>JAZKJV010007580.1:0-525071 GCA_037367405.1 Ottelia alismoides | reverse complement strand
TCCAACCTGCATTTATGCTATTAGTAACTGTTGAGATATTAGTTATCTTTCTTATTGTTTTCATATTATATATTTCTTTTGTATTCATCTTATAATTTGCCCAACATGTTTCCTATATAGGAGAATCCTAGGACCTCTCAATAATGCAATTCATTCTTCCATTCCTGCATGGTATTGGAGCAACGGTCCTAGACCGGAGTTCCCGTATCCTAGCCAAGCCTAACCCTACCCGCCCTGCACATCCGCTAATCCAGCCCCCCAGCCGCCTCTCTCCTCGATCGTCGGCTGCCGACCCCTCGGGTTATGGCTGCCAACCTCCGAGCTGCTGCCTACCTTGGTCGCCGACTGTCGACCTCCTGGCCGTCATTATAGGACCCAACAATCCATGCGCTGGACCTGGACCGTTGTCAGCCCCGCTGCGACTTTGTGGTTCAAATTATATTCTGAAGCAGTCTGATTTTGACCACTTACCCATTACAGGATAGGGGGAGGTGCATTTGACGCTGTCCATGCGCTTTTAGAATGTTTTATATGCTCCTGACTTTCGGATGAATTTACTTTCCATTAGTCAGATTACTAGGGAATTGCCTTGTTGTGCCATTTCTGACCCCTTCATCTCTTGTATTTCAAGACATACTCATGGGCATGGTGATTGGATGTGGCCGTGAGCAACGAGGGCTCTACAGACTGATCCAACCATATGTTGGTGTTTCTACTATACCTACTAGACCAGCCTCACCATACCTGTGGCACATTTGTTTTGGCTACTTCTTCTGCAGAAGCCGTGCCATGTTCTCCCACAGATTTCCACAAGATCCTCCTTCCAGTGTGAGGCATGCCAGCTCGGGAAGCATCATCGTTTCTCCTTTCCATCCTGTCAGATTTGGAGCAGTTCTCAGTTATTTGAGCTCCTTCATTTAGATATTTAGGGTCCGAGTCATGTTCCCGATCATCGGGACACCATTTTTATCTGGTCGTTGTCGATTTTTCTAGATTTTCCTGGATCTTTTTATTGAAGAACAAATATGAGGTTGGATATGTTATCAAATCAATTATTAACGAGATAAAGCATTTTTTTTGCCAATATCAAATATCTTCGTTCTGATAATGCATTAGAGTTCCGCACCTTACAACTTTCCGACTTTCTTAGATCTCTTGGCATTGTTCATCAGACCTCATGTGCTCATACATCCCAGCAGAATGGTATCGTTGAACGCAATTTACTTGATATGACCAGAACTTTGTTGATACATAGTCGTGCTCCTCCTGCTCACTGGGTGATGCATCCTCTCTGCATGCTATCTTGTGAACCGCATTCCATTGTCTGTGTTGGGAGAGAGAATTCCTTTCTCGATTACGTTTCTCGAGAAGGATCTTTTCTCCCTTACATCTCGTGTGTTCGAATCTGTTGCATTTGTTCATGATTTCGCTCCAGGTCATGACAAACTCTCTCTCAGAGCCGTCAAGTGCATTTTTGTTAGCTACTCTCGTACCCAGAAGGGGTACCGTTGTTTTGATCCGCTGAAGGAAAAATACTTTGTCAGTGTCGACATTACTTTCTTTGAGTCTGTCATGTATTTTTCTCCTAGAGGTGATCGACTAGCCCCATCTGAATCTGATGCTGAGATCTGCATGCCTCCATCTCTTACTGTCATACTACAACTTCCCTCTACTCCTGCTCTACCACCATCACCACCGCCACCTACACTACTACTGCTTCTACACCTGCTCATGTGGCTCTACCTTCTACTTTGACTCAGTTTTTGCTACGTGTTTACTCGCAGGTCTCGCTTTGTTCGTATTGCTCACATGTCTTGCCCGTCATCCATCACGCCTCAGGTATGTAATGAGCACATTGTTTCTATTGATGGCACTACTAAGTTTTCTGTATAGCAGGATTTCATACAAGATGAGCAGGTGCCCCCTTAAGAGGGGAATATACTGGTTCGGGACTTGGCAGTGATCTTGATGTGCCGATTGATCTACGAAAGTGGAGACTTGTGCATGCTACTTATCCTCTTGCATCCCAGGTTTCCTTGAGCAGACTGTCAGAGGATTTCATGAGGTTTACCTTGGCACTGTCATCCGTGAAGATACCGCAGACATTTCAGGAGTCTCTTCAGGACAGTCGTGATGTTAGTCGTGGAGGAGGAGATGGCTGCGCTACATTCGTGTGGTACTTGGAGTCTTGTTTTAGCTCCAGTTGACGCATACATTGTGGGATGCAAGTAAGTGTTCACTGTGAAATACCATGCAGATGGCAACGTGGATCGATATAAGGCGAGAGTTGTGGTTCGTGGGTTCACCCAGACATATGGGGTGGACTATCGCGATACTTTCTCTTCAGTTGCCAAACATTATACTCTACGTATTCTTCTTCTGTTGTCATGAAATCAGATTGGCCCTTTACCAGTTTTATGTGAAGAATGTCTTCCTTTATAGTGATCTACAGAAGGAGGTCTACATGCAACCAACCACCTGGGTTTGCTGTTGAGGAGGAGCGTCAGAAGGTTTGCAGGCTATACCAAGCTATCTATGGCCTTAAGCAGAGTCCAAATGCATGGTTCCAGAAGCTCTTGACTTGATAGGGCAACATGGGTTTTGTGCGATCGACTGCCGAGCACTCTTTGTTTGTGCATAAGATCTAGAGCGTTATCGTTGTCATTCTTGTTTACATGGATGACATTATTGTTACATGGGATAATGAGTACGGCATTCAGGTTGCCAAGAACTTCCTAGGTCAACAATTTGTGACCAAGGACCTTGGTCATTTATGTTACTTTCTTGGACCGGAGTTTTCCAGGAACCAGCGATTGCTTGTGACGACCCAAGGAAGTACGTTACATATTCCTTTTTCAGTTACAACATCTACAGATGTTGATTATGCTGGGTGTCAAAGGATAGGAAGCCGTGTTCATTGGGAATTCCATTGTTTCATGTAAGAGAAAGAAACAGACTGTGGTTGCCAGATCAAGTGCTGAGTCATAATATAGGTCATGGCGCATGCTAGCGTAGAGATCATGTGGGTCAGATCTGTTCTTATTAGCCTGACTATAGAGATGCCTCTTCCCTTGCACCTCAAATGTGACTATCAGATTGCTCTTTTCATTGCAAACAACCCAACCTTCCATGAGAGGATCAAGCACATAGAGGTGGACTGTTACTACACTCGTGACATGATACAGAAGGGTCTTGTCGCCACTATGCATGCCAGTTTCTGGAGACCAGACAACAAATGTTCTTACTAAGGCCTTGCCAGAGGGCCTTATCAAGGATGTTGTTCCAAGTTGAGCTGATAGATATCTACATTCCAGCTTGAGGGGGAGTGCTGAGATATTAGTTATCTTTCTTATCATTTTTCATATTATCTATTTCTTTTGTATTCATCTTGTAATTTGCCCAATATGTTTCTCTTCTATATAAGAGATCCCTAGGGCCTCTCAATAATGTCATTCATTCTTCCATTCCTATATCTACAGTAGCATTTTTATCAATTTCCCCATCATGTTGTAAAATAGATTCCATGTATATAAAAGAATCTTCTGAATGTTATCATCACTAATCTTCACTGCGATTCTTTCACCATTGCTTCCATCAAAAGTGCACTCCATATACTCAGTCTTAGCCTTATACAAAATCCTTTAGTCTCCAATGCATGTCTCTAGACCGCAAGCTTCTCATTTACTTCATCTCTAATCTCATGAATCAACACAATATCATCAACGAATAACATACACCAAGGTATCTCATCCTGAATGTGATTTGCCAACTTATCCATAATCGAAGTAAAAAGGAATGGACTCAAAGTTGAACCTTAATGCGGGCCAATGTTTAGATGAGCTTGGTTAGGTGGAGTTAGTGGTGACATAATGCAACATATGAATAATTAGGGCAAATCTAGGGTTATTGCTTTTAATTTTTGTCCACTTTTATTAAATTACCATTTTCATCCATCTAATTGGAGGTGTTAATTGGTGGAGTTAGTGCCGACCCTACTTATAGTGGTAGAAGGTTTAGTACATTTTTATTTATAGTCGGAGGTGTTAATTTAAATTATGGTTTAGTCATTTCCATTTGGTCCAAGCTGATTTATTTGAGTTTTTAAATATAAGAAATCACATGTGATTTTTAGTTAGTTATTTGGTTAGAGATATTTTAGTAGCCAATTAGGATTTTGATTTGATTTTAATTAAATTTCTTCACATGTTTGTGATTTTCCCCTCCTAGATAAAAGGGGACGGTAATCACTATTTACTGTCAGTGTCTGTCAGTGTCAGTTCCAAGTTATATTTAGAAAGGGAAATTTCGTCTATTTTGCTCTTTCTGTCTCTCCCTCAGGGAGGCATCTCCCTGCTTCTCTTGCAAAAGCCTCGTTTTACCAGCATGATCTTTTCTCTCTCCTCCACTCTTGTCCCAAATTTCTTCTCTACAAAAACCTTATTTACATCAATTGGCATCAGTGCATGGCGATTGGATCCTCTCAACAATTCAATAACCATGTTTAATATTGAAGTGTAAAGTTCAACAAAAGGTTTTTTTGACTATAAAAAAGAGGGGGATCCCTCCCAAGGCGGGAGTCACCATTCCAAAATATTCATTAAGCAAGAGCAAAGTACATCAGATAGAGATCCAGAAATTGTGCACAACATTACAATGAGCAACAACATTTTCCAGTAGAACCGTTGCCCCTTGAAAACAATATCGTTCCTGCCAAGCCATATCGCCCACAGAACGACGAAGGGCCTCAAGACATCCCTCGTGGAGCCAAGCCCCACCGAACGGACAGACCGCCAGAAAGGACCCAGGCTGGATGTCCGAACCCCACGGAATATCCACCGCGTCCCAAACCTGCGCCGAGGTCGTGCAACCGAAGAAGAGGTGATCCGCGTCTTCCACCTCCTCCCCACACCTGTTACACTGCAGATCAGTAGAACCCAGAAGCCTTCCCCTCCTCACCTTATCACAAAGACGGTTTCTCCTGAGGCATCAGAGGAAGACCTTGACCCGGTTAGGAATTTTTGCCGCCCATATCACCTTCATGTCCGCAGACAGTTCATCATCGCGATTTGTTGCACCACCTCTCAAACATCCGATTATGCCACCTTCATCGAGAACTTGCCCTCCGCCCAAAAGAAGTGATCAGGGTCTCCAAACATCTCCTCAATGACCGGAATCTCATTTATAAGCCGCAAAAAATCCTCCGCTCTTTGATTGGAGAGATCAGAGAGAAACCTCGGAGCCCACAAACCCGAATCAGCCACCTCGGCCACACGCACGCCCCTGTCAGCCGCCAGGGCTGTCAGCCTCGGGAACCTAGAGCCAACACCCCATCCCCAGTCCAATCATCCAACCATAACTGGAGAAGAACCCACTCCCCAGTCTCAGACGCAGAAAGGGCACAATCCCAGGAAGCACCGCGCGGATACCCATCCATAAGGAGACTCATGACGGATCCGCTTGGCCACCAAATCCCCAGCCACTCCATAAATCAACCTCAACAGACGCAGGACCAAAGCGTCGGAAGAGCCCCAGATCCGCACCACCCACTTCGCCAGCAAAGCTTTGTTCATCAGCTCCACATCTCGAACGCTGAGCCCCCCTTCCGAGACCGGTACCACAACATCCTTCCAGGCAACCAGATGTAACCCCTTTCTCGACTGCTTCCCGTCCGACCAGAAGAAAGATTTCATCATGGCCTCCACCTTCCTTCTCACCCCGACCGACATGAGTCTCGTGGAGTAGAACACTGGAATTGCCGACATAACATGCTTTAGCAGGGTAAGCTTCCCACCCTTGGAAAGGGTGACAGCCTTCCAGCCTTCAACCGCTCCTCTAGTCTCCGCAGAACGCAATCCCAATCCGACTTCCTCAATCTGCCCGCAACGAGAGGTAAACCCAGATAAGTAATCGGCAGCTGTCCCCACAGACACCCGACCCACTTCGAAAGTCTGCTACCCTCCTCCTCATTCATCGCAAGTGGGACCAACACCGACTTCTATCCGTTGATCCTCAAGCCAGATAGGCACCCAAAAAGGTCAACCAAAGTGTCTGCATTGTTATTCTGTTCTTCCGTCCCTCCCAGAAAAACCAACGTGTCATCAGCATACTGCAGAACCGGAATGCGGATGTCCCCCATACCTGAATCATTACACCACCCAGCGTCAACCGCCTGCTGAAACAAAACGGCCAAACAGTCCGCCACTAGCACAAACAACAAGGGGGCCAACGGGCAGCCTTGGCGCACGCCCACCTACGGCTGGAACCGCCCACCCTCCGGCCTCCCGTTGACCAGTACTGTACACGAACAGGTAGTGACGCATATTTTGATCCACCCAATCCACTCCGCCGGAAAGCCGCGTCTCTGCATCGAGGTCCTTAGGAACTTCAAGCTAACGCAATCGTAGGCTTGGCGTAATCAATCTTCCACATAGCTCCTTTCTTTGCAGACCTCTTCCACTCCAAACAAGCCTCACACGCAGCAACAATCCCATCTGCCATACACCGACCAGGAATGAAAGCAGAATTGGGCCGGTAATATCACAAAGGCCAAGACCCGCCCTGAGCATGGTAGCAAGCACTTTGGATACGATGAGATAAATGCCATTGGAAATAGCGATAGGTCTAAAGTCCCTAACATCCACCGGGTTCCCCTTCTTGGGTAGCAGGAAAATCAAGGCCTTGTTACCTTTCTCGAAACCCCTGTTGGCACATCTGAACTCCTCCATTACCTCCAGAATGTCACCCTTCAATGTCCTCCCAAAACTCCAGATAAAAAGCAGACCGGGAAGCCATCGGGACCAGGAGTCCCGTCCCCATTCAGATCACAAATGGCTCTGCGAACCTTCGCCTCAGAGAAAGCAGCCACCAACGACTCAGACGAGCTACCGATAAAGACCCTGCACCCAGACCAGTCCAACCCCAAGCCTCCTCCCCCCTCACTCTCCTCGAAGCCCTCACGAAGTGCTCCCACCGGGCGGCCCCTATGTTCTTCTCGCCCGACACCGGTCGCCCCCCCACCACTACTTCATGCAAGAAGCACCTTCTCCTTCTCCCAGACGCTACTGAGTGAAAGAACCGCGTGTTCGCGTCTCCTTCTCTAAGCCACTTCTGCCTCGATCTCTGACGCCAATGAACCTCCTCCTTCCTGTCTTCCAGGTACACAGCCTCAAGCCACGCGACCCTCTCCTCCACCTCAGCCGAAGACAAACCCTCTCATCATCTAACCCGTCCAACCTGGAAATCCCTGCCTCAGCCTCGGCCTTGACCGCCCTTCGACGCTGAGCGACATCCTTCCCGAAAGACATCAACAACCGACGAACGGATGCCAGCTTAGCTGCAAAATGCGACATCGCTGACCCCTCCCCCACACAGCTCCTCCAGTGCTCAGCGAGCAGAGCAAATCCCGGAAGCCATCGTCAAGCATGCACTTCCTCTCGAATCGGAAAAAGAAACGACCCGGGTGCACCTCGCCAGAGCTCCAGAAACGACCCGGGCGCACCTCGCCGACCAAGTTCAACGAAAGTTATGTGCACTATGACTCGCACATATTGCAAAAGATCAAGATTTGTTTCAAATCATGTTTGGCAGTAAATAGTTGAATTTATTGTGTGAAGAAGACATGTTCAACCCAATGAACTACAACATGTTACACCTCCGTACATGATGCAACACATCAAAATGAAGAAAATTTAGATGAATTTGCTGTCTGTAACGATATCTCCGTTACAAACCTATATAAGAGAATTCTGAAGGTTACAACGAAGAAAACATGGAAGAAGAATCCCTCCCCGATTGTTGTCCTTGATGGTCTCTCCATTACAAAAATCTTAATTCAAATGTGCAGATTACAAAAAGAAGGCAACTCTGCAACCGTTGTCGAGGATGCCACCATGTCACCACCACCTGACCCACCAAATTGGCAATAGCAATGTTGTCGCAACCTTTAATACCAACCCACCTCCCCCTTCGTGTCAACTACGCAACCATTGCTAGTGTCTTTGGGAAAACACCCTTGTGCATTCTCGACACCGCTTCCATGACCGCCCACATTGGCCATGCGACCACCAATTGAGCCAAACCCTATCCGCCCATTGAGATCGGGTTCCGTCGCCACTGTCAAGCGCCCATCTCTCATGGATCCATCTTGCTACTCAATCATTGCTATCTACGCAAAATCCTGAATCTTTGATTCCTTTCCCAACACCAACTCCGACCGCACGCAATCGTTAACGACTTATTTGGATGGATGTCATCACCTCCACCATTGACTTTCGCGATTTCGCTTGTTGGAGTGTCTAACACCTCCCTTGCCTTCCTCTTGGGCATTGTTGCTATTTGCCACCCTTTCTTCAAGAGACACCACCCCATGATGGATCCTTGCTCGCCCCCTTGCGCGTATTGTTGGAACCCTAACCCTTGGCTTTGGCGTCATTGGAGGCATTGTATGAGAGAAGAAGTCATGCGAAGGGTTCCTGTTTTATCTTTTTGTGGGATTATAACCCATGAAATTAGGGTTTTTGATTGGTCATGGGAAATTTCTAAAGAGGTCGCTCCACCAAAAGGTCTTTGCCTAAAGGTTGAAGTTAAAGGAAACTTGAGAACAATAGTTTCTTAAGTAAAAAAATGGGTAGGAATTTGCGCTTTCACCCTCCTATGTAAAAGTATAACAATAAGAGTACTGAGAGGAAAAGGAGTGGACATCAACCTATTCCAATTGGAATCGGGAATGCTAGGCATCTCTATATAAGGACATGCGAACCGAATACATTATTCACATCTCCCCCTATAGTCCGTTGCTTTCATTTTGCATGGTCTTTCCAAACCCCATATCCTGATGTCGTACTAAATTTTCCACCACTATGATCCTTTTCAAGAAAACAAAAATTCCATTCACCGTTCTACTAATTTGGTCGTTACAGGTTCATAAACGAAAGCACCTTGCCCATTTCTACTTTTTCTCTCATTGTTCTAATTCTATAGATATCTGCAAAAGGTGAATGATTTCTCCCTTTAGGGGGTCCGAGTGGGCTTCTGGGGAAAAGGAACTCATTGTTGGGAAGCTAGACATGGTTGTGACTTGATGCGTACCACTAAGTTGACACGTTGTAGTTGGTTGCTGGCACAACTAGGGGGTGCCTTACCATGCCACAGGTGCATGCATGGTAGCATTACCTACACCCTTCCTCGTCTGTGCGGAAGGGGTCAGTTATTTCCCCAATCCTTTGATCGTTCATTGGGTTTACCCCCTTTTGATGTAATGGGCATTTCATCGAATACGGGCCACGGGTCTACTATCTTGGAACGTTGGGTAGAGATGGGGAGGACAGTGACTTTGTAGTAGCATGAACTCTACCTTCTGTGTCGCATTGCTTCTTCAATCATGAGTCATGACCACAACTTTAGGAGGACCGCACCAACAACTTGGGCCCATCGTGCGCTCCTCATACGTTGTTTCCTCGGGGGCTCTCAAAGGTGTTACAATCAAACCTCCACACACAAAATTTGAAGACCACACACTTCATCAGAAATGATTTTTTTGAAGCGATGAAGAGTTGATGCAACATAGAAAAATAATTAGGGAAAAATTAGGATTATCGTTCATTTAGTTTTATCTAATAAGGGTTTTTATTAAGGAATTTTTACACCATGAACCCTGACAACTTTGTCAATACCTTGTCGGCCATGTAAACATCGTAATTATCACCTCAACCCCGTAAACTTACTAACTCTTACACTATGTACCCTATGGTTAACTCCTATCCATTTGATAGTTAAAATGAAACCAAGTTCCGTTGAAAAATGTGCATGTTGCTCTCTTTGTACCAAATTTACAAGAGATGCCATCCTTTCCTCTTCCCCCCCTCACCTCCCACAAATCCCCTTCCCCTGCAAATCCCTCAGCTGTCTCCAGCATAAAACTCCTCTCCTCTCCCCTACGCATCTCGACCTTCGTCCCTCCCCCGTACCGCCTGACCTCTGCCCCTCTCCTCTTGCGTTGCCCTACCTTCGCCCCTCCTCTCCGCCGTTACCCCACCTCTACTCCCCTTCGACTGACCCCTACTGCCTCCTCCCGTGGCTTGGGTACGAAAACATGCATCATGGCCATCATCTTACGAGCATAGAGTTCATGAGGGCCACAATCATCTTCGTGACCACCCTCGTGGTAGCCAAGCTCGTTTTCTTCCTCCTATGTCTGACATTCAAAGAAGCTCCATTCTCCCCTTGAGGTGAAAGCCTCGTGAGTGTTGGGGGCCATCGTGCTTCGTTAGTAGGCCGATATCGCTGATAAGCGAGGAATATTGGAGGCTCGAGAGTGTGTACACTGTGATGCTGTTCGACAAGATGGTGACACTGCTGTTGGGGTCGGAGGTGTTGGTACACTTCTTCAAGGCGCTTGAGGTCGAGATGAGCCATCATGAGGTGTACCAGTTCAATGTTCCCACGCTCGGCCCGGGCATCATCTTCGACTACTCCGTGAAGCAGGAGCAGTTTTTGATTCTTCAAGGAGGCCCTCTAGGTTTCAAGCTCAAGAGCTATGTAGCTCAGATGGTCTCCAAGGCTGAGGTACTGCCAACAAATACCCAACTTGTAAAATTCTCTAACCATTTATTTGCATGCAACTTTATACGAAATGAACTGAAATTCCTCCTTTTGGGACTTCGATCCCAGTATTACTAATGGTCACATGGGGTGCTTTCTTATTAAGAGCATTGATCCGAAATGCCGCTGGCAAAGGTTTGGTCACAAATGGTCTTGACTTCACATCATATGTATGAAGCTATTGAGATGAGGATGGTGATGGTGCTGTAGAGTTGCAGGGACGATGAGAGCATAGAAGTGATCATGCCTTAGATGGATTGGAGAAGCAGGTGGGGCCGAGCAGGACACTCATGACTGCGTGATGGAGCTGACGAAGATCAAGACTTGTGGCCGACGGTGGTGCCAACATAATCGATGTTGGGTTCAAGGCCCTACATTTCGAAATTTCATTTTCATTTTCCCGAGTTTGAAAAGAGAAATTTCAGTGGAATTTCATTGAAATCATCGGAAATCTTGTAAATATCTATAAACTTGACTTTTTTCCTCTAAAACTAATGATTTCAATAATCCCGACAACAACAACAAAGCCTTTACCCACTTTAAGTAGGGTTGCTACATGGATGTTTTGCCTCAATTCAGATCTATCTTGGGTCATTCTCGGTCTTAGATCCAAAAAACTAAGATCCCTTCGTATAGTCTCATTTCAACACATCTAGCCCTTCCACGCCCTCTTTTAGCTGGCTCAACATTTCAAAACTCACATCTCCTCATCGATGCATCAGCCGACCTCATTGCAAATGGCCAAACCACCTTAAGAGACTTTCTCGCATCTTATCTTCGATCAGAGCTACACTCATTTTCATTCTGATGGCATCAACAAAGCCTTTACCCACTTTAAGTAGGGTTGCTACATGTATGTTTTTCCTCAATCAGATCTATCTTGGGTCATTCTCGGTCTTAGATCCAAAAAACTAAGACCCTTCGTATAGTCTCATTCCAACACATCTGGCCCTTCCACACCCTCTTTTAGCTGGCTCAACATTTCAAAACTCACACCTCCTCATCGATGCATCAGCCGAACTCCTTTGCAAATGGCCAAACCACCTTAAGAGACTTTCTCGCATCTTATCTTCGACCAGATCTACACTCACTTTCATTCTGATGGCATCTTTCCGAATCCGATCTTTGTGTGTGTGTCCACACATCCACCTTAACATTTCATTTCTGATTCTGCAATTATCTGCACATTCTATGGTTCACAGGTCAACATTCAGATCCATAAATAGCAGGTCTCACAACTGCTTTGTAAAACTTTCCTTTGATTTTCAAAGGAATTTTCTTATCATAGAGAACGATAGAGGCTCCTCTTCCACTGTAACCAACCGTCATTTATTCTATTTGTAACATCTCCATCAATTTCTCCATCATGTTGCAAAATAGATCCCAAGTATCTAAAAGAATCTCTCTTCTGAATTTTATCATCACCAACCTTAACATTGATTCCTTCACCATTGCGTCTATCAGAAGTACACTCCATATATACAGTCTTGGACCTACCTATACGAAATTCTTTAGTCTCCAAAGCATACTCCCATACCTCAAGCTTCTCATTTACTCCTTCTCTAACTCTCATCAATCAACATAATATCATCAACGAATAAGATCCACCAATGTATCTCATCCTGAATGTGACTCGTCAACTCGTCCATAATCAAAGTAAAAATGAATGGACTCAAAATTGAACATTGATGCAGACCAGTGTTGATGTCAACATAGTCAATCTTCCCAGATTGTATCCTTACACAAGATGAAGCTCTATCATACATATCTTTTACGAGGTTAATGTTAGGATAGGTACTTGCCTCTTCTCCAAAACTCTCCACACTATCTCCCGTGTGACAGAATCATAAGCCTTCTCTAAATCAATAAAAATCATATGGAAGTTCCTCCTTTTAGCTCTGTAAATCTCCATTGTTCTCTGCAAGTGGATGTATTCAATAGTTGAGTGACCTGACATGCATCCGAATCGACTTTCTTTTACTTTGGAAACTTGCCTCAATCTTCTTTCAATCACACGTTCCCAAATTTTCATAGTGTGACTCATCGGCTGGATACCTCTGTAATTAACAATTTTAAATTTCTCATTTGTTCTTATAAAGGGGCACCATAATGCTTCTCCTCCATTCTTCAGATATTTTCATGCTTCGACAAATAACATTGAATACATTTGTAAGCCAAGTCAAACCAGGCTCACCTAAAACTCTCCAAACTTCTACAGGAATGCCATCAGATCCCTACACATTTCCCATGTCTCATAACCTTCAAAGCCTCCTCTACTTCCTTCTTTTGTATTCATCTGTAGCTTGCACGATTCAAGCAGCTTTCACTACTAGCTAGATTTCCCAAAGTGATCTCTCTATTTCCTTCTCCAATGAAAAGTTTATGGAATATTGCTTCCATCTATTCTCTATATCTTTCTGAGTAACAAGCATGTGACCTAGCTCATCCTTAATGCATCTCACTTGAGAAAGATCTTTGGTCTTTCTTTCTCTTGCTTTAGGCAGCCTGAATATATCCTTCTATCCCTCCTTAAGCTTTTGACTTAGTTTCGCTTATCGCCTTCTTTGCTTCCTTCTTAGTTATTTTGTAGTTTGTGACAATTTCATCCGTTCTATCCTTAGACATATTTTAAAGCAAGCTCTTTTAATTTTAGCTTCTCTTGCACCCTTCCACTCCACCAAGCCTCCGTTTGGCCTAGAGATCCTCCCTTTGACTCGCCTAGCATCTCTTTGGCTACCCTTCGAATACAAGATACTATTGCCTCCCACATCTCATTAGCACTTCTGTTACAATCCTAAGATAAGTCTTCTAAAATCTTCTCCCTGAAGCTTGATTGATTCAATTGAAGTATTTGAAGATTCCACCATCTAGTTCTAGTGATTTTGAAAGCCCCTACTAGCTCTTTTTTTGCACATCCGTGACTACCAAGTGATGTTGGGTGGTCAGTCTCTCTCCTGGGATTACTTTGTAGTCTTTGCAAAACAATCGATCTCCTTCTTCTCAACGCAAAGTAGTCTATCTGTGTTCTAGTCGAGCCACTCTTACAAGTAATTAAATGATCCTCCCTCTTCTTGAAGAGATCATTTGCAGTGAAAAGATCTATTATAAATTCCAGAAAGACTTTTCCCTCTTCATTTCTATTCCCAAAGCCACACCCCTTCAGAAACACTAGCATACCCTGAAGCATCCTTTTCCACATGTCCCTTAAGATCTCCACCTAAGAAAATTATCTCTCTTTGTAGGCTTACTTGCATAATCTTATTCAAATCCTCGTAATAAGCTTGTTTAATCCTATCATCTAAATCAATTTGTGGTGCATATAAACTGAAATGATATTCAGAATTTTTTCTTCGAGTACCACTTTTAGCAACATAATCCGATCTCCAGATCTTTGTACCTCAACCACACAATCCTTCAAATCCTTATGAACAACCACTCCAACTCCATTTCTGCCCTTATCTTTACATGAATACCAAAGTTTCGAGTCTGTCTTCTCGATCTCCCTTGCTTTCTCTCCAACCCATTTTGTTACTTGTAGACATAATATTTGAATCTTTCTTCTTTCTATCACATCAATTATCTCCATCGATTTGCTAGTCAAAGTGCTTATATTCCAACTACCTATCCGCACCTTTCTTTGCAACCTCTTTTGGACTAACTTCTTTACTCACATGTGTCCATCATGTGAGAACCCTTGCAAATTTGGGACTGCATCCAGGCGACGATGCAACAAAACTAGCTTATTTGCTTGCATGCGTTCCTCATATGAGAATCTTTGCAAATTTTGAACTATATCCGGGCAACGATGTAGCGGCCCTTGCCTACTTATTTGTATGATAGAATTGTAAATATAAATTTGGAAGTAATATTATCATCATAATTATCACACATGTTGATATGTAGAGCAACGTGAGGTAGGGCTGTATGCTAAACTAGAAGTAAAAGCCATGATAAACACTTCTTCAATAAGAACGAGGTGACGCATTTAATAATTACTAATAAGAACATATATATCAAAATAAAACAAAAATATAAAGTTCTTCAGTTAAATCTTAAATTTAACTTTTAAATCTTGTGTCTAACTTATTTGGTTTGACATTAGATCTAATTTTAGAAACTAACTAAAGAAAATTCTTCAAACAATGAAGAACACTCTAACAACTCAACATCAGTGGGTAAATAAGTGAAAATTCATTAATATATGCAAATTTCGATTGAAAGCGAGCAGTTGATTTCATGCAATCTTGATGAAATTTCGTTGTCATTTCACTGATATTTGATTGAAATTCTGGAAAAAATAAGGTAGCATTTCGATTTCGGTGACCTAGAGACATGGAAATTTTGGAGAAATTCAATGGAATTTCATTGAAATTTGAGGCCATGGTTGTGTTGCATGGAAGGGAGTGTAAAATGGGATAAGGGGGAGAGAAGAAGGAAGGAGAGAGAGTGGAGAAAGCCCACCGCTGGATTGTTGTAGTTAGATTGACTCAAGAATAACTTAAGTAAAATGATTCAAGAAGGGTTAATTAACAGTAAGATACATGGTGTTAAACATAGGCAAGTTTAAAGGGTTGAGGTGATAATTATGATGTTTATATGGTCTAGAAAGTAATTAACAAAGTTTCTAAAATTGTGCTGTAAATATCCCTTTTATTAAATTAGAGTTTTTTTTACGTCTAAACTATAAGTTATTCGTCTTACATTGGTCCAATTTGAGTCATTGATTTTTTTTAAATAAGAGGTCGCATGTGATTTCTAGTTAGTAATTGGTAAGAGATATTTTAGGAGTCAATTGGGATCCTGATTTGATTTTAGTTCTATTTCTTTTTCTATCTATGTAATTCCACCCATTCTATTTTAGGGGATGGTCAGTTCAAGGTATCATTAGAAATGGGAGATTTCTCCTATTCTCCTCCTCTTTTCATTTCTATCCTGCGCATCTCTGCACTTCTCTTCCAAAGCCCTATGATACCTGGGGTGGTCTGTGAGTTCATGCATAAGTGGGGAAATTGTTAACGCATGATCATGCATATTTTGATGATAACAAGACCTGTGTTGTTAGTCATAACTTGTGCAAATAGACAAAACCTGTATGTACATCTTGTAGCTAGGTCAAAAGCGGGAAAGCTACTGGACCAGGAAGAAGCTCAAGCTCGAGGAGCTCAAGCTCGAGGAGCTCAAGCTCGAGGAGCTCAAGCTTAAGTGAAGAAGAAGCTAAGAAGCTCAAAGGAGTTCGAGGTTAAGGAACTCTAGCTCAATCTCAAGGGATGATCTCAGGCTCAAGAAGAGGACGATGTCTTTTCTTTTATTGAGTCCTACATTCTATAATTGTTTTAGAATGCAAAAGACCTCAAGTATCATACCTATTACATTTCAACCTTTTGACTTTGACTTGATTTTCATGTCAAAGAGTCAAGCTGATCGATCGACCATTCAGATCTGAACTACCACACGTGATCATTCAACCATTCTGATTTGATCGACCGCACGTGATCGATCAACCTTGTTTCTTGATCCATCGTTATTTAAATTATAACTGCTATATTATGATTCAATTTTTATATCTGATCGATCATGCTTTGATTCTGACCGATCATCTAAATCTATATGATCGATCATGTGATTATGATTGATTATCTTTTTATTTTGATCGATCATATTCTATTTCAGGAAGATATTTGAAGGTGATTTCATTCATGATTTGTTTACAATGATTATTTTTTCGAAGTTAACATCTATGGGGACTCTTGCCCCTATAAATAGGATGATATATCTCATTCTGCAACACATAACAAGTGCAAGAAGTTCTCTTATCTCTGCTTTCCACTCTATACTCTAAGAGAAAGATTGAATATCTATTTTTTGTTGCGTTCTTCATTCCAACAGCTTTGATTCTGTACGTTCAATTCTTACGAGCATGTTCCTTGCTCTGTAAGTTCGTTTAAGTTTTTGCCTCATATTCTTTATTGCATATTTACTTTAATATTGAACGTTTATGGGGACTCTACCCTATAAATAAGACCTCACTCCTCATTCTACAACACATGACAAGAGCAATGCATTCTCTTCTATCTGCTTTCCACTCTATACTCTGAGAGAAAGATCGAAGAGCTATTTTCTGTTGCGTTCTTTATTCCAACGGCTTTGGTTTCCTGTGTTCAATTCTTATGAGCATGCTCCTCGCTGTGTAAGATCTTTTTAGTTTTTTACCTCATATTTGCATATTTACTTTGATATTGAGATCATTAGGATTATTTACTTCGTATACGGTTGAGTTGACCACATTATCAATACAAGTTATAATACAATCGGGTTGCCCGCATAAGCAATTCTGATTAGTGGAAGACCTGCATGGGTCGGGTTGAAAGCTTGAGTCAGAAGACTCATGTCGTGGTTCTTATTCAAGGGGTTTACACGTTAAATATTTGTGCACTTGTGGTTTGATTGTTTATCTGTGATTAAAAGTGCTATGTATCGATGTGCTTGTTTTTAGAATATTGTGATTGTATCAATCAGTGTCATTTGGCCGATCCAACCAAGGTTTTAAATCTCGATTTCGATTTCGTTTCGAGATGCTGAAAAAATGAGACAATTTTGAAATTTCGTCGAAATTTCGACGAAATTTCGACAATTTCGGCCAAAATCGGTCTAGATTTGTGAAGGAAGGGCATATATCGACATTTCGATTTCGATTTCGGTAGGGTCTCGAAACCGAAATTTCGCCGAAATTTCGTCGAAATTTCGGGAAATTTGAAACAATGGATCCAACCACATCCTTTGACCAATGTCTGCGCAGGGTGTAGAGATGATCATGCTCTTCTACTTCCTCCTTTCTCCCAATTTTTTCAGGGTGTAGAGATGATCATGCTCTTCTACTTCCTCCTTCTCCCAATTTTTTCTCCAGAAAAAACCTTATTTGCATCACGTGTTATTATACCCGAACCATCATTGAAATAAAACCTCACATTTAATATTGGATTGCTTCCTTTGCTCCATTCTTTTAGCAGAGTTCTTCATGATATTGTGGATTGAGGCCTTACTACTACATCCATTGTCGATCATCCATAGCTTCATGGGAGTCATTTTAAATATATAGTGTTATATCGATGATGTATTACTCGATATACTGTATCGATGGGTCTCGAGTATCGATATCCTCATGTCAATCCTTTTTTGGGTTTCGATTGATGTATCTGTGATATATGGACTATATCTTTTATTGACAATATGATTTTGCTCGAAACTTGACGTGTATAATGTAAATTTCTTACTTTTTTAACCAATATTACCATATCGACCCAATTTTGAGCTCATGTTTCTGGTTGTTGCTATTCTTGTTATGTGGAAGGTCTTTGGAAGCTGAATTTTCTTTAAATAGGTTTTTTTACACCATGAACCTTGGAAACTTTGTCAATTACCTTCTCGACCATGTAGACATCATAATTATTACCTCAACCCCATAAAGTTGCTAACCCTTACACCATGGCCCTCGTGGTTAACTCCCATCCATTTGTCCATTAATAATTGTTGAAATCCATCCAAAAATTGTCAAATGTACCCTTATTATTTGTGAAGTTTGCAAAATATCGTATTCCCCAAAATTTTTCGAAATCACTGTATGGCCACCCCTTTCGCTCTCCCATTTGCCATCCCCCCCTGAGTATTTGATGGCACCATCGCTCCTTGCACACTCAATTCACCCAACACCACCTTGAACCCCCCTAGCACCCTCGTTCATTGTGCAAACCTCACCACTCGACTGACATCATTTTCACTATCAACACCCCTCTGCATTCCTTATAAAGTAGCATGTATGCCTCCATCGCCTTCGTGCTCACTCACCCCTTTACCCCCCCATCCTTTGCATCCGTCACCACTGAACTTGCATGCTTCTTGTTCATCTCCTTGAACATTATGTTGAACTCCCTCTGCTCTCCTTCGTTGCAACATCACCTTTCTACTCCAACATGGTTGTTAGGTCCTTTTGGGTTGCTCTCCAACACCTTACTCCATGCCAGACTCTCGTAGCCCCTCAAGAAGGACCTCACTTTCTTTTCGTGCTTGGACACCCACTTGTGACCCAAAAGCCAACTGAGGTTACTCCTGTGGACCTTTCGTGAGCACATAGTGAACGTTGTAGGCAAGGAAAAGGTAGATGAGAGATGGGTCCTTGTAGAAGTCCACCTAGCAATCGATGCACACGAGAATTAAAAGGAGCCAAGACATACTCGCAGATATCGCTGGAGGTATGCGTGGCTCTTCGTCGTCAACGACAAAGCAAGATGAGGACGTGAAGCCGTGAAATGGCTCAGGGATAACTTGGAGCTAGAATGATGGAGTACAACTCCTTGATGGCACCAGAAGTCTCGAACACGAAATCGTACAATGCCCTCTCCCTGTGGAATAGTGTCTTGATCACAACGCTAGAAGCTGCAAGCCAATTGATGATACACCTATCGAAGGAATCCCAATCGAGCTTCTGGAATTGAGAAGGTTTCAGCCTCTGGAATTAGAGTTTGAAGAGGCCCTCGTCCGTGATGGATCTTCGGATGGACTTGAAGTGCATATCCACAAGAGACCATGCACTGAATTATGGATTTAGGTCAATCATGACGGCTGTGGAGTGCTTCTCCACCTGTTGGATCCTCTCCCTGACGGTGACAATATCGTCGACCTATGAGCGATAGTTATCATCAAAATCGAAGGATGCAGTGGAGAGGGAGGAGTGAGCGGAGTAGCAGACAGAGCATGGTTCGAGGCATCACGATATGCAATGAGGATTTGGTACATCTCCTCCTGGAGATGAGCCATGGTGGTGAGCATGAGTTGCTGGCCGTAGACAAGATAATGGTGGGAGGAGAAGAAGAGCATGGTCTGGTGGAGGTCCTGTGTTGCGAGGAAGCGACAGACCTTGACTGGGTGTGATATATGAGAAAAGTGCCCGGGAAAGAGTTTGTTACTAGATTAATTCTGATTTGAGATTCTGAATATAATACTGAGGCTTTATAATGACACAAGCTCGGCTAATAAGGACAGGAAAGTAATTGGAAGTAAATGGAGCTCGCCATCGAGATTGACTGACGATGGGTGCCTAGATGAAAATGACATGGAGAAGAAATGGGAGATGAAAAAAATGGAAGGAGAGAGGGAGGTGCAAGATCCAGTACGGATGATCATATGGTTAGTAGTTTAACTCTAGTTTAACCCAAGTAACTAACTTAAATGAAGTTAAAATTGATGATAGGGTTTGTAATGTAAGACAGATTAATTTTATGAGATTGAGGTGATAATTATGATATTTATATGCTCGAGAAGGCTGACAAAGTTTCTAGGGTTCATGGTGTAAAAATCCCTATCAAATATGCTCTTTGAGGAGCATTTGTTAGGATTTTTGTCTGTTTCGTTGCTCCCTCTTATTCATGATTTTTTTTCTAGTGCTTAAGCTATGATCTCTTGTATTTGTTAAGATCTTAAGGGTATGTTTTTAGCGTTTTGATGGATTCGCTAGGATTTGCTCAGGTTTACTTCTCTCAATCATTAAGCTTAGATGTCATGTCTAACTTGTAAATAATTCTAAGTTTGCAACAAGTACGAGTACTCAGAATTTAGTAATTTAGTAGTAATTAGTATTGTACCCACTTAATTGTCTAGTGGTAGTACACTGTGTCCACCACACAATAGACCAGGGTTCAAATCCCCCTCTTCCAGGGGTTGCGTTAGGTAGTCGACGACCAACGTAAAAAATAGTCGAATCTTTCAACATGGATTCGAGCAAGAATCCATGTAGCTGACCCTACTTATAGTGGGAGAAGGCTTAGTACATTTTTTAAGTAGTAATTAGTATTAAGTACCAAGTATGCGATGTAACCCAAATATTGTAACGCTAAGGTGTTAAATACTCCGCCTTAATCTCTATTAGTTGTTATATACTAATTTTTTTATTTCCTTTCTAATATCTCTTAGCTCTCAACATTGAACATAGTATTATGTATGTGATATGTTTGATATAATGTGTATCAACGTGCCAAATACACACCCACCTTGCATATATGAGTGTATTTGTTTTAAGACCTATGATTTTATTCTGTAAGAATCATCTTTTTGAGCTATTTCTTTGATTTCCATGGATATCTACTATACATGCAAGATATACTCTTTCTAGACTTAACAATGTGGTATTTATATTTCGTGGCTTTTGGGAATTGATTCAATCTGATGCTACTGGAAGGGGCTATCGTAAATCTCCTACCTTCTTCAATAGACAGAAGGCCATACTGCACAAATATCTTATTTTATTTTTAACTATTTGCAGTTTGATTTAGGGGTAGAATTTTGAATTTATTTGATTGTTAGGAAGTTGCTAGGCTTTTCTTTTTAAGTTTGTCCTTAGAACTTTTATTTTTCGGGATGCAAGAGAAAATGATTTTATTCGACTACCCTTTTCCATCCTCATCTCCCATCCTCTTCCGCGTCTATCCCCTTATGAAGCCCACCATTATTCCCTTCCTGTCTCCATAATTAAGGCTCTTCCATCTCTTCTTAAGGACCTAAGATAATTAAGGCTCTTCCATCTCTTCCTAAGGACGTAAGGTAACTATTCATCTCATGATCTCATCATTCTTTCACCTGTCTTCACCTACAAACTCCTTCCCTCACATTTATCCTTCACCCCTCTTCTATTTTCTCTTCTATCTGAAAAGATTGTGCCCATCACCGTAGTCAATTCTCACATTCAACGTCCACAGATTTCTCCTCCGTCCACCACTCAAATCTTAAATGTCAGATTTTGGTTTCATTTCGGTAAGCCTTGAAAGAGAAATTCGTTGGTTTGGTGGAATTTCAGTGAAATGGTCGGAAATTGGAGAAATTACTTGAAAACACATTTTATTTTGTAAAATTAAGATTTCTAATATTCTTTCACTCAACAAATGAGGTAGAAATACACAATTTTCTTTGCTAATAGTTAAATATTAACATGATATGTTATATTAAATTTCCATCCAATCACTCCAACAATAAAAAAGTAGTATGCTTCATAGAATTAGAACCAGATTTGGAATCTAAATTAGAAGCCATTAATTTCGCCTCTTGAACATGAAGAGAATGGTGATACGTGTAATAATAACAGATAAAAATATCGGTAATAAAGATTAAAAAGTACCAGCAAAATGATATTTTATGTAAGACATTGAAGCTCGAAATGATAGTCTAGAACTTGTATCCAACCAAAACACTTTCAATTTAGAAAAATATTCAAAATTTTAAAAATAGAAAAATATTTAATCTTATAAAAAGACACACAAACAAAAACCTTTCTAACATGTATATCAAATAGATATATTGTATAGCATGTGATCGTAGAATATAGAATTTTTATCAGTTATACTCCTATGAGATATTCTAATATCACTTATGCACCTCCCTTTTTTGGAATATTAGTTGTGCTTCTGACTTCTTGCACTTGTGTCCTTCAAGTTAGTTGACATCCATCCCTAACGTAAACAGACATTAACTTTGGGGACACAAAGGGGAATTAAATTGAAAAAAGGGAGGGGCACATCTTTCCACCATCTCACCCTCCCCTCGCTAGCCTCCTTTGCCCCATGGTCCTCCTTTCGCCTCCTCCAACGCCCCTCCTCTGCATGGTGCTCCTCTCTCGCTCCTCCTCCGTTCGTTGCTCCTCCCTCGCGCCTCCTCCTCGTTCGCATACTGCTCCTCCCCCGTGCCCCTTACTCCTCCGTCCGATGTTCCTCCCTCGTGCCCCCTTCCTCCACGCCCGCTCGTTGTTCCTCTCATGCTCCCCCTCCTCCTCCTCTGTCCGTTGTTCCTCCCCCACGCCCCTGCCTCCTTCGTTCGATGTTTCTCCCCCGCACCCCTCCTCTGCCCCTTGCCTATATTCCTTCCCCCTCTTCTGATGCCAAGCTCCTCTCAATAAAAAAAAACCAAACCATCCCTCACAAATTTCTTCAATCCCCAATCTCCAGATCACATGGTATCCGTCTGGAAATCCCTAATTCCTCAATCCCCAATCTCCAGATTCGTGCATCCTCTTCGATTTTCGCCCAAATCTCCACCCTTCCGTCCATTTCCGAGCTTGGATCGATTGATTGGGTCAAGTTCGTGCCGGATCTGCAGCTTGGTTTACGCATTGAGGGACATGAGGGATGACAAACTTGATCAAGGGGGACGAGAAGAATGAGAGGATCATAGGAGGCCTCCTGAAGCCGTTGACGAACTGAAAATGCAGCGTTGCCTTCTCTTCTAATCACTGCTCTAGAAGGAGGAACTGCCCCCATCGAGGGTTGCTAACTGAGGAATCCAACTCGGTGTTACATCCTCCTCTTCTCCTCTCGACGTCGCCTGCTCAAGAATAAAAGGAAGATGAGAGTTTCCATTTTTACCCCTCCTACCCAAACCATGGTTTGAAAAAATTATGGTTAACTGAGGGGCACAAATGATAGAACGGTAAGAAGTTGGGGGCACAATTGATATTCCAAAAAAGGAGGGGTATAGTTGATATTGCAATATCTCTGAGGGACATAAATGATAAAAGCCCGAAAATATATACTATACAAGATATAAACAAATTAATCAACACGAAGAAACTGTGTAGCAATCACAAACACAATCTATATCCAACTTGATAGTAGGTAAATGCTTATAGTCAATACTCGGAAGGTTGCTAACAACCTAACATTCGCACAACAACAAACAATCATTGTAGTAGTGAGAAACCACCAAAAAGCAAGGTCTTAAATTTCGGATTTCGGTTTCGCTAAGTATGGAAAGAAATTTTTTTGAAAATTTTGGTGAAATCATTGGAAATCTTGTAAATGACTTTAAACAAATACTAAGATTTTTAGTATTCCTACATCAATAAATAAAATAGAAATGCACACTTATTTGT
The DNA here is from genome assembly GCA_037367405.1 of Ottelia alismoides. Classification (NCBI taxonomy): domain Eukaryota; kingdom Viridiplantae; phylum Streptophyta; class Magnoliopsida; order Alismatales; family Hydrocharitaceae; genus Ottelia; species Ottelia alismoides. The sequence continues at coordinate 501,565 of JAZKJV010007580.1, read as the reverse complement.
AAAGTAGAATTTTAAGTATAAATTTTGAAGTAGTATTATCGTCATAATCATTGCAAGTGTTGATATTGCCTTGAGTCATGACTGATTGCTAAAATGGAAGCAAAAACCATGATAATCACCTCTTCAATCAGAATGAGGTGACACATATAACAACTACTAATTAAAACATACATATCAAAATAAAGAAAAAAATAAATCTGTTCAGTTAAAACTTGAATTTAACACTTAAATCTTGTGTTTAACTGATTTGGTTTGGATTTGGATCTAAAATCTAAAAATTAACTAAAGAAACTTCTTCAAACATTTTAAAGCACTATAACAAGTAACAACTCAACACACCGACGAATAAACAAACGGAAATTCATTAATATATGCAAATTTTGATGAAAGCCAAGGGTAGATTCCTTTATTTTTGTTGTTCACTGAAACGTCCTGCAATTTCGATGAATGATATTTCGTTGAAATCATGGAAAAAGAAATAAGGTAGCATTTCGATTTCGATGACCTAGAGAAATGAAAATTTTGGAGAAATTCGGTGGATTTTTGTTGAAATTTGAAGCCATGCCACCACTTTCCACCAACTACCGATGTTTCAGTTCCCCACAAAACACCCCCAGTCTGTGCCATTGCTATTAGCACTTCCAATGTCTAAATCTTGCTGGGCTATTCCGTGTTATTCCTTACCCCCATCGCTTATGGGTTATGGCTGCCATGAGGACTGGTTTGCCTCTGTGCCCGAACGCTCATATGTGGATTGAATTAGGGGCTTATGGGTAAGTGGGGATTCAGAAGATGGGTTGCAAGGGAATTATATGGTGCTGGTGTGGACAATGCAGTCTATGTCTAGTTTAACTGGATCGATCCACTCATTCTAAACTTTTATTTGTTTTTATTTTTTAAAACCTAACCAGTGTGATTTTGTCTACCTGAGTCCAATCACATGATCCAGCCTGGTTTTTTGGAATTGTTTTTTTCGTTCTTCATATGCTATCTTATCATCTTTCCACAAAAAGACTATTTGCATGATTAGAACTCAAGGATCTCAATGGAACAACTATAACCTTTACCATCACACTAAGGCTCCAATTTTGAATTTTGATTCATAATTAAAACAGCGGCTGTTTTAGTTTATTCTGATAATCCAAACCTAATTTTCGAGTATGAAAGGGATTGGTAGATTTATTTTAGGTGTTTAAAAGCATGATACTATTCACAACACTGTCTACGAAATGATGTTATGTATAGAGATTCTGAAAAGTTTTAAATTATCTTCCTGGGTTGACAGATACATGGAGCTTGCACAAAGAGTAGATGAAGCTATAGGGTTTATGGAGGCTGCTGGTCTTACTGCAGATCATCCAATTATGGCGACAACTGATTTTGGACTTCTCATGAGTGCCTTCACCTTCCTTATGAGCAAGCACTAACCAGAGAGGACTCTACTTCTGGACGATTCTATGACTGCTCTGCACACATGCTATGGATCGGTGAAAGAACTCGACAACTGGATGGTGCACATGTTGAATTTACCCGTGGAATTGCCAATCCATTAGGTATAAAGGTAACACACTTTCTACAAATCCAGAAGAATTCTGTTTCTTGATACATAGTTACATTACATCCCTGAGCCACCAGAAGTTTAGGCCCAAGGTTTATGTTTATATAGTTGCATATATACAATAAGCCAATCTAATGTGTGATCGTCATGGTACTAGATCCATGGTTGCAAATGTCAAATCCTGGCACTATTGACAGAAGAGGTTGAATATTTCCTTCTGCTTTACAAAAAAAGCGGAATAGACTGAAGACTGTATACAAATTTTGACTTTATGGAGAAACACAATATTAAAGGATTTAAATGTGGAATGTAAATATCACACCTGGGGATGGTCAAAAGAATCTGTTTTTTATATCAAATCTTCTGAATGAAGACTAATGAGTAATGATAAGAACATACGTTCACACCATTGACCATGTTTTAGCCTTTGGGGATGGTGTAACTGTAACACTGTCAATCCTCGCAAATCACACCTGAATACTAAGAACTGTCCTTGATATGTATCCTTCAACAATCTTCGAGCTAGAGAATCCCAAACTCATCCTTTGAAATGTGCTTATGGTCCATGTGTTACTTTAGAAGATTTGTATTAAAATTACTGAATATTTTTTTAAATAGTCATAAATCATTACAAAATAATCACTTACTTTGCAATACAAATGTTTGTAAGTTGTATCAAAAATTTAAGTTTACTTTATTAATTTTCTTCTATTACGATAATGTAAACACTCCCCATTCTCAAAATAAATTATCAAATGTGCTCGTCGAATTCAAGATGAGAACTGTGCTCATTGAAAGTTTCGTGGTTGAAGGATCCCAACCCCATACCCCATCACCACTATTAGAAAAAAGAAAGAAAAAAGAAACTAGAATGTTATGTGCACGATAAGCACAATAGACATTATGCAGATACATACTTGTCTCCAATTCTTCATCATGTCATATTTTGGTGTGGATAAGTGTATAGGAACCCGATATTGTAGGATATGAAAAAACAATTAGCCCCTAATTAAGTGTAAGAATTTTGAAACCATAAGAGAGAAGCCAATCACACCAACATAATTGTGATGCAGTTCATCACTATAACATGGGTTCTGACTTTGGTGATAGGATGTGCATCCTGTTGCCATCCAGATCTTGGTTACTTAACATCATCATAAAAAACCTCATACGATACAATAAAAGCATCAAAAACTGAACTGCAAAGAACAATTGAGATCTTCTGTAACTGTGTAGTTTCGTTGTGCATCATCCATTGTTTGCTTGCGTAGTGAGTTGCAAAAGGAATGCCATCCGTACTTGTTCTAGCACACACCCCCACAATATAGTCAGAATCATATGCCATTATCTCAAAAAAGAAGGGGCCAAAAGGACTGTAGAACAAAAGCATCCATTACCATCTTCATCAGAAGCTCAAAAGCCTCAAGATACTTGTGATTCACAGTAAACTCAATATCCTTGTTTAGGACCTCAGTTAGCGGTCAAGCAATTTTAGAAAAATGCTTTATGAACCGTCGGTAGAAACCGACCGTATTATTAGCAACAATCAACAATAGGGTGTTTGATCAATTTTGGTTGTTTTGAGTTATTGGATTTGGGTTGAAAATTGGCACTCATCACCCTAGCGAAATATTTAGATCGAGATATTTGGGTCCGTTGGGTATGTCAAAATCAAATTAGGCCAAAGAACCCAACAACCTAAAAAATCACCAGTTGAAACTGTCGAATGAAGAGGTTCAGGATTGCTTCTTTATTCTTCATTAATGTAATATAAATAATTTCATAAAAAGGAGTCTAAAGAAGTAACATATCTTCACAACGTGCACAAAATCTGTAACATATCTTCACAACGTGCACAAAATCTTACTCATAAATTAGCGCCAATAGGCGAAGTAAAACCAAAAATAAAAACCACCATAAGATCTAACATATCAATGCAAACAACCCGAAATTAGCATAGGAACAATGATTTGGAGTAAAAAAGGACTACTAGTCAACTTTAAAAACCTTTCTACAAGCTAATAATGCAGAAAACTTACTTCCTTGGATAGCAGCGACACATTGGTGGTGGGGGTACCTAAGCATTGGGAAAAGGCATACGTCATGTGTGTTATCCATAGAGGAGGAACTTGTTGGTGTTTTTGACTCGCGCTCTGGTCCCATGACATGGTAAAGATGAGGGTGTTTGTCAATGGATGAGGGAAAAGGGAGAATGGCACTTGTTTGTGTGACTCTTGCGAGGAGGAAGAGGGTGATTGGGTATTGCGATTATTAAGATAAGTAATAATATATATGGATATTAATGTTTAGAATTTATGGGTCAAGTCACGTGGGTTCCAACCATGGGTCAATCATATTATTAGTTCCTTTTATATGGATGTATCAGGATGATACCCCTACAATGTCCTACAAAACTGGCAAAATAAGATTTGATTTCAACTCGATTCAGAAACCCAATATAAATCAATTTACATGATTTGGTTGATTTCTTGTGGTTTACCCAAACAATGCCAACCCCTAAGTAACAAATATAATAAAAGCTAGCAGGGATTCTACCCTAACTAGGATGTCATAGGGATTACATGCAACACATAAACCTTCATTTCAAGCCCGGCAACATTTAAGATACATTTAGTAATGGATTATCTAACACTCAACAACAAATATGTATATCAAATATTGGTCTGCAATCGATGAGCAATAGAATGGATAACAAAGATGTTTCGTGTGTAACTCACCTTGAGTTTACAACCCTTTATCTTTCAAAATATTGGTTTATGCAATCGATGATTGTAGGAATACCAAAAAATCTGATAGAGTAGAGAATCAGAGTAAGGCCAAGGCATGAGTATAGTATAGATTAGGAATATTAGAGAGGTTCAACATGTTACATGCCAATTGAATGTTAGGACATCCATGTTCTGAGTTTATAAAGTCTCGGAAACCCTAAAAGGAGCCTAGCTCGGAAAGATTCAATAATGGGAGAACCTCTCTCCTATTGCCAAATCAGTAGAACGCTTGTATTACCGCTGATAATAACTGAATAAATGGCAGAAACACAATCTTGAAGATGGCACCTATTGGATACTCTTAATTGAGGCATGCAATGAGTTGTTTCTAATGAGGCCTTAGGGTTCTCTTATATAGAGGAGAAACTTGTTGGGTAAATTATATAGTGTAGACAGAAAGAAAAGAAAATACATAAAAAGGATAGAAAATAACTAACATCTCAACACTCCCCCTCAAGCTGGAGCGTAGATATCAATCAAGCTCAACTTGGAATACCTCTGTAATGACCCTCTAGCTAGAGCCTTGGTAAACACGCCTGCTGTCTGTTCGCATGAGTTGACATGAGAGGTAAAAATAAAACCCTTCTAGATCATATCTCGAATGTAGTGATTGTCTACCTCGATATGCTTTGTCCTCTCATGGAAGGTTGGGTCGTTGGTAGTGGAAAGAGCAACCTGGTTGTCGCAGAGGAGGTGCATGGAAAGAGGCACCTCAACAGCTAGGCCAGTCAAAACGGATTTGACCCACATCATTTCTATACTCCCATGTGCCATAGCTCTGTACTCTGATTCTGCAGTAGATCTGACAACCAACGTCTGCTTCTTGCTCTTCCATGGTACAAAGTAGCTCCTTATGAACACTGCAGAGCCAGAGGGAAACTTCCTGTCCTTGGGACATCCTGCATAATCTGTATCTGCACAAGTTATAGTTGCAACGGATGTGCCTCTGCTAAATAAAAGACTGGTGCCATGTGAGGTCTTCATATACCTCATAATCATATGGACTGCATCTATATGTGTCTGTCTAGGATACTTCATGAACTAACTCACTCGACACATTGCAAAGGATGTATCTGGCCTGGTGATGATCACGTATAGGAGCTTCCCTACGAGCTCCCTATATCTCCTCCTGTCAACCTCCTTGATGTCATCATATAGCTTCATGCTCGGGTTCATGGAAGTGGTGGCAAGGCTGTAATCTGCCATGCCCTTCTCAGAGAGAAGATCCGTAATGTACTTCCTTTAAGTCATCACAATACCTTGCTAATTCCTGGCAAACTCTAGTCTAAGGAAGTAACGTAGACTTCCAAGGTCCTTGGTTATAAACTGCTGACCACGGGAAACTTTAGTAACTTGAATCCTCTGCACATCATCTCCTATAATAGTGATATCAACAACATAAATCATTATAACAATAATATCTCTCTGAGACCTTTGAATAAACAGTTAATGACCTGCAGTCGAACTCACGAACCCCCGTTGCTATATCAAGTCTGAGAGCTTCTGAAACGATGCTCTTGGACTCTGCTTAAAGGCCATAGATAACTCTATGAAGTCTGCAAACTTTCCGATACTCCCCCTCTGCAGCAAACCCATGTGACTGCTGCATGTAGACCTCCTTCTGTAGTTCGCCATAGGGAAACACATTTGTCACATCAAACTGATATAGGGACCCATCCCGTGTCACTGCAACATAGAGAAGGATCCACAGTGCAGAATGTTGAGCCACTAGAGAGAGTATCATGATAATTCACCCCATATATCTAGGTGAACCCACGAGCCACAAGCCTTTCTTTTTAGCAATCTATGCTGCCATATACTTGGTGCTTCACCGTGAACTCCCACTTGCATCTTAGAACACACTCTTGTAGGAGTTGTAACAATGCTCCACATGCCACGTGTTTTTAATGCGACCATCTCCTCCTCTATGTCAAGTCCCCATTTGCTCTCCTTGAGAGCCTCCTGTTATGTGCGTGGGATTTCAATGATAGATAATCCCACACCAAGCTTCTTGAAATCCGTCGAAAGTCATGCTAGAGACACATGTCCAACGAGGGGTATCTCACATAGCTATGTTTGCCTTTACGTAAGGTAATAGGCCACCCCATATCATCCTCGTATCGTGCTCCCTACTCTTCATGTATATATTTCTACTCATTCTGTAAATGCTTCTGAGGCATGTTGGATGTTGGGGGATGCATTGAAGCATGAAGAATATGATGGGGTTATACATGTAGGAGGAGGTGGAAGAACAACATCCCCCGACTCAGAGGGACTCAACCTGTCACATGTAAAAGTATAACACATGGACTCAAAGAAAGTAACATCAACACTGACATACACCTATATCCCTTTTGGGTATGAGATAATGAGAGTACCCTACAAACATACATTTGGCCTCTGTAGGAGCGAGCTTAAGGTGAATAAATGCCACACAACCAAGGACTCGTGGCATATGGAAGAAAAGATCCTTCTCAAGAATAGCAAGAGAGAAGGATGGCATTTCACCAGAATGGCAGGGGCTTCTGATTGATTAGGTAACATGTTGTCATCATAACATCATCCTAGGAGGAATGAGGAACCCGACTCTGTATGAGAAGAATCCTGGTGATGTTCAGAAAGTGATGGTGTTTGTGAAAAGATTCTTCATTTCAATCACAAAATTCTGAATCATGGTACTAGCATCAGATATATTCTTTAACAAAAAAACCCATGACAGTCTGGAAAAGTCATCCACATCAACCAAATAATACATGTGCCCCTGGTGATCATGGACACAACTTAGACTCCACTTATCAAAATGAAAAAGCTCAGAAGAACACTGACTACTACGACCTTGACGACTGGGAAAGCTTGGCCGATGATACTTTCCAAGTTGACACAGTTCACACTGAACATGGACTTGATAGAAATACCATTGATGAGATGACATATATTTTGCAATGAAAGATCACCAAAATATATGCCAAGTTTATGGCGAAATCGATCCAACAGAAAGAGAGTTAGCACCTGCATAAGGAGACTGCCCTCCATTCTCATGACCACATCTAATCTCCTTGCTCATGAATATATCTTGAAAAGTAAGAGAAGTATGGTCAAATATAGCATCGCAATATAAATCTTTTGTAATGACTGATATACAACAAATTCATTGAGGTACCTGCAGAACATTTTGTAGGTGCATGAAGGGAGTCAAATGGAACTGTCAGTAATGGGAGAATGTGTCCCGTCAGCAATGCCCATTGATCTACTAGACTATACATGACTATAAGAAGCAAACTGTGAGCTATCTTCACATAGATGATGAAGTCCACGATCCATTCTGAAGAATCTGGTTGAGTGCGTCTGGTAAATGCATGAGTAATACATAGGCGCGTGCCTCCTCTACAGTGTATGCCCCATTCTCTAAATTAAGGCAAACCACCTCTACCATAGGAAGTTGCCATAGCCTCTGACGTCTGAGAAAATGCAATAGAGGGGACGCTTAGTTTGCTCAGCCTGTAGTATGCCTCCTCCATAGGCAACATAGTAATATCTACGAGTCACTGAGTACGGGCTGAGTTATACTCAGAGTTAGGGGCTGCAGAAAGATCCCATTCATAATAGAATCACGATAGTGCTTGTGTTGCTCTGGTGTGGCCGTCAGAGGTAAATAGCTATGGAGTCTCTCAAACATACCCCTAAGAGATGTGTACAAGGCATGAAGATGACGATCACCTTGTTTGATCGTAAAAATATCATGTTGGAGTTGCATGATATTCGACTCATTCCTCGCTTGAGAGTATGTCGCTGCACAAATGTCCTACATCACATTTGTTGTGGGATCATTGGCTACAAGGTTCAGAAAGTCGGTCTGCGGTATTCGTTCAGTCAGGCGGTTTGGAGTGAGTAAGCGAGTAGGCATATGTATATGCGAAAGTATATGAGGATTATGCGATTTCTATTATTTTAATTTAAAAATAATTAAAAATATAATAATTTTAAACACCCGATATTTGTTTTAAAAATAGAGTAAATTACACAAAAGTCTCTGACCTATACAAGCAATTTTAACTTAGTCCCTCAACTTTCAAAAGTAACAAAGTGGTACTTGAACTATTATTTCGGTACCAATGCAGCCGTTTTCTATCGGGACAAGGTGACAACCGTGAGATCTTTTGTTGTGTGGACAAAATTGCCCCCACCGTGCTAGCTGGTTCCCATCCAACTAGTGTATCGCCCCCTCTGCCGCCTCCTCCATCTTCATCTTGTCCTCCGCCGCCAGCTTCCCGCCTATCTTCTCGTCCTTCACCGTATTCCTCATGTTGTATGCGTAATTCTTTAGAGCATTCTTCGCACCTTCATGTGCTCTTCGTCCTCCGACTTGTACTGCTCTGCCTCCCTCACTATCTTCTCTATCTCCTCCTCATTGCCCTCTCCTCTTAGGATAGAAGCTTGCACGACGATCGCGCCGACGAAGGGACCTTACCAGTAGATGCAATAAGACCTCTCCCAGCTCGAGTGCTTTATCCTCTCGATGTGCGCCCACCCGAATGCGATGATGGGGTTCGTGGATGACCCTGTGAGGCGCGTCCCGAGGACGACTAGGGCGGCGTTGACCGCAACGAGAACGAGGTTGCAGAGGAAGATGTAGCGTGGCCAGCGTTTGAAGGCCCAAAGGTGGGCGGAGCTCTTGAGAAATATGTGATGGTGCCCTTGGTGGCAGTGCCGACGAGGGTGGAGACGGTGGAGAAGGGGCCTGAGAGGGCGCGTAGGCGAGGGTAGGGGAAAGAAAGGACGACGCGGACAACGAGGACGGATGCTACGAGCTGGAAGAGGATGCGGAGGGTGAGGGAGAGAGGGCAGACTGGACGGGAGACGCCTGCGATGCGTTTGGCGATGGAGGAGGCAGGGTTGTAGGAGCTGGCATGGAGGTGGAAGGCGAAGGTGAGGAAAGCATTGAGGATGAGGCGGAGGAAGAAGACGGAGCAGCGGAGACCGATGAGGGAGGGAACAATGTGGAGGGCAGAGCTGATGAAGATCCATAAGAATGTTACGACGCCGACATCCTTGGTGGCCTGTCGCCAGAGTCTTTGAAGTAGGCGATGGTGACGACAACATTGCTGCGGGATTTTAGGGGCACAAATATTTGGGCATAATTTTGTCCATACAACAAAAGATCTCATGGCTGTCACCTTGTCCTGTTAGAAAAAGACGGCATTGTTACCGAAACAATAGTTCAGGTACTACTTTATTACTTTTGAAAGTTGAGGGACTAAGTTGAAATTGGGTGTATTGTGTAATTTACTATAAAAATATAACATGGAAAAATATGAAGTGAAGACTTTTTCTTATTTTCAAAAGTCATATATTTTCAAAAGATAAAGATGTTATGTTAATGGTGGAGAGAGTAAAAATTTGTAAATTGATTGAAGATAGAAAAAATGGTAGATATCATTGTCCAAATTGGAAGGTAACTTTTTTTTGGAATTGTATCCTTATCCAAATTGGAAGTGTAACTTTTTTTGCTCATGAACCTCTGCACTTTAATAAATGGTGTATTTATCTATTTAAAGTCAAATATTAAAAAATTCAATTGTTTAAATTAAATACATGTTATTTGTTCAGTATAATTATAAAATTCAATGTTGTAGAAGTCACCCGACTGGCTCGATTAATAGGTCCGACTAGTCTAGTCAGTGGTGTGACCGACCGAGTACTGACTAATTCCAACTAGGCACATTAGCCGACCAATTTTTGCTGTATTTTTTTTTGCTTTACCTTTTTTTAAGCAAACTTATTATGATATGCTTAATGTTTTATTTAAATGCAATTACTTATTTTATTTTATTTTAGTACAAAATCTATGCAAGTATATGTATAAAAATGAGTTATATATTTAAATAATCAAAAAGTTCAAAGCTGATTAAAGTCCGACTAAATCCGATTAGTCGTTCGATTACCGATTAATCCCTAGTCAATGACTCGACCGTCCGGGTACCGAATACCGACTTTTGCAGCCTTGATAAAATTCCATGCAAATCCGACATCTATATTCATTTTGTCCCATAAAAGATCTTAGATAAATACATATAATTTATTCTATATTCATGCAATTATGAGATACAGTAAAAAATAGAGTTGTTGCCGGAGAATCTAAGAAAATAGAGAGTCGTTGCTGCTGAACCTAAATATAGAGAGATTTAGGGCTAAATAGAGCTACCGACAAACCTTAGCAGAGTAGAAAAAGACGACGGAGGAGCAACCCATGTGGAAGTCAAGAAGGCGGTAGAGGAGCAGAGAATTGCCTCTATTACATATGCAGCCTCTTATGCGGATTACTCGGCCAAGTATACCCCATGACCCACATATTAGGTGAGTATAGTATACTCAGTACGGTAGGGGGATTGCCTCTGCATATGTGGCTGCCTGGGCCAACTTTTCGAACACTGATAGGCTATTTACATAGAAATAGTACTGTATAACCAAACTTTTGCTTAAGCATCATCGGCCTCCCATGAGGCATTGGTCCGTCTTGTCGGCCGACTCATCCTACGCCATAATATGCGTCTTACCATGGCTCTGTAATAGATCCGTGAAATGCATCGCCCACAACTCATAGTTTTTTTTTTTGAAACCAAAGCACTTCGGGGGAAACACGCCGTGGTGTTCGCCCCAAATATTATTAAAAAACGATGAAGAGGAGAAGGCGGAAGAGAAGAAATACAGACACTAAGGATCAAGTGGATCCCGCCTGAGGCCCCAGCCCAAAAGAGAAAGAACACACGCCAAAAGCATTACAGGAGCAGCCAGTCATTCATAAGCAGATCAACGTGTGCTAAAACATTCTCCTTGTAAAATCTTTGACCCCTGAAAATCTTTGCGTTCCTAGCGAGCCACAGCGCTCAAATGCAAGCGAAGGGGCGGAGCAACTCCCTCCTTGGCCGATCAACACTTGAGTGCATAGAGTCCCAAAACGAGCCAGCCGAAGATGTGTTGACCCAAGAAACATTGAGGTCCTCCCAGATTGTGCCAGAGCTCAGACATAGGAAAAAAAGGTGCTGCAATGTCTCTACATTGTCGCCACACAGCACACAGTCCAGGGAGTCAGTCCCCGAGACAAACTTTGCACATCTATCTCGGGTCAAGACCCTCCCACGCCTCAAGAGCCATAGGAAGAAAATCACCCTCTCTGGAAGCTTTATGCGCCACAGCCAACCAAGATCCTTGCAGAGGAGGTTCCGGTCAGAGGACTGCTGCTGCGAGATGACCTTGAACGCCCGCCTCGAAGAGAAGATGCCGTCGCGCCAAACCCAATGATCCCTGGTAGTCGAGGGCTTTGGCGCAGCCCTAAGCTGTTGCAGGAGCCTTAAGTAGTCATCAAATCGCTCGTCGGAAAGGTTGCTAGCAAAAGTAGGGAACCACTCGCCCCCGCTCCAAGAGGACGCCACCGACACGCTAGAGTCAGAAGCCAGAGCACAAAGACGAGGGAAAGAGTTACCGAGAGAGGTGTCCCCCGCCCAAGCGTCGCGCCAGAAAAGAAAAGAGTTGCCATCCCCCAGCGCCGGCTTGAACAGATGAGAGAATCGCCTAACCGCCGAAGCGATCCCCCTCCAGAAAGGGGTTCCAGAGCGCATAGAGTCGGCGTCCCGCATCATGTCCACCCCGATCGAAAGAACATCCCACAACATAGAAGGAAAGAACCCGGTGGCGCTACCCCAAAGTCTGTTGACCCACTTTAGCATCAACGCGTCGTTAACCAGATCCAGCCTACGAATGCCGAGTCCACCATCGCACTTCCTTTTCGCCACCTCCTTCCATGCCACCAGATGGATGCCCCGCGCCGCGGGACCCCTTTTTCCCCACAGAAAGTTCCGCGTAAGACCCTCAAGACGCCTCCTAATCCCCACCGGGATAGCCCAATTCGACAGGAAATAAACGGGAATAGAGGCAAGGATCGACCTAATAAGCACGAGTCGGCCACCCCGAGAGAGCATTGCCACACTCCACCCAGCAAGCCTTCTTTCCGCCTTGTCCATCACCCTATTCCAATGAATCAATCTTGGCCTTCTCGCGCCCAGCGGCAATCCCAGATAATCGATCGGAAGAGAAGATGGGGGGCTTCCCAAAAGCACACCACACGCCGCCGCGGACCGCTCATCCCAAGCGAAAGGAATCACTTTGGACTTGGATTGGTTGATGCGGAGCCCCGAGAGCTCACTAAAAATGGTCAAGGTGACCGCCATCCCTCTGACCTCCTCCAAGTCCCCCTCCATGAAGGCGATGGTGTCATCCGCATACTGGAGAGTAGGAGTGTTCCTGTAGTCGCAAGAGAAGCCCGAGGAGAAGCCTCGCGCGACCACCCTATCCGCCATCCTTGGAAGCACATCCGCCGCAATAACGAAAAGCATGGGTGCCAGAGGGCACCCCTGCCGAACACCCCTCCTAGGCTGAAAGGGGCTACCAACGATACGGCCATTTAGCAAGATAGAGAAAGATGCTGTAGTAACGCATCGGCGCATCCAGGAGATCCACACATTTGGAAAACCACGAGCCCGCAACACCGACCAGAGAAAGTTCCAGTCCAAGGAGTCATAGGCCTTTGCGAAGTCCACCTTCCAAAGAATTCCCTGCTTCCCCCTCCGCACCCAACTGTCTACCATCTCAGAGGCAAGAGCCGTCACATCGGAGATCAGGCGGCCAGGAATGAAAGCCACCTGCGAGGGATGAATTAAATCGTCCAGCACCACCGCAAGCCTCCTCGCCAGCACTTTCGCAACAATCAAGTATAAAGCATTTGAGATAGCGATCGGCCGGAAGTCTTCAATAGCAAGTGGAGAATGAGATTTAGGAATAAGAACAATAAGAGCCCTATTGATCCCATCAAAGCCCAAGTTTCCCGCACAAAATTCCACAACCACCTCCCAGACCTCCAACCCCACCACCTCCCAGAAATCTTTGTAAAAGGCAATAGGGAAGCCATCGGGACCAGGCGAGGCATCAGCATTGAGATCCCAGACAGCAGCCTTGACCTCGTCGAAGGAGATCTCCTTAATCAGCTCCGCACAACGCGCGGACGAGAGCTTCGAGTCATCCTCCCCCACCCAGCACCAGCGACGAGGCATACGAACCGAAGAGAAGTCCCTGAAGAAGTCGGCCACCGCATTCCCAACCGCCTCCTCACCCACCACCTCGCGACCCCCGAACGAAATCGATCGAATCAAGTTTGACCGCCTCCTGTTAGAGGCGACCCTGTGAAAGAAGGAAGAATTTGTGTCTCCTTCCTTGATCCATTTCAGCTTCGCTCTCTGGCGCCATTCCGCCACCCTCATTCTTTCCTCCCTCTCGACCGCAGCCACAACCGCAGTCCTGGAGAGCAGCTCCTCAGCGCAGAGCTCCCTCAGCCCCTCCAAGGTATCCAGCTCGGCAACGACGGTCTCCGCATCCTTCCTTGCAGACATCCTAGCCTCCCTCGACCTCTTCTTGAACTGTGAAAGGACGCCTCTGAGACGCGCGAGCTTCTTCCGAAACCTCACCACCGCCGACCGACCCTCGCAAGCCTCCGCCCAAGAAGAAGACACCAGCACACGGAAATCATCCTCAAGCAGCAAGCACCTCTCATATCTGAAGAACCCTGCCGCCGGAGAAGACACCTTGGAGTCCCAGATGATCGGAGTGTGGTCCGAGAAAGCACGAGGTCTAGAGAGGACCACCGCCAGAGGGAAAAGCTCCATGAAAACCATCGACGCGAGAAACCTGTCAATGCAAGATTTTGAGGAAGAGTTCCTCCAAGTGAACTTCACGTCCGATGCCGTTAAATCTTGCAGAGCCAGGCCGTTGACGAAGTCCGCGAATTCCGCCGAGCCCGAGTCGGAGCCTCCCCTGGACCGGGGCCTATCAGAGGAACGTAGCGTGACATTGAAATCTCCCCCAATCAGCCAAGGCAAACCCACGTTGTCCAGCGAGATCTTGCGAAGCTCGTCCCATAGCTCCTTCCTACGAGCCGCATCACAAGGGCTGTAAGCGCAAGAGAAAACGAGCGATTGAGAGTCCTCCTTCCTGGTGAGCAGAACAGAGACAGAGTGGTTGCCCTTCACAGTAGAGACAAGGGAGAACCCAGATGATTTCCAACTCATAGTTTGTGCCACCCATCTTGACAATAGGTGTCATACCCTTAAAGGCACATATGGATAGAATATCAACTCTATTTTCTAGACATAGTGCTAGATTGGTACACGACTGAGACCGTAGACAATTAATAGGTTGTCTACACAAACATCAAGGGGGTATTTGTCAGTGTATGCTCATACCACAATCAACCCTAAGCAAACTTTCCATGGTATGGGTAGCACCTGGGCATTGTTGTGTAGCACTTTTGTGTATACTGTGTAGCACTAGGGTAGTGCTGGGTAGCCTGGGTAGCACTTGGATGGCGTTAGGAGGCATCAAGTGTTTGGCAACACGGGACGACGCCAGGCGATGCCTGGGTAGCACTATGGTAGGCTTGGGGAACCCATCGAGGCCTCGTGTGGGACCCTTAGACGAAGAAGAAGAGTTTGCGCAAGGGTCGAGGAGGATAGAAGCTGGTGGCAACGGTGGCTTTTAGGTATAAGTTCTGGTCTAAGATCGTTGCTCCGTTACCATGTGTGGAGAGAGATGAGAGAATGCAATGGGTTGTTTATTAATGATGCCTTAGGGTTCTATTATATAAAGAGGAAACCTATTATGCAAATTATATAGTGTAGACAAAAAGAAAAGAGATTACAATAAAAAGATAGAATATAACAAATATCTCAACCTATGCTCCTTAAACCTTCGAATTACTTAATAGTTATCAATACAATTATTTTATACGTGACAAAATGGTTATTTCATGAAATTTTCTGGCAAATTGCTTTTTATGCAAATTGTTTCATGTCATTCCTATATAATAAGTCAAGGTCTGAAAGGAGTTCCATTAAATTTATATGGATACAAAGATAAAATATGGATCCACCTGATGCAAATTATTAGTTTTTTTTTTTAATTTGCATTGTATATATTTAGTATTTTGTTTTGTTTGCATACCTAGTGATGGTTTATGCAAAATTTCTGTGACCCTTTTTTGGAAATAAACTCTGTCAGCAAATGCTTTCTTCTCTGTTAAATGTTACAGGAGGTGACTTATGCAAGACCATCTCATCTAATTCTAGGCCAAATATGACTAAAAGATAAGTTATGTTTGCCATATATTTATTAAAATGAGTTCATACGACAACAACAAAGCCATTTTCCACTTTAAGTAGTGTTGGTTAAAAAAATGAAGAAAGCTTCTCACTTTTCAGTAGAGATGATTACATGAATTCTTACTCTATTTCTTGTTAAAAGATCCGACTATTTTTTACGTTGGCTACCTAGTATCCCCCCCCCCCCCCCCCAATGAGGGATTTGAACCTTGATATTTTGGGTGGCACCACCCAGACCATTGAAGTGGGTTTATTAACATGAATTCATATGAGAAAATATTTTGCATTATTTTTGGTACTTAAAGTATTGATGCATTTGGTGTTTTTCTTCGAAAAGTCAAAAGATTTAAGAGGTTAGTGAAAACTCCCTCAATACATCCAAGCCAAACATTCCTTAATCCCTGCCTCAACCAAGGCAACCCACAAACTGTTAATAGAGTAAGCCACACTCTCATTATAGATCCTTTACTCAAAGACAATGTCACTCTTTTGCATCCAATGAGTTTGATCACAACAAGTATTCGAATGTTATTTGCACCATGTCTATAGGTACCACAAGAAGCATTCGAATTATATTTGCACCATGTCGATAGGTACTTAAATCCCCATCATCCCTTAAAAGATATCCATACGCTCTGCCACAACAAGCTATCCAATTAAGTAATTGAGAACTCTGTCCAACCCTGATGAAAAATAAGCATCGGTTGAATGGGTTTGTGTAAGAGGACATGCACCCCTCCTCTATCCTTAGAAGATCCGAATCTCACCAAAAAGGGTCAAATAAAAAAAGGATTCATTTGCCTCCACTGCTCCTCAACCATTGATGCCCATGTGTTCGTATAAAAATCCATGAGCATTTGAAAGATGTCCCCTAACACAATTTTCCCTTGACCGATCATCAAATCACACGCAGAAATCATTGCCACTTCCCAATTTCCTTAAAATGATGCGACCTCGATTACCATTTTCAATTGTCCTATCAAAAGACAAGAAAGGCAAGGCAGGGCTTTCACCCTCTTGAACAGGTTGAAGATCTTGGCAATTCAGCACTCATTTACTGCTCGCCTTGCAATCTAAATCCACCTTTCACAGGGGCCCTACAAATGTTGTCCCACTTAAACCTCGGATCTCCAACACATCCTGCACTCAGACCCGTCTGTTAAAACCTTCACCTGAGGTTACGAAGCTCTTCCCCACTCAGTCCTGCTTAGAAAATTGGCTGCAGTAATGAAATGACCAACTTTTGAAGGACCAAGTGAGCTCTCCTCAGCAGTTTGGAGGATCATCCTTGAAAGCATTTCTCCACTTTCTTCTACATTTGAGCTCAACTGATGCTTCTAGCTGCGACCACTTCTGGTCACCCACACCTCATCTCAACCTCAGCATTATAGAGGAGTCAAATTAAACCAGAATCTGACTTCAAAAAAGGTCCAGGAGCTGTCTGAAAGTGAAAACCAGCAATGTCTTCACATGTCCTGCCTTCACCCATTGTTTGTGAGTGGATAAAAAGATCGTGTTATCACAGTAGTGGAAGGTCTGTCCATAGTAGAATCTCAGCAGAGGCTAGCTTCATGTACACCAACTCTGTCGCAGACAGCATCTGTTACTAGGACAAAAAGGAGATGAGCCCATGCACACCTTGCTGATCTCCTCTTTAAGGCTGTATCAACACCCCACTGGTCTCTCCTTCAGACTTCAGTAGCATAGGTGACACTGTGGGACACATCGTTTCATTTTAACGACCGACCGTGCAGGAAACTCCTGTTCCTCGAAGACTTCAAAGTAACTTCTGATTCTCCATATCATGCGCTTTATTGAAGTTCACCTTGACCTTCCACTAGAAGGCACATGGTTTTGAGCCTTCACCGAGACGCTGCTACCGTAGATGACATAACAAAATCATCTAAAATGGACCTTAGCACCTTCTGCATACCTAGTTTAGTGCTAGTACAATTCATTATGAGGGAGCGGTACTTAAATTATATCTCAATGATGGAATACCAAACTATAAAAAATAATTTCAATCCCTCTCCTGGAAATCATTGTAAACCTAATTAGGTCTTTTCTGTGTAATTTTTACGGTTGGATACATGGATTTTTTTTGCCATTGAACACATCTATCATGGTTATGTTCCATTTAGGTCCAAAATCAACTTTTCCAATAACATCCTCGTTACACTTTTCAGTTTTCTCATCAGCCAACTTCACATATTAGGGGCATCATTTATCCTTCGCTGAACTTGTCCAAATCACTTAAAATCACATTTTAGAATCACATTTAATCATCTATTGGGGTGACACTTTCTCTCCAGTAATCCCATTACAGTTCTAATTTTTGTGTCGGCATATAACATCTCCTTTTCTTCTGCAACATTCTCTGCATATGTTTAAATCTCTCGACCAAACACTTAAAAGCCGTGAAGCATGATAGGAGTCTCATTTCTGCTTCATTTGCTTTTTCCATATAGTTTTAATGCCTGAGCTTGTTTCAACATATGCAGGTGAGTGATAAGATGGACCCTTCGGATCTTGTAAAATTATGCGAGATTCTGAATCCCCACAATAAGCCAGGAAGGTTGACCATAATAACACGGATGGGAGCTGAAAATATGCGTGTGAAGCTTCCTCATCTCATACGGGCTATAAGGCAAGCCGGTCTGGTTGTGACATGGGTGAGTGACCCGATGCACGGTAACACCACAAAGGCCCCATGTGGCTTGAAAACAAGATCCTTTGATGCAATCAGGGTTCGTTATATAAACCAACCTCTTGACTTTTCATGTATAATCTACAACTCTAATGTGGATATTTCTTGTCCAGTCTGAACTTCGTGCATTCTTTGATGTTCATGAACAAGAAGGCAGCCATCCAGGTGGTGTCCATCTGGAGATGACTGGTCGGAATGTTACTGAATGCATTGGTGGATCGAAAGCTGTGACCTATGATGATCTGAGCTCTCGTTACCACACACACTGCGACCCCAGACTGAATGCTTCACAGTCATTAGAATTGGCTTTCGCCATTGCTGCGAGACTGCGGAAGAGAAGGATAAAGTCATCCAATGAAGTCTTCCTTTCTTGAACTGTGAGGTGACTTTTCAGTAAGCAGCTGGGTTTTAAGTTTTGTATTTTCCTTTTTTTGAAGAATTTAAAGTTATGTTGTTATGATAGATGATTTGGAACTTAATAAACTGTTTGTTTTGAGGAACAGTAATAAATAAGCCATTAATTAAGTATTACTCCCATGGTATCTACTCTCTAAAACTGCATCTTCTCTTTAGATTATCGTGAAGTTGATACAATCTCTCTACTGGAAAATATTTGTTTTTTCTTTTGTTGCCATCTAGAATAATGCAACATGCTAACAATATTTGGTGCATGTTATCATTATATTTGGCAACCTTTTGCCTGATTTATCCTAACGACCTGGTGAGGGATATCAGATTCTCAATGGCTCCTGTGTCCATTTCTTTGATATCTCAAATATGCTGTTCATACTACTGATTTTGGCTACAGATCAAGGCTCACATAATGATATTCCCAGATATTCTGTGTTTGTGGCATCTGGGTAACAGGGCGAAATCTTCCGATATGTTTTGTTACTACCGCGAGTTTTGCTTATTTATACTGTTTGCTTTTTGGCTTCCATTCGAGATTAAAATTTAGCTTAAAACCAACATTTCTAGCATCCTATTCTTCCATAACATACATGATCTGAGTTTCTATTTTCTAGCGTATCTAATGAATTGTTTGAAAGGATTTAGACCGGAGTTTTATAATTGGGCTTTGCGATTTAGCCATAACCAATTATGTACCTAGGTCTAGGGTTTACATTTTAAGGCATAACCTGACCTGCTTCTCTAGATATGAAGGAAATTCCGTTACACATGATAGAAACCTTGTCTTGGATTCACCATTTTTGTTCTCCCGAAACGATTCTTCCAATATTGACTCGGATAATAGTCTGATGTAGTACTAGAAAGTATGTGGGTGTTAATAGTTTAATGCATGTCCATTTTATCAAATTATTTCCGAGGGGTCTTGGAACTCCAATTCACTATGATTTCTTTTTTTTAAGTTGAAGCTTGTGGGTACTCCAAACCGAAGTTGTTTCCAGCCATTCTAATATCGGATTATTTTATGAATTGTATCCAATCCATGTGCACCTCGGTGCACGTTGTTAGGATAATACCCGGACTTGGTAGTGCAAGATTATAAAAATCAAACTGGACATTAAACACGGTAGGTATCGGTTTTTTGTTTTTATGGTCGGACCAATGGGACATCGATCGGTCAAACAAGTGATGACGTTAGCAGTTCATAAAAATCGGAAAAGATCGAATCATTGTATTGTCATTTTGGTTTGTATGGTTCAACCGTGTCGAACTAAGTTAGATTACTATATCACAGAAATAAATATGAAAAATATTGCATATTTTTAGAGGATTTGTGTGTTTGTCCTTTCAGAATTTTCCATAACTTTATACCTTTATTTTTTATAAATATATCTGTGCTCCTGCGTTTTAACAAAATGCATAGTAGTGGCTTTTTATTAATGCACTTGTGCTCCTATCTTATGCCATCATAAGGATAATACTGGGATTTTTTTAAAAAATATAGGAGCACAATTAAAAAAATTAGGGATATAAATGCTATAGAAAAATAAACTCAAAAGGGCATAATAAAAATATTTTTCAAAATCATATAATTACATATATGTGATGTATAAAATTAACCATTTTAAAACATAATTTAAACTCTAATAATGACAAGTATTATTAATTTACCGCCTCATCCTATAACTGACAATGTCTTCTTCGTTTATTGTAGTTTGAAGTAGACCACCTCGTGCATAATGTGGGAAGAGAGAGACAATGCTCATTATTGACATATATGGAAGGAGAAGAAATAAATGAGTAATATAACATGGGTTTGAATGAGACTAGATTATCAAATTATTAGAAAATATTTTTTTGTCAAAAAATGGATAGTTGAACCGCGGTTTGGTTCAATCGGGGTTTAAGCAGTCCAACCACCGAGTTTTGATTTATTCTGAATAAAAATTGAGTGGTACCGTTTTTCTTTCGATTCTTAATTTAACTGATTGAACCGATCGATTTGATTTGGTTTTTAAAACATTGATGTAGTGTAAATAAATTCATATATATATATATATATATATTTTAAAGAATGTTCTGTTTGAGATACGAAAATTACGACTGTTGCGTGGAAATTCGAATTTGGGACTACGTACACAGAAAGTCGTGCTGGAAAGGCATATGATACTTTTTTATAGTTGAAAATTACTTTTTTATTTTAAAAAATCTCGGCCTCCTTCTCTCCTCCCTATGGCTATGGGATTGCTAATGCATACTCTCCCCATGACCCAAGGGATTAATTTGGCCACTGGTGAGATGTGTTATTCATTCCACTGTTTTGGCTTTGCATGGGTAGAAAGAAAACCCACATCCGATCCGACTCTCTAATCCTATACCTAAGAATAAGGAAGGAAAGAATAGAGCCGGCAACTTCTTCAAGTCTAAGAACAAGTATATTAGGTGGAACTCTCCGACGAGTCTCTTCAGTGCAAAGCACACATTGCCCCCCTCCCTTGCAGTTTGGGTGCAAGTGATGTTCCTTCCCAAAAAATGATATCATGGGAATGCAATCTCATGCTTTCAAATATCTCTCTGTCTACCTCTCTTTGGAAAACTTGCTGATTGCAAGTTGGAAAAAGGAATGCATTAACGTCTGGACTAGAGAAGAAGAAATGGATTGGTGTTGAGCTAAAGATGAGGCGACATCTGCTGTCGAGCCCTAAACCCCTCCAGACCTAGGAATAAGAGTTCTTGCAATAAGAGTTCTTTAATAAGCGTCGAAATAAGAGTATTACACCGCTTCCCAGTTTCTGGGGTTCTTGCAATAAGAGTTCTTTAATAAGCGTTCCTCCTAATTGGCAACTTTGGATTGGATTAGAGTGGATCTCAACCTCCTCTCCTACCCGATGGTCTTGGCTTCAACTTTCCCTGATCATAAACCGATTGTCCTTAATACTAGGATTCGATCACTAGATGCCCTTCATTCAAATATTATCATGTTTTGCGTGATTGCGCTTGCATTTTACTCTAATTAGGGAATTTTGGAGAAACGATCTCGTGCCTCTAACACAACTAAGCTAAGAACGCTTAGAAGGAATATCCAACATTTGAAACACCTAAATGTTCCTAACTTTTTTAAAACTAGATATAATTTGAATTGACATCTCCTTTCCACTGAAGCTCTTATTGAGAATAAGGATGATGTGGTTGACGCGGTGGACCAATTAAACACCCGTCAACACTTAGGCCATGTTCGTTTGAAGCATAAGGCCTGAAATAAGAGGTCAATTCCCTACTTGGTTTGCTTTTCAAGAGTACAACTATTCCATCTACAACCCATTATTTCACCATAATTCTATCTTTATTCCACCTTACCTATCCTTTTTTTAAATTCATTCTCCTTATTCCTATCTTTCCAGCCGAACAAAGAATAGATCAATATTCTTCTTATTCTCCATCTTTATTTCTACTTATTCCGGAACCGTACACCCCCTTAAAGCTTGGAAAATGAAAAGAACTACTCAACTTTTTTTAAGGAGGATTGGAAAAATGTGGTGAATCGAATATCGACTTCCTTCATATCCAGACTTTAAAACGAAGAATGATTAATCATATATCTATGCTTTATGTTAATGACAAGAATTATATCCTTCTCTTCTACAGAAATCTTTATAATATAGAGGGACTCAAATCAACATTGTCCTTTTACACTAGGGTAGGATTTTGGTAAGGATATTTCCATGACAGACTTCACTATCATGAAATCAAGATGACAACCTTCAATCAAGATGACATCTCAACCCTTCTCCAATCACTGTTGATGGGAAATGAACTTGAGCAGATGCGACCTCTTTTAACCTCATTTATGTTGTAATAACTCTTGCTTTCTAAAAGGAAAATGCTTTAAGGATAAAAAAAGTACCGTCCTATCAGCCTTAACAATTGCAATACAATAACAAAGCCTTTCTCATATTGAGTAGGGTTACATGGATTCTTTATCT
Source organism: Ottelia alismoides (assembly GCA_037367405.1). Taxonomy (NCBI): domain Eukaryota; kingdom Viridiplantae; phylum Streptophyta; class Magnoliopsida; order Alismatales; family Hydrocharitaceae; genus Ottelia; species Ottelia alismoides. The sequence continues at coordinate 478,916 of JAZKJV010007580.1, read as the reverse complement.
CTATTCAGATTTATTTTAGGTCATTTTTGAACTTAGAACCAAATAATTAAGACCCCTTCAAATATTCTCCTTCCAACACTTTCTAGATCTTCCCCGCCCACTCTTAGCTGACTCGACATCTCAACTTTCGTATCTTCTAATTGATGCATAAACTGACCTCCTTTGGAAATAGTCAAACCACCTTAAGCACTTCTCTCTCATTTTATCCTTTATTGGAGCTACACCAACTTTTCTCATGTTTGAAGCATTCCAAATCTGATCTTTGTGTATGTCCACAAATCCTCTGTAATATTTTCATTTCCGCTACTTCCATTCTTTATCTTTGTCTATAATTCACAGGATAACATTTAGATCTATAGAGCATAGTAAGTCTCATGATTGCTTTGTAATACTTTTAATTTTCAAAGGATTTTTCTTATCACATAGAATAATAGATGCCCGTCTCCAATTTAGCCCACACATGTTTTTTCCCACCATTTTTCTTTTTTTCATAGCTTTCTCTCTTTCTTTTTGTTGTTTCATTTTATTAACAGCCTCACCTTTTTTTGCTGTAATTTCCTTTTTTATTAGTCCCTTTATTTTTAAATATGAACTACTACTATCTTTTTTTCTTTTGGACCTTTTCTTTTTTCCTCACAACACTTTTTTGTACCGTAGGGCCCATTTTCTGCCCGTTTATGAGAAGTTGATTACAAATCTTCATTTTTTTTTCTATTTGAATTTCTTAATGCAACTCCTTTTTTTTTAATTTTTTACTATTTCTTTTAACCAGTGGCCCTTGGGTCTAAACCATTGTAACAACTTTAGCAACCTTCATCCTTTCATCAGTAATTAGGGTTTCACCTGTAGGAACCCATTGAACAATGGGGGGGGGGCGACACTTCCATTTTCTTTGTGTTGGGTACCACCAGGTGCACCTCTCCTTTGATGGCTTTCATCTCGCAGGAGTCATATGCATCATCGATCTTCTCACAAAACCAATTATCCTTACTCTTTCTTCTTCCTCCTCCCTTTATTTTGCCAGAAAATAGAGCTGCTATTTTCTATTTTCGCAGACCTCACTTGACTAGAGCTAGAGCTTGTTGGTATCGCAAAATCATGGTGCCTCCTCGAATTCCTCATGATTATCACTGTGTATGAAGGCATCATTCTTCCCTCTCGCCACCAACGAGCATTGTTGTTGCTAAAACCCTACTGTTAGGTTTTGATCAGCCTCTGCCTCTTGTTGCTCTAACGAATAAGCTTGTCTTCGTCTTCTTCTCTTGTGCAACAAACTTTAAGGAATATTGATCAAAAATATAATTGAATAAATTCATTGAAGCATTCCCTGGACATATTTAGAACATGCCATCCAATATCGAAGAGCTGCATGAACATCACAAAACTCCAATGAACAAATATGAATAAAACTGAATCTCGGCAAGACCAAACCCCACGAATGACTTGCTCATATACCATGTAAAAATTATAAAATAATAATAAATAATCAAGCAACAAGGAAAAAGGAGCTAGATAAACCATGGGAGACAACTAGTTATTGACGTTTCTCAATGGACATTCTCCAAGATTACGAGGTGCATGAGACTCTGTATATAGATCAACAAACTAAAGCCCCACCAATAGGTAGTGTGGGACTAAACAAAGAGCGATGTAATTGAATCTTCAAGAGACATGATTAAACATCAAAGGCGTACTTAACCGATAAGATTAGAATGCCCGTCCATAATACTAAGCCCTTCAAAAATCATACGAAATTCTACTTGCGACGATGAGAAAGTCTTTGCTATTCCTCCCGAATGCGAAGGTCTTTCCTTCTTATGCATCATATTTTGATTACTTAGGCACACTTTGTAATAAGTGTGGGCATTTCTTTGAGTAAAGAACTTTAAAAAGGGAGGTCCATATGAAGAAATATGGCTTTTCCTTAAGGAAATAATTATGTTAATCCCCATTAGGGATGAGAAGAAGATAAAACTTGGGGGTTCACCACTCGTGGTTCGAAAAAAGAAACTAACTTCCAAAGCTCCATTGCTTATAGAAGAAAATCTCACATGATAGTTCCATCCTAGTTTTATTTTAAAAAATAGAAGTGGGATAACTAACTGTGTCACTAAAGAAGCATGAAGCTAGGAAAATTAGGAAGTCTGATTTGAAAAGCATTAACCCTTCAGAAAGTGGAATCATGTAAACTTGACAAAACAACAAAGGACCAAAAAGTTTTATGTTGAAGTGTGTAGTAAGGAGGAACAATACTGGTTGCAATTAATCAAAAGCAAAAGATTCTTGAAGGAAACAAATATTAACGTCTTCTTCCTCTGTGCCATGAAGAGGTTAAGAAAGAATAATATCCACTTGTTGAAATTGCAGGATATATCATATTCATGGAAACCTAGTTTGAAAATGTAGGCATTTATATCACACACATGCTATAGGAGGGAAATTAGTATGTTCGGGATAGATCCAATAAAATACCACATGAATAGAATCACGATCAGAGAAGAAAAACATTCACAATCGAACAAGACTAGTATTTACAGTGGTTTGACAATGTTCGGACTCTACCTGACCACATCACACTCTCTCTATTATTGCTTGAATGATTTGGGATACAATATGTGGTGGCCCCAAGGCTCGTTTTATACTATAAAAAAGAAAACCGATGGTATTCAACAAATTCCCAGTCCATCAACTCTCAGACAATCAGAATACAGGAGGAGGATCAAGCATCTCAGCAATCCAACACATCGACTCTCAGCTAGTCAGGGTGTTGGAGGAGGAATAAGCATGTCAATAATCTAGTCCATCAACTCAACCAATCAGAAAGCAGAAGGGAGATCATACATCTCAACAATCCTTCCCATTAGCTCTCAGCTAATCAGAATGTAGGGGGGAAACCAATCACATCAACAATCCTCTCACTAGTTTTTAACTAATTAGTTTTCACAGGACAAATCCCAACAATCTCTCATTTGAAGGTTGATTTGTAGTATAAGTCCGATGAATCTCCATTTCATTACCTTTATTATTTCATTCTGGACTTGAATCCCTAGTTAAATTACATGTATATAAAATTAAATTGTACAAAATAACAATCAAATATTGATCTATAAATATTGTATAAAACACTATATTTAAAATCAAACTAAAAGAATAAACAAAAAAAGAAAAAAGTAGGAAGTGTCAAAGATACCGAGTAACCATAAATCCTGAGACCTAGTCATCATAATCACTTGGTCAACAAGGAATGAAGTAGGGGGAGACAAGGACCAATAAACAAACCAAAACCCTAATTTTAATTCCTTAATAAATACATTTTGGGAACCTATATTATTTGATTACTTTTATACCTCAAATAAATAAATTTTGAACATGAAACTTGTACATAAAAATATAAAGAAAGATATAAAATTTATTTCATTAAAAAAATGCACAATGTGCCATAGATATTCAGAATAAAAGCCACAAAGAAAACTTCTCAGACCTATATCTTCTTCATATAAGCTCAAAATTCACCACACCCACCTTTATTGTTCATAAATTAAATTATTTATTTAATAAAGTTATTTTAATCAATTTGGAGTTGGGATGCAAAATTTGGATTTTGGGCTCTCATTGTGAAATATACATGTATAAAATAATAATATAATTATTCTTTATAATTTTCACTTTCCTATATTTTTATAAATTTGTAAATATTATTTAAAACACATGTGAATAATACAATTATAACAAAACAACTAAATTCATTACAAAAAATAAGTATACTTTATGCATAGATGAATATACTTTTAATATATGTATATAATATGTATACATAATTATTTAAGTACATAATTAAACTCAGAAAAATACAATAAAAATATTTGTCATATTTGTATTTAGGCCCCCGTATTTAGTTTATTTGCTTTTAAGGTCCCGTCCATGTCACCTCATGTGCACATACACGTGAGGGTGCATGACATTTTATAAAGGACCCCTATAGGTTTTTATTATTATTTAGTCCAAGGATTTTGTATTTCAGTGTTATAACTTTTGGAAAAATTGCAATCAGGCTATGTAACTTTTTCGATCTTGCAAATATACACCTCCCGTACATCTTGAATTAAATACTATGAGATTTTTACATATAAGCCCTTGGACTTTTGAAATGTGTTCTGGAACGCATATTCTGCTTGTTTAAATTACATTTAGGTCTCTGCCAGAACAATTAATTTTATTTCTTATTTATAATTATTCAAAATATTATTTTTCATCTAAAAGTTATAAAAAATATTTTAAGTTCCTAAGACTATATTAAATTGCATATATTATTCGTAAGGCAATAAAAGTATTTTCCTATTTTTAAAAATTCAAAATAGTGCATATTTCTCTTATTTGCAATTAAAAATACAAGAATATAATAAAATGTTTTAAAAATTCCAAAAAAAGGACATTTATTATTATATTTTGCAACTCCATTCAAAAATCACTAAAAATGACAAAAGAAAAATACCTAAATTGAAAAACTCCAATACCTTATAAAAATTATTATTTAAAAATCTAAAAAATCTTAGTTTTTTTTCTAAAATTTATTTATTTATATAATATATATATGAAAAATAGCTTTTGGAAAGTTTTAAGATATTTATATATTTTTAAATTCCATTACAAACCAACCTCATATTTTGATTCCCTAATTTGACATCTTTAAACATTTAAAAATAAACAAATTAGCAAAAAATTAAAGAAAATTAACAAAAAAGAGAAAACCATTAAAATCACAAGAATATTTTATTTTGCTATTTTAACTATATATAGTGGTATATATAAATAGGATACTCTATATATCACTTATATACATATTACTACTATTTATAATCTATAATTACTTTTAATATCTATAAAACCCTACAAAAATTTAAAAACCCTTAAAAAATTAAAATGATTGTACTTTAGGGCATTTTTATGATATATTTATATCATATATAGTTATTATAGTATAAATATTATCTATATACTTATATCTCTATATTTTAAAAGAAAACTAAAAATCATAAAATATAAAAAGGAAATAAAAATTATAAAATTAAAAACGAAAAATATAAATAAAAATCCATAAAAATACAAAATATTTAAAATCTACAAAAATTAAAATTCCTATAAAACACAAAACAACTTGTCAATTTTCTTGTTGTTTATTAATTTCTGTGGCTATCCTCGTTGCTCCTTTATGTTCGATCTCTACATTTGCATACTATACATACTATTTTGTAGGGTATAATAAATTTTTTCTCACCGTCTTCATGGCTTGATCTCTATTATGGGTTAATTGTTGATGCACTAGAATGTAGAAATTCGAGAGTCTAAGAGCATTCAACACAATGATTAGTGGACCCAACATATCGGGTACTATAGATCCTCCAAGACTAGACGTTAGGATCCCTCTACTTTTTGGTGTTCATCAAATATCACTGTTGCTGGAGAGAAACGTTTAGGATAGATTTTGTGTGTAATTTTCTTTCATTGTTTTTTGCTTTATTTTTCCTTTATTGATATAATTATTTATCTATGTTAATACATTTTTTCTATTGAATTTCTTGTGAGGAACCGTGTGGTGAAGGTGACTTCTTAGGAAGCCAATGCACCCGAGCTACGGGGAGATCAAATCTTCATCTTGTGAGCTAATTGGAGAGAGAAAGAGAAGAGAGAGACAGAGCAACTATTAGCATAGTATCTTTCTTTTATTTTTGTGTGTGAGAGAGAATTCATTTTATTTCCATTTATTAATTTGTAATAATACATATGGACACTTGAACTCTTGGGACTATTTTACCAAGTTATTGTTCACTTGGGGGTCATCAGATTTTTCACGGTTTTCTTAATCTTCTACATTCAGTTCTACCTGTTTTCTCTTTATTTTCTTTTGTTTCCTGTGATTTGTGCTTTTCACCATTTATCTTCATTTATTTTATGTGATTGAGCGTATAAGACTTTTAGGGTTGCTTGATCGAGTAAGCTAGGTCCACATACCTAATATTTGCATGTTCCTATAATTTACATTTGGATCTAGCTCAAACTTAATTTTGTTATTCAGATAACAACAATTCTTTCCTAAGCTGATTTCACCATCTTGCATTCCATATAGATTAGGTTTAAATTTCTTGTTGCATCCTACATGGAGAGAGATGAGAAGCATTGTAAGTCCTCGAAATGAGCATTCATCATTTTTACACAATGGTTAGATTTCCATCCTAGTGTCGCCTTGCATTACTTTGCTGCTATCTCCCTTTGGTTTCGATCACTTAGGTTAAAAGAAAATCCAAAAAAATCTTTAGGTATTTATTTCTGAAAAATACTAAAAAAGGTGAAAACCAAAAGATTTAAAACAAGGGGATCGCTAAATAAACTTTGACCCTAAGTAAAATCTGTAACGAACATTATTGTTTGGGGTTTACAAAGCCCTCATTGTATTATGGTACATTACAGACAGAGTGAGGCACATCCCTTATGGAATCGAGCCAAAAATTAGATATATGGCTACCTCAATTATCACCTGGGACTGACAAAGTATTGGCGCTTCTATCGTACGTAGGCAAGTAGGTTCTTGTCGATGACTGTGCTACCATGTATAGAGCATCCGACTTGGTCTGAAGTATTGAGCATAGGTCACACCCTCACGGGAATGTCTATCTCATCATCTTGCGTCCGAGTACCTCATTTTTGAGGAAAGTAGTGGTTTCTCCTATTGACTTCCTCTCTTCTTCTCCGACTGAGTAGCTCCCCATGCCCGATATTGAGGATCTCAAAAAGTGCAGACTACGTAATACAAAAGAGGTGGAACAAGTATGGGGTACTTTCCTGGCAGTATACACTATGCTATAGGGCTAGCCATTAAGGGCGTGTTACAATTTTGCCTGAATTCACAATAAAATTCAAAAGATGAAAATAACTGAACTTTCATAGCTTCACATGTGTTTAGTTGGTGAACTCAATTTTGTTTGGTGTTTGTTTTTATGTAGATTACGTTCAAAGATTAATCTCGCACATTTGTTACATTTTGTCTTTCCTTCTATTTTCATTTCTCTTTGACCCTCGCTCACTTTGAGACTTCTACTATTTTACACTCCTTTTATTTCATGTTCATCATCGTATCTTTCATCCATTCATCTATCTCCCTTTTGTCTCCAAGATGTCGACTCCTAGATGGCTTAGTCGAACTCCGTCGACTCCAACATCGATTCCATGGGTTTAGCATCTCCAATAAATCGAGGTGATCCCCATGTGATTGGTTTGGACATTGCGAACTATCCTCAGGGCTCCCTGATTCTTGTACCTCACGCATACTGGGAAAAATCTCTTCCCGAGTTTTGCCTTTTTTGGATAGAGATTTATTTCACTTCTTACACTTCTCCAATATTAATAAAATTCACGATTGACCCTAATTATGAAATAATTATCTACATTCAGGGTCGGCATACATACTGATCAGGGTATTTTTCCTATAGCAGATCAAGACCCTAATCTGGGTCCTACAGGAAGAGGAAATGGACCATAGCTTCCGATAACTGAGTAGAATACCGAGCACATAACTAACCAGAATGAGGTGAACAATCAACCATTGGCATCCATTCATGCTATCCAAAAGAAGCTGATTGATCAAGCATTGTCCCATGTCACCTTTCAGGAGATGTTGAATGACCTAAATAGGAGGTTAGAAGAGAGAAACACAACGAGGAGGTGATGATGATGTCCGTGGCGATGATGAAGATAACCACTATGTAGATGAACCTCACAGAGGCGAGAGAGATGGAAGGAGTGTCCAACCCAACCTACACTGAAGAAGACATACTACCCTGGGGCCTACAGAATCACTGAGTGGATATGAGTTCCTCCGATCCACGAACACTTTGAATTGAAGCAGCAACTCCTTTCTTTTCTCCCTAGTTTCCACGGGAACTTGAATGAAGAACCATATATTCTTATACAACAACTTGGATGCATATGTAGAACGATGCACTACCCCAACATTCAATTGGACGTAGTTAAGATGACCGCTTTCCATTCCAGCCTTCAGGGTAAAGAACTCTACTGGATCAACCACTTGGGGAAAGTGGTAACGATGTGTGAAGAAATGAAGTACGATTTCTTACACAAATACTACCCACTTGGTCGTCCCAATATGATGCGCTCCAAGATTGCTAGTATCTCTCAAGGACCCCAAGAATCCTTCCATAAGACCTGGGAGAGATTCAATGATTTGATAGAGAAATATTTCCGCCATAACATCCCAAAAATCATCCTGGTCCAACACATTTTTTTGGGGACTTACTGTGAACCGTCGACGTCTAGTTGACGTCGTCTATGGAGGCTCATATTTTAACAAGGATGAGGATGCAATTTGGCATATATTCGAGGATATAATCGAAGGAGAGGTCACACTCTCTTCCTCACATTCCTTCCAAGTGCACCTACGGATCCTCCACAAGAATGTCAATATGGAGGACACCCATGGAGTGGACATGTGCGACAACTCCAATCTCAGTATAATTGACAACCATCTTTCCAAGGTAGACAACATAGAGAAACGATCACAGGATCTTGAGAAACTACCTATGATCGAGCAATAAAAGAAGGGCTTGGACAAGCCCGATACAATCACCAAGTAGTTGGAGATGCTGGTGAATGCTATCAATGTCTGCAACTCTGTGGTAGTTGTCCCTAGCACTCACACTAAGAAGGAGCTCGTTGTGCAACAACAACCTTAGCTGAGTCCCATCTAGCCTCAGGTCCAACACGTATATTACACGCATGCACCTTTGCAACTGCAGACACACCTGCAGACACATATGATTGTTTACCGGCCACCTGAGTATCAGCCCCAGTACATACATCCATGTTCCTCACCTCCACCACTCGCCCAAGAGGTTAATAGGATTTGGAGGTTTGATCAACAACTAACCCGTCGTCATGGACAACCTAGGATCAGAACACAACCATCCGACTATTTCACCAATAGCAAGGAGCACGGACCTTCCAGCCCAACCAGTACCATCACCAACATCCTCTACAACATGAGTATACCTAGAGTTAGAACTACCAATAGTTCAGATACCATCAACAGAACTATCAACAATCAACTGCTAATTATAAACATCAATACTCCTCTCCCCATTACCAACAATATCCTTCTCTTCCCCCTCCGCATCAATATTCTCAGGGTTACCAGCAACAACTTCTCCTGTACCATCATAGGGAGAGGCCACACCAAGCCTAATCCTCTATGGCAGAGCCAGTCAACCTGACCTTTGATTGTGTGGCCTAGCTCATCAAGAACATATCTGAGATGAATCAGAATATAGACGACTTGACAACCACCAAAACTGCCATTCTGGCATAAGCTGAAGACAACCCGAACAACTTCCATTGCAAGGAGCATGCAGTCTATAGTGCTTGACCCAATTTATGTGAAAATAATATCAGTAATGGTAGGACACTCCTGGCATCAACAACATCGAAAGGGAAGCAAAAAGCATCGGATGGCGAGTCCTCAACCAGGACATCAGAAGGAGCCAAAGAACATTTTGATGATGCAACACCAACCATAGAAAAATAAAAAAATGAAGAAAACCATAAAATTTAAAAAGAAAGTAGCAGTCAAGGCAAAGTCATGCCATCAATGGAGAAGCCAACAGTAGCAACCGAACTAGTTCATGTTGACGAAGTTGAGCCTGCAGTACAATTTTGTCTGCAAGATATAGATGATTTTGCATAATTTTTCCATCTACCTATATAAAAAGAAATGGACAAAAAATTATATAATACAATTTTTTGATGTGCATATTCCTTTTCTCAATGCAGATAAGTGAAAAACATAAAAAAATTTAAAAATGCTTCACCTGATCCCGACATTATGGAAATATTGCAAACCATTATGCTTGAAATGTCGTTGCTCAAGGCCATGAAATACATGCTTATTGTGAAAAAGGGATTGAAGAAGCACGTACAACTAAGCGTCCAAACCGTAAGAGAATACGTAGAAAACTAAAGTCGCACATCCTCACCATGGTCACTGTAAATGCTATCAACAATCTCCTGGATAAAAAGAAAGATAAGGGATCTCTGCTCGTGAGATGCCAGATTTTCAATCAAGAATTAGAGCACACATTGCTCGATAGTGGATCATCAATTGTTTTGTTGCCTTCTTTCTTACTCACCGAATTTAGTGTAGGGCCTCTCAAGCACATAAAGATAATTCTGCAACTCGCAGACATATCAGTTAAGCAGCCTAGGGGCATGTTGGAGGATGAGATTGCAACTATTCAAGGGATGCAATTCCCTGTTGATTTTATTGTCTTTGACATGGACACCTCCACACCTCTGCTCCATACCCCAATTACCTTGGTTCACTGTTCCTTCTGACATCCGAAGTAGAAGTGGATCTTGGCACTGAAGAGATCACATTCCGCTACAACTATGATAAAGTGTTGATAGAGACTGTTCCAGAACCAAAACTAGCTTAAGTGGTATCTGTATTGAGAGAGCTCGAACCACATGGACAAGAGGATTGCGAATTTTTGACTGATATTAGAGATACAAATTTGTTCTTGGACGACAAAGAAATACATGAATTCCTCTCCACAAAGGAAGGCCTGGATAGTGTAGTCAGATTTATCATTATCTTTGAACGTGAGATCTTCGTTGATGGATTCACTAAGATGATTGAACAACCATTCTCATATGAGCATGATGATTTTATTGCAGATCTATGTGATGTTTTGAAATCAGATTCTAAATGCACAATAATGGACAACAAATCGATGAAAGAACTGATACCTGTTATAGTTGCTGAAGTTGCCATCAAGTTGACTCCTTCCCCACTAGAGCTCAAAACTTTGCCCTTGAATATGAAATATGCCTTCCTTGCTGGTGAACCTGATATGCATCTAGCCATTATTGGTTCACATTTGATCGAAGAACAAGAATCTTTTGTGATTGAGGCTCTTGAAAGAAACCCAAGGCGATATGTTGGAATATAACAGATCTCCATGGGATAAATCCTTCACTTTTCTCGCATCACATCTATCTTGAAGAAGACATCAACCTTCTTGGTAATTCTAGCGTAGATCGAATCCTAACCTCTGGAGGTTGTCATAAAAAAAATACAAAATGGTGTGGTGCGGGGTTCATCTATCTCATCTTCTACTCAAAAGGGCCAAGTCCCTTGTACGTAGTGCCTAAGAAATCTAGTATCACCATTTTTACAAATGATAAAGGAATGGAGATTCCGACCAGGATACTAACTTCATGGCATTCCTATGTTGACTACAGATGCCTAAATCTTGCAACCAAGAAGGATCACTTCCCTTTGGCCTTCATCGAACAGATAGTTGAAAGACTGGCCGTGAAGGAATATTTATGCTTCTTGGACAATTACTCTGGATACAATAAAGTCACCATCACATTAGAAGATCAAGAGAAAACTACCTTCAACTCTCCAGTTGGGACTTACGCCTTCAGAAAAATGACCTTTGGGTTATGCAATACACCCACTACATTCCAAAGGTGCATGTTGGTCATTTTCACAGATATGGTTGGTAGTTTCCTCGAAGTATTCATGGACGACTTCTCAATCTATTGAGACTGCTTTGATCAATTTTTGAGTTACTTATATCTAGTTCTGAGGAGGTTCTGTGAATTAAACCTTGTGTTCTCGTGGGAGAAGAGTCACTTTATGGTGACTGAAGGCATTGCACTAGGTCACATTATTACAAAGAGTCATGTGGATGTTAATCTAGCCAAGGTGGACATGATTTCCAAAAGGGAGCCACCAAAAAGTTTGAAGCAACACTAGTCATTTTCGGGGCACGTAGGTTTTTACCGTAGATTTATTAAAGACTTCAACAAGATTTCTCATCCGTTGACTAAGCTTCTGGTAAAGGAGAACGATTTTGTAGTCGATGATCAGGTTCTCCAGTCCTTCAAATTGTTGAAGGACCTCATCACTAATGCTCCTGTCCTCGTGCCACCTGATCGCTCTCTTTCTTTTGAAATCATGACAGATGCCTTAGATTTTGAAATTGGTGTTGTGATAGGACAAAGACGGATGGACTCCATTTGTAATTCATTACGTTAACAAAACACTTGACGAGGCCCAGAAGAACTACATTATCACGGGAAAAGAGTTGCTAGTCGTAGTGTTTGCCCTTGAAAAGTTCTGACCACACCTACTGATATCCAAGTTCATTATCTACATGTATTACTATGCAATCAAGTACCTCTGAAGAAATAATGATGCCAAGCCTCGTTTGATTCGATGGATCCTTCTACTCTAGGAATTTGATCTAGAAATTTGAGATAAATCTGAGTAAAAAATGTGGAGGTAGACCTTCTTTCCAGAATAGTTGAAATTGAGAATCCTGAGAGGAATTCAATTCCAATCACAGAAACCTTTCCCAACGAGGCAATTATGTCTGTCGCCTCACTCCCCTAGTATGTTGACATCGTCAATTATCGTCTCCAAGAAGACTATGCCTGATTGGTCGAAGATCAAAGTTGATAAATTCTTGGTATACATCCATTTTCTACCAGCGGGAGGATCCTCGTCTGTTTCGTGAGGGAGAATATTGCATATGGAGGATATGTATACCTCGGGAGGAGATTATAATGTCCTAGAACATTGTCACAAACTTGAATGAGCGAACACCATTCTGGAAAGAAAACGACATCAAAAGTGCTTCAATGTGGACTCTGATGGCCAACACTCTTCAAGGATGCAACTTATTATGTCAAAAGATGCAATGACTATCAGAGAATGGGCAATACTATTATTTTGAGAGACACAATGCCTTTGAAGTATATTCAGATATCATACATCTTCAATGCAGGGTGCATTAACTTTGTGGGCTCATTCCCTAACAACTAGTGGTTTGAGTACATCCTGCTGGCTGTTGATTATGTAAGTTGATGGCTGGAATCTATCCTCTATCATACCACAAACAATCAGACTATCTACAGATTCCTCAAGGACAACATCATCTCACAGTTCGGGATACCAAAAAATCTGATATCAGATGGGGGAAGTCATTTCATGAACAAAGAAGTCAAGAAATTGAAGAACGAATACGACATCGAACATCATGTAGCTACACCGTACCACCCATAGTCGAATAGGGAGATCAAAACAATCTTGCAAGAACTTGTAAGACTTGAAGGAAGAACTGGTCATGGTTGCTCGACTCAGTTCTTTGGGCTTACCATACTGCATATAAATTCTCCTCTTGGTATGTCTCCCTACCACCTTGTATATGGCAAGCCATGCCATCTTCACATGGAATTAATGCACAAATCTTTGTGGGCATTGAATATGTGTAACTTAAATTCCAAGAGAGCTGGGAAAAATAGGAGAGTTTATCTTAACCACCTGCTCCAATTCAGAAACTATGTGTACGACAATTGCCATATGTACAAGGAGAAAGTCAAGAAATGGCGTGACATGTACATCTGTAGGAAGACTTTTGAGACTGGTGAGAAGGTGTGGTTGTTTGATGCTAAGTTGAAAATATTTCCATGCAAACTAAAGAGCAAGTGGATCGGGCCTTCGTAATAAAAACTATGCATGATAATGGAAGTCTCTTGATATCTGAATTTTCACCTGACTTATAGCCTTTTGTCGTCAATGGACAGTCGTTGAAGTTGTACCTGGAGCACAATATGTTACTGTCTATTTTAGATTCAATTGAAGTGGTGTTTCATGAAGAGAGCCATATGGATCAAATACTTAATCTAAAAATCACGTAAATTTTTTTCTTCTTTTCCTTTTTCTTTTTTCATTTCTTATTCTTCCGAAAAGTTCTTGCCCTTTTCATTACTGCTATACTTGGACCTACTTTATCCAAAGTATAGGAGAGATAAGTACCCTGAGTTATTCATTTTTTGATCCCCCAACTATCTCCTCAACTCTTGAGATTCTGTCTATACTTAGGGATATTTTACCCTAAGTATAGGGGGAGACAGATTGAGCCGATGATTTTGTAAATTACCACCCTTTTCCCTCCCTGCCTTGTGTACAGTCTGCTATGCTTAGGAATATTTGATCCTAAGTATATTGGGGACGGTTGACTTCTCATTCTTTTATTATTTAGTCATTGTAGTATAGGCTTTTCTGTACTCAGTCCAAGTTATGTCTTCCTTTTCTCTCTGATATATGAGGCCATAACTCAAGATAAGTATAGAGGGGTCGTATATATGCTATATATACTCTATCCATAACTCGCACTTGCATATTTTCAATAATATGACTAATTACTAAAACACTCACTATTCTTTATAAATACAAGTAATAAAATCGATCAAAAATGTTTTGCAAAATGATTTGAAAATTACAAATATATTGAAAAATCTTTTGAAAACTGTTTGGAAAGCTTTTGCAAATTGTTTTCAAACCTTTCTTAAACTTTGTTTACAAAAATCTTTTCATTTGTTTAAACAAAATATTTGAAAATTGGCTTGCAAGTCATTTGGAAAATGATTGCGAAAATACTTTGAAAATCTAGATATACTATTTGAAAAATCTTTGCAAAATGATTTTCAAACTTTGTTAATGTCTGTAAAAATGTTTGTCAAATTATCTGCAAAAAAAAAGTTTCCAAATGTTTTTAAAAATGGCTTCAAATATTTTGAGAATGTTATGTAAATAAAAATTCAAATCGAACTCCTTATAAAAGTTGTATTAATCCTTTATATAGAATTTGTAAATGACCATTAACTTTTAATTTGTTAATTCCCAGAGTAAAATATACCCTAACTCCTATAAATATAAAATCACTCTTGTGTAAATACTTTACATATTTCATTCACTAACCTTTAGGTCAAAAATCCCTAAAAATTTCAAAGTCCAAAATCCATAAAAAATTGCAAAAGCTTTTTGAAAATCTGCATAAAACTTGTGATTTTTTTCGAAAACTCCATAATAAGTTCAAAATAGAAAATAGCTTCACAAAATGATTTCTTTTGCACTTTACATAACATTTGCATTTTTCAAAAGGATCAAGATAATTGAACAAGTCCAAAATAAACTCTAAAGATTGGAGCTTGGTATAGACCTTAATCCACTTAATTTCAGAGGAACCCATTACGTACTTGAATTGGGATGCTTCAGGTCACCTTGACTTAATTCTTTAAGCTCCATGAGAATATGTTCATGAGTTGATTCATAGTGTCTAACTAGAATCCTTCATATCATCCGTAAGACTCTTGAGGAAATAGCTTGACTATAAACCTCACACTTAACACTTAGCTCAACCTAGGTTGATTGTTGAAAGATGTCGGAATCTAATTCGGGACGATGCTTGGCCACTTCGTCAAGGGTTGCTCAGGAACCATTCTTGGAGATTGTCAAAACCATTATTCTAACCCACTTCTTCTAATAGCTATGATATTTAAAGACCGGAAACTAGATTGAGTCAATACTTCGGATGAGGAATGCTCTGTTAACGCAACTTTTTCTATGACCCTAAAACATGGGCAGATCAAAAGACTTCATATCCATTGGGGCACAAACAAGAATGTAGAGCAATACAAAGTCAAAGGAAATATCTAAAATAAGCCTACATAAAAATTCCACAAATATACGAGCTTCCAGAAAAATCCTACTTCTTAGTGAAGATTCGGTTACACTGACCGTGCTTCATAAGGGAATTAAGACTACACTGGTCCATTCCCATTTCTTTTCCCATTATTCTACCTTTTCCCTCTTTCGATTGTAAAGACTGACATCACCTGACCTTAGAAGGAAATATATGTCTCTACGGGGACAAGCTACCAGGAGAGCAGGCTCTTTTATTTTTCAATGGTTTGTCTGGGAAGAGGTGAAAAAATTCACACACACACGCACACACACACACACACGCACACACACGCGCGCGCGCACGCACACACACACACACATCATTTCAAGGTAGTAAGAGTATGCGACTGGGAGGATAGTTCTGATTAGACATGAAGAGAACTGGATAAGAGGATTATGGAACCTAAGGGTTGTTGTGTCAAATTTTCTAACCTTGATGCGGTTTTGAACAAACCAAAATCCATGGGTCTTAACCGAGATCCAAACTTTGATTTTAATAAGATAAGTTTAAGAGTCGAAAATTATTCCAAGTTTATTCTTTTATTTATGCAATTATAGGCATAAGTGTTTGCTAGGGACTAGCAAAGGCAAGTATAAAGGGGTGCTGAATCTCCATTTTATCACCTTTATTCTTTCATTTTGGCCTTGAATCCCCATTTAAATGCATGCATATAACATTAAATTGTACAAAATAACCATCAAATGTTGATCTATATTGTATAAAACATTGTATTTAAAGCCAAAATAAAAGAATAAAGAAAATAAAATAAAAAGAAGGAAGTGCCGAAGACCTCGTCATCATGATGACTTGGTCGATAAGGAATAATGTGGGGAGGGGGGGGATAAGGGCTAATAAAGGAACCAAAACCCAAATTTTAATTCCCCAATAAATACATTTTGTGACCTATTTTATTTTATTATTTTAATACCTCAACTAAGTAAATTTTGAACATGAAACTTGTACATAAAAATATAAATAAAAATACAAAATTTATTTCATTAAAAAATAATACACAGTGTGCCCTAAACACTCATAATAGAGACCCACAAAGAAAACTTTCCAGACCTTTATATTCTCTATACAATCTCAAATTTCATCAAGCTCACATTATGTCCATAAAATTTAATTATCTATTTAATAAAGGTGATTTCATTCAATTTGGAGTTAAGAGATAAAAGTTGACTTCCAGGCCCTCATTATGCAATATACCTATATAAAATAATAATATAATTATTCTTTACATTTTTCGCTTTTTTATTTTTAAAAATATGTAAATATTATTTAAAACACATGTAAGTAACAAAATTAGAATAAAACTATAAAAGACTCATTACAATAAATAAGTATACTTTCATACATAAATGAATATAATTATAATATACATTTATAATATGTATAAATAATTAAACTCAAAAAACATTATAAAAATACCTAAATGTATACTTAAATAAAGTATAAATCTATAATTATGTACATAAAATAATAAAATATAGAATATGAAATAAAAATAAATACATAATATATATCTCAATATACCTATAACTATACATATAAAAATTAAATTAATTCAAAAAATAAATAAATAAAAATCATAATAAAAATGCTACTTAAAATAATAAACATTTTTTGTGTTTTGAAATTTATGTAATAAAATCAATTATTATTTTATTTTATTTATTTATTCTTTTATCTCTATTTTGTCATCTAGTGACCTACATGGCCCAATTGGGGGCCGACCTTGGTTGACCAGCCGGTCAACTAGCCTACTAGTGTAGAGGTGTCAAACCCGCTGGCCCCCTCTTCTTCCTCGATTTTCCCCATATATTCTTGCATCCTTCTAGCTTGAGCCCTCCTTGACTTTTATTCTTCGATCGAAGCTCTTTTATGCTGGCATGTTTCCTCGATATGTGCATCACTGAGTTAAACTGGAGCCCTCAGTTAAGACACCCCTGTAAATATACCCTTGTCAAACCTCAACTTAAAACTTAATCCCTTTCTAACCCTGAAATCCTCAAGCCTTCTTGTGCTCGAGCTTGCTGGTGACAACACCATCCTCGCCGGATTCTTTGGCATGGAGAAAGGGTCTGGAGGTAGTGATCCGAGCTCGCCGGAGTAGCCATGCAGAGCTCCACCATGGCTCCTTTTCCTGTAGGTAGAGCCATAGCTTTTTCGTTTTTTCTCTTATAGCATTTACAGTAGCGTAGGCGAGGTTTAATCTTGTTTAATTTCCTCTTTCTGTCGTAAAAAACCCAATCATACTTCATCGAAGCTCCTTCTCCGACCATTATTTCCATGTGGTGTTCTGACTATGCTCTGCCGTAGCCGACGCCTCCTTATTTTATTCCTTATCGATCAGACCAATATTTGGCCTTCTCTCAAGGTTCGGGCCAGTCTGTATTTATTGCATAAATACATCCTTATTTTATTCTTTTTATTTTCTTCATCATTCTTTTATTTTGGACAAATAGAATGTTAATTATAAAATATTAACAAATGCATGCATGATGCTAATTTATTGTATTTGATATGTATTTATAGATATTTTGCATAGGGAATTTTGTTAAAATTAGAGCATAAAAGATGTGAATTAAGGATTCATCATTCTCTTATACTTTACCTTTGCTACTCCCCTTGTAAATTATTATTTAAAAAATAAGTGAAACAGAAATAAAGAAAAGAAAAACAAGAAATTTAGAACGTTATTGATTATTAAACTTATCTTCTTAAAAGTGGAGTACAGTGCCTGACCAGACCTTTGGATTATTAGTTTGGCGGAACCTTATTGGGAAATGGACATAAAACATAATAGACTCTAAGTTCCACAAGATTCATATTCAGGTCGTCTCAATAGCCAGGTCGTAACAAGTCTGTATACGTAAACTCTTATGACTATTAATTTTACTTGTATTGTGTAAGTGATAGATATCTCTCCACCTCAGAAATGATAAAGAAATAACATCCCATAACAAGGTAACTCTAGTCCCCCAATCTAGCAACTCTTTCCTTGAGGAGTGGGGTATTCCCTTCTAAGTTCAAGTGCACCCGGTTGAAGAAGAGGGGAAAGAAGAGAATGGGCCATGGCCAGTGTTGCCATGTATCTCTTGGAGCTTGACCAGTGTAGCCAAGTCTCCAGCTGCAAGCTTTCCTGAGATGAGACAATGTATCACATAAACTTTGCTTAATCTACTATATATACTCCAGCATGCATTTTATTTTCAATCAGGTCTGTTCCCTTTTTTGGAGTTTTTGCATTTTTTATGACATATATACACAACATATCTACAACGTACATCATGTACATAAGGGGTTTTCTTCTTGATCCAGTAGACCATCCCTCTTTTGAAGCATTATCGCAACCTCACAACATCCTATTGTTAGACCTCAATGCTACTATACCAGGTTGAGATGCACCTCCCTCCCTATAGGAACACAGATGGCTCCACTAGTTGTTACACACCCGCGTGCTACCCCAAACCAAAGGATTCTGACTCGTCACCACCTCATCCATGAAGAGTTACGTGTAGAGTGCTTGTCCAAGTTAAGGCCACTGTCTAGAAGAATCATACATGAGTTGTTAAGTGTTCTACATAGACTAATCAAGATGACTTGTGAACATAGTCTTGTGGACTCAAAGAATTAAGTCACTGGGACATGAAAAGTATCAATTCCAGTTCCTATAAGGTTCATCTGAAATTAAGTGGATTAAGATCTTAATCAAGTTCCATTCTTCAAATTTGTTCTAGACTAGTTTAAATATCAATACAATTCTGAAAAATGCACATGCAAGAAAGAATTACAAAATTATTGAAAAGAAAGGACAAGATAAAATTCTTTTTGAAAAGTTTTTCAAAGAATTTTGCAAAATTTTATCGTATTTTTAATAAGAAAGAAAAGAAAGTAAGTTATCCAAAAATATTTACGAGGATATGTGCATAGTTGCAATGGATTTATTTACAAGTTTCATATACAGTTTTTACAAGTGGATTTTATCGATAAGAATTTTGTAAAGGGATTTTATACAAAGGAGTTTATATACAAAGTTTACAAATAAAATTAGGTTTTATTTACATAGAATTTGCAACATATATATACAACTACTTGGTATACCTAGAATTTATTATCCATATGACAAAATATTATACAAAGTTTTTAAAATATCTCCAAAATGTTTTAAAAATGTTTTTCAAAACCAATTTTACAAACTATTTTACAAATAATTTTACAAACAACTTTGAAAAATGTTTTTGCAAATATTTTTCTCTCATACAATTTACAAGCATTCATACCGCAAACATAATTTGGTACACAAAATAATTTACAAACGTTTTATAAAATAATTACAAATATTTTACGAAAATTTGTATAAAATAATTTTACAAAAGTTTTTAAAAATATTTTTACAACAAGTTTTGCAAAACTTTTACAAAAAATTTTACACGTATTTTTGCTAACATTTAAAACCAATTTTATAAATAATAGCCATGTTATTACCTCGAAAGTATGAGTTATGGCTAAAGTATATATACAATATATATGACACCACTTATACTTAAGCTCGAGCGATCTCCTCAAAGCATCAGAGAGAGACAGAGGAAGACATAATTCATGCTAAGTATAGAAGAATGAAAAAAAATCCTGTACTATAATGACTCAAAAGAAGGAAAGAATAAGATGAATAGAAGTCAGTGATCCTCCCTATACTTAGGATCAAGTAATCCTAAGTATAAAAGACTGTACAAAAGGAGAAGACCGAGGAATAGAAATTATGAAATCATCGACTCGACTTGTCCCTCCTCTACTTAGGAGAAGAGATACCTAAGTATAGAAAAGAACATCAATAATTGAGGGACAAGAAAGAGAAGAATCAAAGAAATGAAAAACAAACATTACATCCTTTATACTTAGGATCGGATGTCCTTGAATATAAGCAACAAAACATAGGTAAAAGAGTGAACAGATATATGAACAACACAAGTTAAACACCCCCTGATACTTAGGATGAAGTGCATCCTAAGTATAGGAAAAATCATATGATGAGGCATGGAATGCTAAACAAAATGAATGAATGAATGATATAGACAATATGGATATGCAGAGAGGCAGAAAGAAGTGTAACTCAGGTATAAGATGCATAAGATGAGAGTCAAAGAACACATCTCATACAAAGTGAATAGGGACAACATCAACTGTCAGTGGATCATGATTAAGAAAGGGCTTCACCATTAACCGTTGACTCGAAAGGTGGACTCAGAAGACAACTCAGATATATCAGTACTACCGTTGTCATGCGCCTTTCTCACAAAGTAAGGACCTTTCCATTTGCGCTTTAATTTCCCTAGAAATAGTCTCAGTCCAGCATCAAATAACCATACTCTCGGATTCAACTCAAACTGTTTATGGCTATTGTGAGAATCATTCTAAATTTTCATTCGGTCCTTATATCGTAGGCTACTTGAGAAGATTGTATCTCCAAGCTCCTCCAGGGCTGCCAACTCTACTCTTCTTTGATCTCCTATACTCTCAGGATCCAAAAGTATCTCAGTGACTGCCCAAAGTGTCTTGTGCTTAATTTCAACAGGTAAATGGCATGACTTGCCATAAATGAGTCAAAAAGGAGATGGACCCAAATGTGTCTTGAAGGATGTCCTATAGGCCCATAAGACCAAGTCCAAAAGATGTGACCAATCCTTTTGGTCTGGGCGGACAACCTTCTCCAATATAGTCTTGATCTCCATATTTGAAACCTCAGCAAGACCATTCGTATGTGGAGATATGGAGTGGAAACTCTATGGTCTATGCTAAACTCGTTAGCAAGGGCCCTTACCTTGTTGTTGATAAAATGAGTCCCCCCATCAGAAATCAAAACTTTAGGAACCCCAAACCATGATATGATATTCTTCCTTAAGAATTTACAAACGGTCCTTGCATCAACGGTTCAGGCGGGGATGGATGATATTTACGGTTTTTGCGAGGGTCTAAATATGTCTCACACAGGGCGGAGACAAGAGTCGTTGCGGCGACCACTCACGAAACCTGAATCAATCAACAATTAACCCACGACAATTAAATCAATGAGAAGCAAGGTGGAGTTAACATTTATTATAACTCTACAAAATATGTGTATAGTGCAAGTATGTAGAGTGTCGAACACAGGGAGCAGACAGTTAGAACGAGACAATAATGCTCAAAAATGTGAATGTGAATAATGTCTATCTATGCTATGTTTTTTTGGGTTTTTAATTTTTTAATTTTTTTATTTTAATTTTTGATTTTATGTTTACTGATTTTATATTTTCTTTTTATATTTTGTATTTTTTATTTTCTTTTTAGGATAAGATATAAAGCTATTCAGAATATATAATACAAGAGAGATAAGAGAGAGATGAAAATGGGGAAGAATACTCAAAATACAGTAAATAAAATATTTTTATGTTTTATATATTTCTAACATTTTTTTTATTTTTCTATATTTTTACTAATTTTTTGGTATTTTTAAAGTCAAAAATACTAAAAATAGTGAAATAAATGGTTGGACAAAATTCAAATGAGGATGAAAAATATCAATCAGTGTCCAAAATTCCTCAAATTAATTTTAATTGAAAGATAATAAATCATAGGAAATACAGAAACTGAGATTGCATTTTTAGGATTTTTGTAGAATTTTTGAAGATTTTTATAATGATTTTACAGGTTTTGTAATTTTTCAGTGTTTTCTTTTGTAATTTTTAGTGATGTTTGGGTTGAAGTTACAACACACTAATATAAGCAAAATATATTTTTTTTGGGAATTTTCTAAAGTGTTTTTATAATTTTTATGTATTTTCTAATGCAAGCAGTGGTAAAAATGCATGTTATTGATTTTTAATAAATACGAAAATGCAATAAAAATGCAAAATAAAAATATGGTGTTAAACTACAATGCAACATGAGCCTATGTTATTTTTTTGTAATTGTTCGAGTTAAAATGATACATGAAATAAATGCAAACATCCAAGCAAAAACACAACACTGGCAAGGGCATAGATGTAAATATACAGAAATCCAAGGTCCTACTTGCAATTTTTCGAAAAATATATAATGTTAAACATAATTGTCTGGACTACAAATAAATACCCAAACTCAGAGGGAGTTTTCTGCAAAATGTCCAAACTCACGCGTACTGGGCACATGACCTGGTAGAGGTATTTTTGCAATTTTACAAAAATCTAGGGGGCTAACATGCAATTTTACCAAAATATTACAACTTAACTAAGAAGTTCATGGACTGGAATGAAATAAACAAACCCCGGGGGGTCTGATGCAAAATGCCCACCACCCCACGTGCACATGTCACATGAGGTGACGTGGACTGGACCTAAGTTCAAATAATGAAAGTACGAGGGTCTGGTTGCAAATATTACAGAAATATTTAAACTATAATTAAAAGTTTATGGAATAAAATTGAAATGCAAAATGGGCGAGGGTGTAGGTGCAAAATACCCACGCCTAATATCCTCGTGCGTGATCGAACGACTGGGAAGCACCCACTTGACACGTAGCACTTCAAGGTTGCACGATGACGGTTCACGCTGGACGGCAGAGATTAGATCTTCCCAGAAGATCTGACGGTGGTGGCGTGACACGATCCAACGGCTGGTATCAGAACTGAAGCGGTGGCCCGATGGAACGACGGAGAAGCCAAGGGGAAGAACAGGGAAGAACGTCGGTGAGGCAAACTTCCCCGAGCTCGACCTCGGGTCTGTGACAGTCTGGAAGCGTGCAGAAGTGGTCGGGGTGCTTCTGGAAGGTTAGGCTAGGTGTTGGAGGTCTCGGGTTCGTCGGAGAAGCGTTGTGGCGCTGGCGCGAGGGCGACGGAGCTTGGAGCTCCAGGTAGCTCCGGCGAACTACGCAAAATGATCTCGAGTCGCTTTGATCGTGACCTGCAAAAAGGGGTGAATGGGACCAGGGCAAAGTGCCTGGACCCCGCGGAGGTGGAATGGGTGTCGGAGATGGGCTATGGAAGGTGGAGGTGGTTCGGCTGGAGGTACGCTCCGACGATGATCGATGTATGGCGAATCGGTGGACAAAACTTGAAGACCGAAGGGGAGGAATGATCCTAGCACTACGGGAAATAAAAAATGAAAAGAAAAAGGGGAAAATGGGGTATACCTCGATGGCCGAAACCAGAGGAGGGGGAACGTCGACGCCGAAGGTCGGTGGAGATGGTGGAGTCGCTACAAGGCTTCCTCGACTCGCCTGAGGGTATGGTTGAGGAGCTGTCACCTCCAGCAATGCGAAGAACGCCAAAGGGAGGAGGATTGATGGCCAAGACGGGTTCCAATCCGAGCTCGAAGGTGGTGGGTCGATTATAAACATGGTGGTGACGTTTCCTTCAAGCGAGGGCCACACACAAATGATGGAGATTTTGCGTGATCTGAAGGTATGGCGTGGTTAAGTGAAGAACAAGGAAGGATTTCCGAGAAGGAATCAAGGGAAGACGACGGAGGGTTTTGGCTCGAAAATTGGGCGAAATCGGGAAGAAATCCTGCTGTCAGAAGGTGGTAGACCTCGGTCAGGCAGTTGACTGAGGTCAACACTTGACCGGCGCTGGTTGGTCCACGTGGACCAATCAGAAAAATGCAGGTCAAAATTATTTGTAAATTTGAAATAAAATAGTAAATGAATTTATTAATTTTAGGTTATAAAATAAAAAAATTCTTATTTTATAAAGAACATTATGGTGATTTTTATTTATTTTTATGAGGTATATAATTACAAGTTACCTTCTATGCCCTATATAGGTATATATATCTATATATTTTATTATTTTATTTTTATTTTGTGTATTTACTTTATTTATTTTTGTTTATTATTTTATAAATTTATATACTATTTTTATACACTTAAATATATTTTTATTTGATTTTTTGATGTATTTTGTACAATTAATAAAATATAAATAGTAGTTCTATAGGTATATGTATAGGTATTATACTTAGGTATGCTATTTATACATGTATTTATTTTGTATTTTCTTCGAGTGTTTATTCTGATTTTAATATACATATATATTATAAATAATATTTACAAAATTATAAAAATATAAAATATGAAAATAATGAATAAATAATAAAATGAATATTTTAATCTGTACAAGTATACTCTAGGGGTCCAAAACTCAACTTTTAAATCGTAGCTCCGCAAAATGCGAAAATACCTTCATTAAATAGATTATTTAAAATTATATACATTTAAAGGTGAGTTTGATGCATTTCGAGCTTTTATTTGAGAGATACCGGTCTGGGAAGTTGGTATTTTGGATTTTTATTCAGATCATAACTTGTTACCTGTACAGTATTTTTTAGTGAAATAAATTTTGTATTTTTCTATATTTAATTATCTACAACTTTCATGTACAAAGTTTCTTTATTTTAGGTATAAAAAGTGGAACCAAAAATAGGTCCCAAAATAAATAAAGAATGAATAAAATGAATATGTATTTTTATTGTATTCTAGCCCTTATCTCCCCCTACTTTATTCCTTGTCGACCCATTCATCAAGATGCCTAGGTCTCGGGATTTCAGGTCATGAAATATTTGCGATATTTTATTCTTTTTCTTTTCTTTTCTTTATTCTATTATTTTGGCTTTAAAAACAATATTTTATACACTATTTACATGCACGCGTATGAATGCTAAGATGCGGGAATTAATGGTATTTACATGCATTTGCCAAGGTTTTTGAGTCCAAAATGACAGAATAAAGATGATGAAATGTGGATTCATCAATGGACTCAACCCAACGACTCACGTAGTCCGCACCCAACAAAATGTACTAGAATCCCTAACTCCTAGGGAATATGCCCATAAATTTGATGTCCCATGTGTCAAAAACCTCACAGAAGTGAATGGACTGCATCGTCATTATGTCTCTATGACCACAACTGCTCATCCTCTAACATTCAGTACATCGCTTCATGAATTCATCTGAATCGTTGAAGAGTTTTGGCCACCAAAAGTCGGATTAGAGTATGCCCATAAAATTGATGCCCCATGTGTCAAAAACTTCACGAATTCACGTACCATTGGCAGGATACCACTCTTTACCACGAAGGGGAGGATAGTCTCTGGCATCGGTGTATTCCTTAGGAGGAGCATTATAGCATCCTCTCCTATTGCCACAAGCTTGAGGCAGGAGGACTGGGCCTTTGCTAGGAAAGTATCAAGTCGCTGCCTAGTCCAATCTTGTGGAACTTTTTTGGCAACAAGATAGTTCACAATGTCAGCATACCACGAGAGAGAGAGGAGATAGAAAGAATCACCTTGTTGGGAATGTCTCAATGATAGGTGTGGTCATCTCAGAATCCTCATGATGCTCTAATCGAGAGAGGTGATCCGCCATCGACTAGGTAGTGATTAGGTCCAAACACCTGAAAAGTATTTGTTCTTAAAGAATCGATTGGACTTAGTCAAAGAAATAAATTGTTAATTATTTGGGTTTGAGACCACGTACCATGAGAAGTCACAGACATCGCTAGCAGGACCCGTTGTGGTAGGCACCGAGCGGCCTCCAAGATCAAACTTTGGTCTCTCTTCTAAAAAGTTAGCTCCTTGTTCTTCCTGAATTAGAAGCTTATGTTTTAGGGTGCCTGAATTAGAAGCTTATGTTTTAGGGTGTTTTCTTTGTATATCATATAAATAAAATAGTTTTATTACTATTATTCAATTATACGTGAATTATTTTGCATGTAGACTGTTGGAGCAAGGTATGCCTTCTATCTCGTGCATGCATCATTGATTTTATGACGCATTGGTTTTTTGTCTTCCTCCCTCTATTTTATGGACTGAGAAAATAAAAGGAAATTAGAAAATTTGTGAGACGTGTCTTTATTGAAAAATGATAAAAAAGTGATAAACAAATATACCAGGACTACTAAACAAACTCGACCCTAAAAACTAAATTAAAAGATCAAAAATACTTTTTTGGGAGAGTAACCCCCTCATTGTTTGGTTTTATCTGCAGAGAGTTGAGAGACGAACACTAGGATAGAGCGATGTCTGTATTCTCTTTATACTACCGACTCTATAAAAATGATTAGCGGCTTCTCAGTGAGGAAAGGTGAGTATCTGATAAGCGATTCATGTTTCCTTAGTAGAGTGGGTGGTTTAGAGGACACTACATAAGGATCCATCCTCAAGTAACTGGTTGCTGGAGATGGTCCCTACTTACACCTATACTAACTGAAAGTAGGTGCAGCAAGTCGTACGAATTCAAACCAGTCTTTGGGTAAATTTGGGCACCTAACGGCTCGCTAACTCATTTTTAAGACTGCATTATCACTAAAAATAAAATTGAAAATATTAATGACCGAGCTCTCACTGTGATCACAGAGTTGAGATGGTGAATTAGAGGTTTGATTTCTTATCATTGTTTTTAGTCCAGAACTAATCTTCACAAATCCCCACATTGTGATGACAAGCAAGTAGTCTCTTAAGCTACCTCTGGTGGCACCGCTTCTCAACACCCTCGTCCACTCATCTAGGATGGCTTCAAAGATCTCAGAGCCTGTCTCTGAACCTGAGTTCGCTTCCACCATGTTCCCTCTTGGCCACCCTTCTTCCACACCACCTGAGGTACAACCATAGCGACCAACACATCTATATATCCACTTGACAACACCTGAGGTCGGTTCCTTTATCTTTGAAGAGATCAGAGAGATGGACAATGACGAGAGAGTTGATGAGAAACCACAGCCTCTTCCTTTGTATTAGACTAGACCACCATCAACAACACCCTCTTAGAATCCTTGGAGACCATGCGGAGACAGACTAGAAACCATGGGATGCTCATGGTGGAGTTGAGGAGAGGGATGACTCAGATGAGAGATGGAAGAGAAGTGCCAGAAAAACCATCTGGTGGAGGAGGAGAGATACCTGAGGACTGAGCAGATGCGAGACCGAAACACACCATAAGGAATTTGCACAACTCTGGTGCAACTCTTACACACAGATGAATCCAGCTGCCTGCCATTCTTAGCGATCTTTAGCTCATGCCCCAGACAATTTAGTTGTTGTCGAAGTTCCATGGACACACCATCGAGGATCCCCATCTACATATCTAGGAGTTTGAGATGATTTGCAGCACGTCCAAGACAGATTTGTGGATGAGAACATAATCAAGTTGATAGCCTCCCCATTCTCCCTAGTTGACAGAGCAGCCTACTGGCTGAAGCATTTGGGGAGGGTTCTCACCACATGGGAGCAGTTAAGGATCGAGTACCTTAACAAGTATTATCCACTCGGTCGAATGAATGCATCTAGAGCCATGATCATCAATTTTACCACGATCCCCAATGAGCAGTTCCATGAGACATGGGATCGATTTAGAGAGCTTATCGACAGATGTCTACATCACAACATCCACAAGCCCAATTTAGTACAGAGCTTCTTTTGTGGGATAACACATGAGCTACAGGAACTAGTCAATGCCTCTTGTGGAGGTTCCTATTTCTCCAAGGATAAGGACCAGGCCTGGGCCATATATGTGGAGATGGTTGAAAACTACACTGTGATGACTGATGAATCCCTGATTCTTACCCTTTATTCTTTTATTTTAGCTATTTATCTTGGCAAAGCATCATGTAAATAGGTGTAAATACAATAAGTTAGCAATCAACACGCATGTGTTAAAATTATGTAATTAACATGTATTTGTGCAAAAATAAAAGAATAACGGAGAAGAAAAAGGAAGGAGGTATTTTAAATAAATACATAGTGACCCAAACCCTAAGAGAAGGTCAAGTCATGACCTGATTGCCAAATAAAATAAGTAGAGAGAGATAGGGTCTATTTTATGTGGTACATACTACCTAAATGTAAATAATTATTTTTAATAAAATAAAAATAAAATACTCTTCTTACCTCCTTGTATATAGTCCTAAAAATAAAATGAAAATAAACTACATCAGAAAAATAAAATAAAAATAAAAATTGAAATCCTTCTTACTTGTACAAAATACATGTATATATATAACATCCCCTATTTATTTTATATTTGTAAATAACCTCTAAAAATAAAAAATTGTTTTGTACTCATAAAATTACGTTGTAAATGAATAAAATATAAAATTGGGGTATTTTTTGTAAAAATAAAAAAATAAAATTAATTGTACAAAATACATATGTATATTATACCTGTATATAATACTATATACTGTATATAGACTAATTTATTTTCATAAAAAACAATTAAAAATCACAGAAAAATTCCTTGAAAAATAATAACCATTTTTCATTTTATTCATTTTTTAATTTAAATTCATTTATTATTTTTAATTTAATTTCCTTTTTTTCTTATCTATTTTTTCTTCTAGTGGATTTTGTCCTTTTCTCCCACCGCTCACGATTGGTCCAGGTTAGCTATATTGATCCAGGTCAACATCGCCTCCTTGGGCCTCGCTTTTTGCCTTTGACTTCATCTACCCACTTAGCTTCGTCCCATATCCACTTGCTCTGACTAGCCGATCAGAGCTTCTTTGCCACCCTCCATCCTTATCGATCGAAACCTCTACTACCATCCCATCTTGCACCACAATCTTATCATCCTTGGGCTCAACCCTCAGGTCAAGATTGAGGTTAAGATCTCCCTATGTCCCCATCGCCAGAGATTGAATCCCATTCACAGTCGCTTATCTGTGTTTCACCAAGCAATATCTCGATCGGAGAGTCCCCTATGAGTCGCTCTCCCATTTGCAGGTCCTCACGCATGCGGGGAGCTCATTTCAAGCCTTCAGGTGCTCCATCGGAGCTGTTCCAGGCCACCTTTCACTGTCTCCCTCATCCAGCCGATAACTCCTACATCGGAGTCTCTCGTTCGATGGGGACAACGTATACGATCTTCTCGGAGCCCTCAGATAGTTCATCAGAGTCTTGGATCCCATCTGAGGCTCGGATGAAAGTTGTAGGGATCTGTTCTTGCAAGCTCGCTCCCAGCCATAGGATGAGCCCATTCCTGCCAGATTCCATTAGAGCCGTCGACCAGATCAGCTTTTGGGCCATTGGACCTGACATCCCCTGACACATCTGCCCCACACGTTCTAGACACCATCGACACCATCAGATCAGCAGTAGGGGGGAGATTAGAGACATATGATAGTGATAGCTTCAACACGTACCACACGTCCCATGTGCTTCGTACACGTCTTGCAAGGGTATTTTGCCCTTTCACCCTCGTGTTTCTATGTTTTGCTGTTTAGTTCATTAAACAAACCTGTAGTTCAGATATTTTGCATATGGACCCTTGTTGTCTCCCATATTTGCACTCCAGTCCATTTTGAGTGAACTCACGTGCCATCCCACGTGGTTTTGTGGTGTTTTTGCATGAAATATCCTTGTTAAGATTTGAATGAAATATCCTTGATATTTGCATTTATGCCCCTATGCATGGTTTATTGAGTATGTACGCGAATTAATTGGAAATATTGCAGGATTAGCCCTGAGCTTTTTACATATGTTATCTTTTGGTCCTGAAACTTTCATATAACTTCAAGTCAGCCCATGTGCACTCTGTGTTGTGTTTTTAATCAAATAATCATCAAATTAACTCCAAAAGCCCAAAAAATGACTGTTAACACCTGCTAACATGTAATATTTATCGTGATTTTTATGAATTAATTTAGCCTTATTTGATATTTTCTAAAAATAAAAAAACATATAAAAATCAGTCTGACTATTTTAAAAAACACATATAAATTCGAAAAATTGTATGAAAAATTCCAAAAAATAGTGTGTGCTTGTTTTTGTGTATTTTAATTGCAGTACCTTTTTTTGCACTATCCCTTATAACAAACTCTAAAAGTTAAAAACTCTAAAAAACTTATAAAAATCATTAAAAATTATAGAAAATTCAAAAAAAATATAATTCAGTTTTTGTTGTTAGCTATTTTAATTTACTCTCTCATAAAAATAATAACCAAGACATTAGGGCATTTTTAATATTTTAAATTGCCTCTTACTCCATGTTGTATATTGTTTACCTTGTTTGCCTTTCTTTGCTTTTTATAAACTCATATAAAAATTGGAAAAATTTTAGAAAATCATCAAAGACATCCGAATATTTAGAAAACGTAAAAATATTTTTGTTTCTGATTTTTGAGCATTTTTAACGTTAATAAAAAGTAAAAATGCTTGCTTGTGTACTTATTTACCTTATTTTATTGCTTGCCTTCCTTAATTAAAAAATATAAAAATTGCAAAATTAAAAACAATTAAAAATATGCTTTTTATTTCTCTAATTATGACTACTTTGTACATTTCCGTTCTCCTCATATTCGACCCTGGTCGCTATACCAGGTTAAATAAATAGTAGAGACTGTTGACATCGATTTTGGGCTAGATTGCTTGATTTGTGTGGTTCTCTTATTTTCTTGATGAGCCCGACCAGCTGATTAGGGTCACAATGACCCGTGATTATTCTTGATACTTAACCCTAATTGGCGGGCCGCTTGTCAGAATGGTGCCGTCGCTGGGGAGCATGGCTTTGTAGTCTTTTCAGATTTTTTTGATATTTTTATCTCTTTATTATATAGTTGTTTTCTGACTTCCTCTTTGCTTTGCTTTTTATGCAAGGGACCTCCCGAGGACGTTACGGCTTTCGGTTGGAGTAACTGCACCGAAGGAGGAGTAGGAGGACAACCGGACATTAGTTATACAGAATAAAGTAGTTAGGTTTCCTTTCTAGCACATTCCATCATTGTTGTAATAATACATGACCTTCAGACTTTTTGGACTTGGCTTGTCGGGGTCTGTTTCGCCAAGCACCGGTGTGCTCGGGGGGACCTCATTGCAGTTTTCGCCGGTTTTGTTTTCTTCGCATTTTTATTCTCTTTTATTCTTGAAGAATTTGGCCCCTAGATTTAGGAATTCCTTTGATTGCAACATAATTACTTA
The DNA here is from genome assembly GCA_037367405.1 of Ottelia alismoides. Lineage (NCBI taxonomy): Eukaryota > Viridiplantae > Streptophyta > Magnoliopsida > Alismatales > Hydrocharitaceae > Ottelia > Ottelia alismoides. The sequence continues at coordinate 447,385 of JAZKJV010007580.1, read as the reverse complement.
AGGCCCAATCCCTAATATATTTTTTACACCTAAAAATTTATAATTGGACCTCATTAATAGTTCATAATAAAAAGTTAGATTAATTAGATCTGGGTCCACGTGTAGTGAGGAACCACATACAATGCTAGCAGGACCCGTTGTGGTGGGCACCGGGTGGTTCCCAAGATCGAACTCCAGACTTGATCTAGTTAGCTAGCTACAGTTCTTCACGATCATTAGAAGTTGCTCATCTAAGGTCGTTTTCTTATTGCATCATTTAGATTAGTTTACATTTCTGTCTTTAAATTTATGCGTGGATCACCATTCATATAGAGTGTTGGTGACATGTACGCATCTCTTACTTTGCACACATCATAGTGTTTGATCGCGCACTGGCTTTTTCGATTTCTCTCCTTGTTTTTGGACTTAAAATAATCAAAAGATCGAAAAATTCATTAGGCATTATTTGTTGTTGAAAAATACCATAAAAAGAGAAAATCATAAAATTGGGTCTTCTAAACAAACTTGATCCTAAAAGACACCTCACTTAAAAATCTGTCTTGGGAGAGTCATCCCCTCATTGTTTGGTTTGCTTGCACGAGAGAGTGACCCGTACACTAGGCTAGAGCACACCTGAACTCTCGTTAGACTACTGGTCTTGGGGTTAGTCGTTCTCCAGTGAGGATCTCTTCGGTATCTGGTAAAGTGGGCCACAACCTCCTTAGCAGAACGTGTTGATCGAGTAGTCGGTAAACAGTCTGCAAATTTTATTGGCTGGGAAAGATCGAGATTTGGGATTGGGCCAGTCTCTTGGGAGCATCGGGTACCTAACAACTTTCTTAATCACCCTGCTAGACTGAATTATCACATAAGTAAAAATTGTCAAGATAAATGACCGAACCTTCACGGTCATCAGCTCAGTGTTGTGTAGGTGAATTGGGAGTTTGGTTGCTGATCTTGATTAGATCCCATCCATATTTTTCCACATCACGATGATAGGTCGGAGGTCCCTTAGGTTGCCTCTGGTAGCACCGCTCTCGAGCACTCTGACTCACTCATCTAGGGAGGTTCCGGAGAGCTTATACTAGCTCTCTGAACTCGAGTTCAACTTGGACTTGTTCCCCCTCAACCACCCTTCTTCAAGTCCTGAGGTGCCTGAGCAGAGACCAGCACAAGTATTTGTTCTTTTGACAACACCTGAGTTCAGGTTTTTTACCTTTGCAGAGACCCAAGAAATGGCCAACAACGACGTACCCATCTATGGACAACCCAAGAGTGCCACATATGTTCTAGACCAGGGTGCCATCAACAACACCTTGCTAGCCTCCCTAGATACGATGCAGCGTCAGATCCGAGATCAGGGAGAATTTATGGTTGAAGTCCGTCAGGAGTTAGAGCAGATGCGAGCTAACAGAGAAGAGCAACAACGAGCAGTCGGTGGACATCCCTGCAGCTGGAGGAGGAGCATGAGGTCAACTAGAAGATCTGGAGGACCAGCCAGAGCCAACCAGGCAGCCACGACCAATGATACAGTTGCACAACCCTAGTGCAACTCTTACACACCGTTGGATCCAGTTGCCAGCAATTCTGAGCGACTTCAAGCTTCCTCCCCAGACCATTCAGCTTTTGCCCAAGATCCATGGGCTAACCACCAAGGGGCCGTATCTTTACCTACAGGAGTTTGAGATGATCTGCAACACTGTCTACAACAGATTCGTGGACGAGGACACCATCAAGATGATGGCATTCCCGTTCTCCCTAGTAGACAGAGCAGCCTACTGGCTGAAGCATTTAGGGAGATATATTACTTCGTGGGAGCAGCTCCGGACAAAGTACTTGAACAAGTACTATCCACTCGACCGGACGAAAGCAGCGCGAGCTCTGATCAATAATTTCTCCCTGATTTCAATGAGCAGTTCCATGAGGCATGGGATTGATTCCATGATCTCATCGATAGGTTCCCACATCATGACATATCTAAGCCCCAACCTAGTATAGAGCTTCTTTTGTGGGATGACATCAGAGCTGCAGGGGCTTGTGAACGCTTCTTATGGGGGCTTCTATTTTGCCAAGGATGAAGACCCATTCTGGGACATTTATGAGGAGGTGGCTGAAAAGTACACTATGATGTCCCAGAACCCGACTCTACACTGCGGGGAAGCCCTTACCCCATGCCGTGTCCTATTAGAGGATAGCACGAGTTGATGCAGGTCCATCCACTTCTTCAGCAGTCGCAACACAGGAAGAGTTGTCAGTCGCTGACATGGGCATCATCAGCAAGAAGCTGGACCGCATTGAGATCATCGAGAAAAAGTAGTGCTAGGGCATGACTCAAATCGATTAGTTGGCACAGACCCTAAGTGACATGAAGACCCAGATCATGTGTCTCCAAGAGGCACAGACGACTCCTCAAACCCGTCTCAGGTCACGGGCTGATCCTAGCAACAACAATACATCACAACACTCTGCCCCATTTTGTCAGGTCCACCACATACAGGCGGAGCTATTACAGCAGCTGCAGCACCAGTACCCTCAGCCACCACCATCTTAGGACACTCAGATGGTGGTGTATCAACAGGTTCAACCATTAGCAGTTCTCCCTCCACCTCCTACGATCATGTGTCGTTGATGGAAGTCAACAGGATTTGGTTTGATCAACAGCAGCCCGGGATCCAATGTGATCATCTTGGATTTAGGTAGTCGACCAGAGGTACCTCATCCCAGTAGTAGCCTCCAACTCAGGGTGGATAGTTCGACCAGCAGCAGCAACAACCCCAGTTCTCCCACCAACCACAATAGCAGCACTTTCAGTCAGGTCCTTATCCCTACCAGCAGGGATAACAGTGGAGGCAGAACCAACAACAGCCTCAACAACAGTATTCTCAGCTTCCCTCTCATCAGTTCCAGCAACATCCTTACTTTCAGAGATGTAAGCCATCCGGTTCTCTTGAGCCAGCCTATGAGAACCTAGCCCTTGATGATCTTGCCCGCCTACTCATAGACCAACAAGCATCCTTTAGGGGGGAGATGGACGATTTTCACCAGGAGATGAGGGAGATCATTAAGGGAATGACCTCCATACCCGCTCAGATAGAGCCCAACCCGAACAACCTAAAAAGGAAATCTGAGCAGGTATAATTCATAGAGACCTCCACTCCTAGTGAGCCATTGGGTGATATTTCCTCATACATATTTGATGCTGATTTTGTATCACTTAGGAGCGGTAGGATACCAGACGACAGCGCCTCGTCTGAGTGACAACATCACGAGGAACCAAGAGTGCTAGATGAGGTGGATAGCGGTGCTGATGCCGCTAATGATGATGTTGATGACGGTGGTGCTGACGCCACCAAGGACATTGGTCCAGCTGACGGTATTGAGGCCATCATTTCTCTACATGTAGATGGTGGTACTGACGCCACGAGATTACCATATGCTGAGCCAGAGCGCGGTGTTGATGCTACGAAGACAGATGCCGAGGGTGGTACTGATGCTACCACTTCTATTCAAGCTGTGTTTCCTTCAGTTCTTATATCTCAAGACTATACGAAAAAGGACAAAAAAATTAATAAAGGAAATGTTTCTTCATCTTCGAGTTCATATGATGATTGATGGTACTTGTATGGATTCCATGCCTTCTCAGCAACAGGAACCTGTTCCTAACCCTCTATCTGAGGAGGGGCCAACCATCCCCTTCTCTCAAGCACTCTGCTTGACGAATGGGACTAAAAAGAAAATCCAATAGAGAAGACCACCATCCGCAAGAAGAAGAGGAACCACCAAGTAGAAATCCATGTGCTGATCTGTGCCACCTGCTTTGCTCTTCAGAACTGTCTGCTAGTTAAGAGGCCAGATGCAGGAGCTCCCTATGTCAGATGCCACATTCATGAGCAGATATTTGATCGTACTCTATTGGACAACAACTCTTCCATCAACCAACTTCCAGCAGCCTTACGCGACCGATTCGAGTTTGACCCTCTTCGACAGAGTAGGATAGCCCTTCAGTTCGTTGATAGATTTGTTACGAGGCTGAAGGTGTTGTTGAAGGATGTGGTCATCACAATTCATGTCCTGAAATTCCCGTGGAATTTGTTGTGTTGGACATGGAGATCCCTGAGTCTGTGACTAATACCCCCATCATTCTAGGACGTCTATTCTTAGACACAACCAAGGCGATGTTCTACCATGATAGCAGAAAGGTTTACTTTCACGTCAAGGGTGAGAGTATGCAAATAGAGACGATTTACGAGACAAGAGCGTGAGATTCAATTTGCTTAGATCAGTTCAACAATGCATGGCAGATGACGGAGGCAAAGCAAGACGTCCACCAGGAGTGCAACTTTGTGATCACAGATGATGAAGTCACTTGGTCTGATCCCATTTCACGAGATCTTCTTTCACCTTCAGATATCTTAAATTTACAACTTCCAATAGGGGAGAGGTCGGAGAGCACACACTTGGCCAAGGATATTTTTGAGGCTGACGACCGTGTTCAAGATAGCGAGGCAAAGTATATATCTTGTGATTCTGATTACAATCCCTCGGAGTCAAACAAATAATGGGTAGAGTTTGATGACTTATTATCTTGTCTGATTCTAGTAGAGCCAACAACTAGGGTAGAGAGAAAGCCAGCACCGAGTACAGGTACACCAGCAGGGCCGTCTTCACCAGTTTTCATGATTAGCATGAGTTCTCTCATTCAGATCTGGTTGTATTCACTCATACTTTTCATAGGCTAGATTTGACCGCTCCTAATTTTCTAGAATTGAATCCCTTGCCGCAATCGTTGAAGTATAGGTTCCTTGCGGGTGAGCATGAGATGTACCCAATCATTATCTCAGCAGATTTGACTAGAGAGAAAGAATCTCATTTGATGGGGGTTCTTGAAAGAAACCGCAAGGCAATAGGATGAAGTGTAGCTGATCTCCTAGGGATAAGTCCGGCTCTGTGCTCTCACCATATCTATGTGTCGCGTGAGTTCCAGCGACGGCTGAACCCGAATCTTCGAGTGGTGGTCATGAAGGGAATATCGAAATGGTGGAGCACTTATTTTATCTACCCCATCTCCGTCTCCAAGTGGGTTAGTCCATTGCATGTGGTGCCCAAGAAGACGGACATCACCAGAGTTGTTAGTGAGTTTGGAGAGGAGATAGCTACCCGGGTACCCACTTCTTGGAGGGTCTGTGTGGACTACAGATGATTGAATCATGCCACCAAGAAGGATCATTTCCTGCTACCTTTTATTGATCAAATTATAGAGATGCTAGTTGGAAAGAGTCACTACTGTTTCCTTGACGGGTACTCTTGTTACAATCAGGTGGCCATAGCGCTCGAGGACCAGGACAAAACAATATTCACCTGTCCGCTTGGGACATATGCTTTTAGATGGATGCCCTTTGGTCTATGTAACGCCCCGTGGACATTCCAAAGGTGCATGTTGTCCTTCTTCTAGGACATGGTGGGTGACTGTTTAGAGGTCTTCATGGATGACTTTTCGATCTACAATGACGGGTTTGATGCTTGTCTTGATTGCCTAGATCAAATGTTTCAGTGCTCCATAGACATCCATCTTGTTTTACCTTGGGAGAAGAGTCACTTCATGGTGACTCAGGGGATGATGCTTGGTCATATCATCTACAATAGGGGCATGGAGGTTGATCTGACCAAGGTGGATGTCATTAGGAAACTCAATCCACCGTCCAACTTGCGGCAGTTGCAGTCTTTTCTGGGGCATGTCAGTTTCCATCGATGTTTTATTCATAACATTAGTAGGATTTCCCGACTGTTGACTGATCTGCTGACGAAAGACACCACGTTCATTGTAGATGATAAGTGTCTTGCATCTTTTGAGACTCTCAAGAACCTAGTTGGTGAGGCTCCTGTCCTTCAGCCGCTTGATTGGTCTCTCCCATTCTAGATCATGATGGATGCCTCCGATTTTATCGTAGGAGCCGTGCTGGAACAGAGAAGGAATGGAGTACGATTTGCCATAAACTATGCTAGCCGTACATTGGATGCTGCTCAACGGAACTATACTGTTACGGAGAAAGAGATGCTAGACATAGTTTTTGCCTTGGATAAGTTTAGATCTTATATTCTCAGATCAAAGTTGACTATCTTTACTGATCATACCGCCATCAGGTACCTTATGGCAAAGAAGGATGACAAAGCGAGACTAAGCAGATGGATCCTTCTACTCCAGGAGTTTGATATTGAGATTAAGGATGAACCTAGAGTCTTGGTGGCAGATCATCTCTCCTGTTTGGAAAATCTTAAGGAATCTGAGCATATTGATCCCATTATAGAGACCTTCCCAGATGAGGTGATCCTTGCTATCGTCTCTCTCTTATGGTATGCTGACATTATGAACTATCTTGTTGCCAAGAAAATTCCACAAGGTTGGCCCGAACAACGACTTGAGACCTTCCTTGCGAAGGCCAAGTCATACCATTGGGAGGATCCCATCCTTTATCATTGCGGAGGGTATAACGTCTAGCGTCAGTACATTCCTCAGGAGGAGCACCACAGCATCCTCACATACTGCTACAAGCTTGAGGCAGGAGGACATTATTCTGGGAGGAGAACAACACAGAAAGTGCTCCAATCCGGCCTATGGTAGCCTACCTCTTCAAGGATTCTGATGAATTCGTGAAGAAGTGTACTGACTGTCAGAGGATGGGCACTTTTGGATAGCGTGATATGATGCTAATGCAACCCATTCACTTCTGTGAGGTCTCTGATGCATGGGGCATTGATTTCATGGGTCCATTTCCTAAGAGTATGTGATTTGAATACATTCTGTGGGCTGTTGATTACGTGAGTCGTTGGATTGAGGCCATACCCGCCCGAACCGCAGATGCTAGACTGTTTGCAAATTTTTGAGGAAGGATATCATTTCATGGTTCGGGATGCCTAGAGTATTGATATCTGAGGGGGGGGTCTCACTTTATCAACGATAAGGTAAAGGACCTTGCTTGCGAGTTCAACATAGACCATTGAGTAGCTACTCCATATCATCCTCAAAGCAACGGTCTTGCTGAAATATCAAATAGGGAGATCAAGACTATATTACAGAAGGTAGTTCGCCCAGACCGAAAGGATTGTTCACAGCTTTTGGACTCGATCTTGTGGGTATATTGGACTTCCTTCAAGACTCCCTTGGGTACATCTCCCTTTCATCTCGTTTATGGCAAGCCTGCCATTTACCTGTTGAGATTAAGCATAAGTCATAATGGGATGTCATTGAGATATTATTGGATTCAGAGAGTATTGGAGATCAAAGAATGACAGAATTGATAGCCATGAAGGAGCTTAGAGATAGGACCTTTTCAAACAGCCTACAATATAAGGAGCGAGTTAAGGAATGGCATGATTCTCATATCAGCCATAAGCAGTTTGAGCCAGATCAGAGAGTATGGTTGTTTGATGCCAGGCATAGATTGTTTCCAGGGAAGTTGCAGAGTAAATGGAAGGGACCATACCTGGTCCTAAATGTGCATGACAATGGTAGTATTGACATATCTGAGATGTCATCTAAGTCCACCTTTCGCGTCAACGGTCAATGCCTCAAGCCTTATCTAGATCATGATCCGTTGATTGTTGACATCACTCAGATTCATTTTGCATGAGATGTGGTCTTTGAGTCACATCAGTTGCATCTCATGCCTTATTATCACTGTCTTCCGCCTTGTATAAATCCATATGTCCATATCATCTCATTCTTTAGTCTAACACCCCATTTGCATCTTGTGATTATGCTATACTTAGGGTGCATTTCCCCTAAGTATAGGGGGGTGTCAAATTGATTATTATTATTTTGATTCTTTTTACCTTTGTTTTGCTGCTTATACTTAGGGATATTTTACCCTAAGTATAGGGGAGGTAGACCCTGTACACCCTAACCCTCGGTTTCCCCTTTGGGTACTGTCTGCTATATTTAGGATTACTTGATCCTAAGTATAGGGGATCATCGATTTTTATTCATTCTTTCTTTGATTTGTCATTGTAGTATAGCCTTTCTTTTCACTTCCCTATATCAAACATGAGATATGTCTTCTTCATCGCTTTTCGATCACTTTGAGGACATCGTTCGAGCTAAGTATAGGGGTGTTGTATATATTACATATATAGTTTAGTCATAACCCATACTTTAAATGAGTGTATTAATAAATAAAATGGCTAGAAATCACTTATCGAAAATCACAAAAATTTAAAAAATTTTCTTGTACATAAATTTCTTTCTTGCACATACATAGCTATCTATAAAAATTATTTTTGTACAAATGATTGTAAAAAGATTTTGAGTGTAAAGGTTTGCAAATATTTTTGTATAAAAAATTATGTATCTAGTACAAATTTTTTGTAAACTATTTGAAAAATAAAAGTTTGCAAAAAAACCCTATGTAGATGTTTGTAAATAGTTTGCAAAACTTCTGCATCCATGCATCCAAATATTTTTCAAAAATTTTGCATGATTTCAAAAATCTTTCATAAAAAGAATTTTTGTAAATATTTGTATATCTTCTGAGTCATAGTTGACATTTAAACTAGTTTGGAATTAAATTGTAAAATTGAGCTTGGTTAAGACCTTAATCCACCTAATTCTAAGAGGAATCTTATAGGATTTGGGGTTAAGACTTTTCAGGTCCATTAGTGGCTTAATTCTTTGAGTCCACTAGGCTATGTTCACATGTCATCTTGATGAGCCTAAATAGAACACTTAACAACACACTCATGACTCGCACAGACATTGGCTTTACTTGTACCAACACCTTACACATAGCTCTCTACGGATGAGGTGATGAGGAGGCGGTTTCCTTTGGCTTGGGGTAGCATACGAGGGTAGGACTTCTAGGCGGAACCTCTCATCTTCCTTTAGGGAGGGAAGTACACCTCAACTTGGTCTGGCAGTGTTGAAATCTAAAGACAGGAGTTGCGGATTGAAATAATGCTTCAAAAGACCTTATGTATATATGCTGCACATATGCACATAAAGAATGTGTGCAAAAGAAAAACTCCAAAAAAGTGGACAAGTCTGATGGAAAATAAAATGTCTGCCAGAGTGTATATAGCCAAATAAAGCAAAGCTTATGTTACACCTTCTCCTCTCATGAAGCATGCTACAGGATACTTAACTACAATGGTTAGGCTCCTATGGATTAATGGCTACACTGGTCATGGTCCATTCTCTTCTTTCCCCCTCTTCTTAAGCCGATTACACTTGAACTTAGAAGGGAATACCCCGCTCCTCGAGGAAAGAGCTGCTAGATTGAGGAATTAGAGTTACCTTGTTGAGGGGGGCTGTTTCTTTGTCATTCCTGAGGTGGGGAGCTACATATAACTTAAACAGTACAAGGAAAGATTCATGGGCATTAGAGTTTGTGTATGTAGACTTGTTTTGATCTAGATTATTGAGGAGTCTTGACCATAGAATGGTGGAACTTAGAGGCTATTGAGTCTTAAACGTGGATCTCAATAAGGTTCCAACAAACTAATAATCCAATGGTCTGACTGAGCTCCATACTTCAATTTAGTGAAGAAAAGTTTAATAATCAACCTTGATTCTCCTTCTTTTTCTTTTCTTTCCTTTTTCACTTCTTTTTCAAATAAGTATTTGCTAAGAGACTAGCAAAGGTAAAGTATAGGGGGTGATGAATCCCTGATTCTCACTCTTTATTCTTTTATTTTAGCTATTTATCTTGGTAAAGCATTATGTAAATAGGTGTAAATACAATGAGTTAGCAATCAACATACATGTGTTAACATTGTATAATTAGCATGTACTTTTTCAAAAATAAAAGATTAAAGGATAAGAAAAAGGAAGGAGGTATTTAGAATAAATACAGAGTGATTCGAACCCTAAGAGAAGGTCAAGCCTTGACCTGATCGTTAATAAAATAACAAGAGAGAGATAGGATCTACTCTATGTGGTACATGCTACCTATATGTAAATAATTATTTTTAATAAAATAAAAATACTCTTCTTACCTCCTTGTATATAGTCCTAAAAATAAAATGAAAATAATCTAAAAGTCGAAAAATAAAATAAAAATTAAAATTAAAATCCTTCTTACTTGTACAAAATACATGCATATATATATATATATATATAACATCCCCTATTTATTTTATATTTGTAAATAACCTCTAAAAATAAAATAATTTTTTTTGTAGTCATAAAATTAGGTTGTAAATGAATAAAATATAAAATTGGGGGTATTTATGTAAAAATAAGAAAATAAACTAATTGTACAAAATACTAGGTATATTATACCTATATATAATACTATATAATGTGTATAGACTAATTTACTTTTCATAAAAATAATTAAAAATCACAAAAAATTCCTTGAAAAATAATAAACAATTTTCTTTTTATTAATTTTTAATCTAAATTATTGTTATTATTAATTTAATTTCCTTTAATTTCTTATCTATTTTGTTTTGTAGTGGCTTTTGTCCTTTCCACAGTCGCTCGCGATCGGTCTAGGTTAGCTACGTTGACTAAGTTTAGCGTCATCTCCCTGGCCCGATCCGACCCGGATCATTTTGTCAGACAAACTTCTTCTCTTTTCCATCCTGATTCTAGCCGCCTCTCGCCTCGATTTCTCGCATGTTGCTTCTCTTAAGACATATGATTCTCGTGGATCCCTAGGAAGGCACTGATCTTCCTAGGGTTGCGCACTATCGATCGATCCTTGGAGACCCCTAGAGTCAGCTATAAAGCATCTCCTCTACCCTCCCAGCACCGCAGCTCGTTCCTCACCCCCACTTCAACCCGTAGCCACCTCCAGCTTAGTGACAACTGCTCGGAAAGACCCTTGGAGCTCGGTTTGGTGCAGTGATGATGAAGCTCACCCTTCATTGTCAGAGATCCGTCGCGAGAAGCTGATGATCGCAAAATTCACCTCTTTAATAATCGATAATTGTAGTATAGGAGGTGAAAATCGGTTCGTCAAAAACCACAATCTTTGAATGTTGTGGAATATTTTTACTTGGAAAGTATACCAAGGTCGAACACAAGGAATGGAGCTTTTCAGTTGCACGGTCTTAAATCAAATTAAATAATTAAATAATGTTGATTAATGTCTGTGTTCAGAAAATGTACAATGCAATGAGATGCAAATGTGATGCAGTTGCAAAGAAATATACGAGGACAACAGCTCAACACAGGATCTGAGACTAAGATTTTTGCTCAATAATATGATAACCGAACTCCTCGAAATTTATCATAGACCGATAGTTATAGATCAATAGAAATAATCAGAATTATTCCCAGATTGCATGTATAATCAATCCATAAGAATAACTAAGCATAGAATCCATCATCAAAATGATGTGATTTAAAACCCCAAATATTATAATCAATAATTAAGAGAGAATTATTTAATGTAGAGTCCAAGTCCTCAGTCGTGTTCCTGCAAAAGAAATCATCAATTTTTCCAAGGAAAATATGGCACAGATATGTCAACATAAGCCTACATATGCCAATAGATATCCTCAATAATAATTATTGATAAACAAAGTTGAATCTGTCCACAAATTATGCCAAGTGATAGAACATGGAAATAGCTTCAAAATGACATATTATATGCTCAAAACAGAGTTCTTATAAAAAAGATATGCTAGAATGAAATTCCAGGGACTAACATGTAAATAAAATAAAGTTTTTCTTGCAAAGAGGTCCCTAGGATGACTTATCTGTAGTTAATAAAAACTTAAGGGGCCCCTCTGTAATTTTTCCACTGACGGAGTATTTTTGCAATGTCTCGAACTTCCAGGGGTGTCCGCGCAATTTTTCCACAAAATACGTGCGTTACACGTGCGCATGCAGCTTCAGAGAAAGGGCAAAGGCTCGGGTGGCCCGAGACCGAGGTTCGGGCCCGGGCGAGAGGTTCGGAGGCCGAACCAGAGGATCGGTGGGGGAGAGCGAGGCTCGGGTGTCGGGGCTCAGGCTTGGGAGCCCGTGCCTACGTGGCGTCCTGGTGTTGCTTCGGAGGACCTGAGCCTCAAGGCTGGGGTCGAGGCTCGGGGGTGACACGTGGCGCCACTAAGGCCGTTGGATAAAGGGCTATCAACCCTGATCCGGCGGCAACTGTGCCTTGGGGCACGCCTGATGCGGGGCGGGACGAGGCGCATGCGAAGCTGGTCTCCGCAGTGGAGTGCGGTGGAGCTCGGCCGACGAGGCACCTGGTGGTTGGTGGAGGCACCGCACGAACGGAGGCAAAAAGGCAGCGGAACCTTGCGGCGGAGGCGCGGGGGCGAGGCTGCGCCTCAGCCGACACACGACGCGAGGGGCGATGGCTGTCGCGGGCCCAGGAGGCAGTGGGCGAAGGGTGCCGAGGCGCGGAGTGCGAGGGGCGAGGGGGCGGCGGAGCCTTGCGCGCAGGGGGCGGCGAGGCTGCGAGTGAAGTGTCGGCGATGAACCTGCAAGGAAGAAGATTAAAGATGCGATGAAGAGATTAAGGTTGCCTGTAAGGCAAGGGAAGAAGGTGGTCGCGTATGGTAGTAGCCAAAGGGAGGAAGGACGGGGGCCGTCTCCGAGTTATCGCTCGAGCCACCGGCATGCGACGAGCTAAGCAGCTCACTAGGGGGCTGCGACAGAGCTCCTTGAAGCTTTGGATCTCGCCAAGTTCAGCCGCTGTCACCGGTGTAAGAAGAGAGGGCGGATGCCTGCGAAGGTGGGGGGATGTGAGGCTTTATAGGGGATTGATCGGAGGGCGTTACGCGGAGGTGGCGCATGGTGGTTTGATGGCCGCGCATGGCGGAGGTGGGGGGTTACTTGTGGGGGAAGGAGGAACGGTTTGGAGGAAGGTGACAATGGGGTCACGTGCTAGGCACGTGACCTGGGTGGCGGCTGGAGAGAGAAGTGGGGTGCCACGTGGCACACCCAGGGGCTGCGACGTGGCACCCGAAAAACATTTCAAAATTTAAAGAAAAGAAAAAGACATAGATGGAGACCTCGGATTAAAAAATTTCTACCACGAAAGTTGTTCGTCTCGTCGAGATCTACAACTTTTATGAAGGACCCGAGAGCAAAAGAGGTCACCTGCGCGAAGTGGTATTTTTGGGGGTTCTCCATGTGTATAGAAAACCGGGTTTTGGGATTTTGTATTTTTTTGGTGGTTTTAGAGAGCATAGAAATTATAGAAAGAATATGATAAAATTAAAGAAAATTAATTACATGTTATTCTAATTTTTTTGGATTTTTAATAAGTAAAAAAATAGGAAAATAAAATAGAAGTCAGAAACACTCAACTTTTGTACAGACTGACAACGGACACTTAGACTCAGTCAGTTTCTTTGATTTCGGTTTTAATCTGGAGGATTTTTGTGTCGCTTAATAAAACTTTCATCAAAGAACACAAATTAAGAAGAAATAAAATTAACAGGGTTAATTATGGACATAAAAACTTAGGTCAAAAATAGCAAAAAGTCAAACTGCACAAAAGAGGCCCAAAACCTAACTTTCACATATGAGCTCTGAATTTTACGAAATTGGCCTTGTTTTGAAGGTATTTGAAAATGGAGTACTTTAAAAGTGAGTAGACCAAAATCAGACATTGTATGTGGGAGATATGCTCGTTTTAGTCTGTCAGATGTGAAATTAGACTTTGGGATTATTTGACACTTATTGGTGTTTGTAATTTTTTTGTATTTTTTATTTAATAAGGTTAGTAATATCTAAACAATGGATGTGGTTTTGGGTCAATCAGAGTTAGGATGAATTATTTACAAATGTGAGAAGTTAGCTGCTTTTTGGGCTAATTTACACTTGGGATTTTTAATGCAATTAAGCATGATGAAATGCAGATATTATTTACACATGTATGAATGCTAATAATGCTCTATTAATGATTAATTACAAGTGAATGATGTGGAACAGAGCCTAAATGACCAATTTTAGCATGATGAATACGGGATTCATCATACCCCTATACTTAAACCATGCTCGTCCCCGAGCATTAATGAATGAATGGCTAGTTGAATACATCCCTGTCTGTGCATGTGAATTTTCAAGGCTCAATTCATAGAAGACCCTTAATTTGAGTGATCTTAAAATTCTGGGTTCAACCAAGCTTTAATCAAAAGGAACCCAACTTCTCTAATTTTCAGACTCTCTGTTTGTACATTTAGTATAAGGATATGATTCTTATTGTACTGCATTCATGAGAGTCAAGTCGAGACATCACCCAAAGTTCCAATCCAATAGACTCTCCTCCAGACCTAATCCTTAACACTAGGGAATAAGTCTATTCTTGCTTCAGTCAACCGTCTCATTAGTTTGTTAGACTTGAAAGTGTATATGGATGGCCAGATGATGGAGGGCATAGGATTGTGTCTAATTTTCTCTCCCTCACATTGGAACAAGGGGTCTCTCGAGTGCCTTTTTACTCAACACATGCAAATTTTTAAATTTGTTGATCCATGTGTCCGTCAAGAGAATTTGGAGTCGTCTGCACTTGTTTTTCTGGGAGTACACTGGGGTGTGTCTCTTTTGAGTATCTAAGATACCTTCAACACCCAGACTTGTAGCATTTACGATGCAGAGCCCTTTTTTGGTGTGAGCCCGACTCCTTGGTCCTAATTAGCGTTTGGTCCAAGTGGATACTTTGAAAATGTTTGGGAGCACTCACCATTGGTGAAAGCTCATTTATAATTTGACTTGGATAATAGAGATTTTCTTTGACATTTCATTTTCTTGGCTAGTTCCACTGCTTTTACCAAAAGTTGGCGCACACTGATCAACAACTTTCATTACGTTTCGACACACCCTGGCACTTAGGTCAGTATCAAAAAGATTGCATATGAACTTGTTCACATACTGGCTAGGATTTTGCTGACACTCAGGTTTTCTGAAGCCTTTATTAACTTTATCTTATCCTCGAGCATCATTAGATCGGGTCTAAACTCAAATCTCCAGTCCTAGTTCCTCAAGTGATATCTCAACTCATCTCATCAATCATGCAGTTGTGGAAGTGGTTGTGCTGATCATATTCTTTTTGAAGGTAGAGATGAAGAGTGCAATATAGTGCTCAAATCCTTCAAACTAGGGAAGTGTGGATTATTAAGTTCTAAAAACCCTAATGACTAAGGCAGGCTAACTCAGAATCTCAAGATCTCAGAAATCAAGTGTCCTAAAAAATCCTCAAGCCTTGAGTGATGGTGAATGTGTTAGGAATATATCAACTAAGGAATGCTTGATGAAATGCAAGACCATGACTGATTTTTTTATGCAATGCAAAAAGTTTTTTTTGGGTGTGTTTTTTGGTTTTTTTGGTGTTTTTTTCAGATAGTGTTATACATACTACTTATACCCATCCCTGATATTAGATAAAAACAATTAAAGTACGAGCTATGGATAAAGTAGGTAAAATATATACAAACACACCTCCCTATACTTAGCTTGTGCTATGTCCTCATGGCACAAAGTGAAATGTTGACATAGCTCGTACTCAGTATAGATGGGTTAAAAAGAAGAGAAGTGATGTATAAACAATGGTAGCGGTCCCCCTATACTTAGGCTCAGGTCAGCTTGAGTATAATCGGATAATTACAGATGGGGAACCTGGTAGACTTGCGGATGTACAAGATCAAGGAGGTTTCGATGGACCTTCTTGCGGGAGTGTGGAGGGAGATAGTATAGAGATGTGGTGTGTGATGAAGAGGGGGCCGATGAAGAAGACCAGCCATTGTCAGAGCCGTCCTTAGGAGAATAGTAGTCATCTGCAGAGGATCTCCAACTTTTATCGATCAGAGGTAAGTGCCCATGGATCAGAGCTGTACCTATTGCACTTATCTGATGAACCATATCAGGACCGAACGAGGACTCTTCCGAAATCACCTTGTGTCTAAGGTCAAAGGTGACTTTCTTGGTCGGTTTAATTCCTTGGGAAGTATTGGGAGGAAGTTAGACATGCTTCATCTCCCAGTCTTGAGTAACCGATGTGGCATTCATGAGTTCCTCATCAGATGAATCCCCATAAAAGTCAACCAATTCTTGAAGGATCATGCGCTGCTTCGGTCGAGGGAGAATGTTCCTGGTGATTTTGTGGTTTATGGCTGGGGGTGTTGATGTCACTTCCGGATGATCGTGAATTTTGGTGACATCGGATGTTTCCGGAGTCGGTCCTTATATGGTTCCAGTATCTCATGAATTACTGCCGACTCAATGATTGGACCACTTTAATAATTGTGTTGATCTTCAATAATATGGTCAATTCTTCATAAGCTCTAAAGTCTTGATTTTTCTTAGGAGCAGTGATAGCGTGGTGAGAACCCGAAGTTTGTCCAACAGTCAGCCTTTTAGGTGACTCTCCTAGAGTTTGTATCTGTGTGTCATGCTGAGATGTCTGTGAAATATTTATTTCTTGATCATAACTGTCAGTTTCAAGTTGGTTTTCCTTAGAGCAGGACGTGTCATTGGGGGTTTGTTCATTGTGGTCCGAGTTCGGGAACTTAACTTCCTAAGTCTCGTAATCGACAATCGCCTTAGCGGAGGCTAAGAACGGCTTTCCTAAAATAATAGGGGACTCAGACATCCTTCTGGGATGCTCAATGTCTAGGACAATAAATTCCACTTTATATTCTTTACCTCAGAAATTTACGACGACGGAAACGATCCCCTACGGTCTTTTGGTGGACCGACCGGGTATTTGAACGATCACCCTTGTCTTTTTGAGTTGTCCAAGTTTGAGTTGGTCAAATACGGACTTAGGGAGGATGTTTAATGTGGAGTCGTCGTCTAACCGAACATGAGTGAATATTGAATCCTCAATTTCACATGTGATCCGAATCAATCGATTGACTTTGCGGCTTTTGATTTTATGATTCATCACCAAAGAACTAGCCATAGATATGACATGATGTTCAGTCCTGGATCGTTTCTTGCCCGTCTTTTTTGGGTTCAGTCGACTCTTCACAAATCTCTTAAGATCGGGCACATATTCTACGGCTTTGATCAATGGAAGCTCTAAGATCAGACTCTTGCAAAATGCTTCCATTTCAGAATTGTCCATTTTTTTATTTTTCAAATTTTTCAATTTTTTTGGTATTTTCTATGATAAGGTCAGTCGGGGGGTTAGAGGTAAGCGATGGTTGTACCCGATTGTAATGATCCAGTGGTTTGCATGGTGGTGGCCTCACTTCTTTTGAATTTTGCATAGACTGGATGAGATCATATATTCTCGTAGTTAAAGTGTCTACTCTATGATTAATCGGAGCAATCTCATCCTCAAACATCTCATGACTAGTGATTGAATAATCATTCTCCATGTGTCGTGATTCTGGCATGTAACCTCGAGTAGAGTATTGATTGCTCATAAACATTATGCTCTGGTCATGAGTTATATTTCCTTGACTTTGATTTTCTCGTGGATTGTCGAAGGAAAATTGATTGTACTCAAGAGGATAGTCATCCTGAGTAGAGGATGGTTCAAGAGGCTGTGAGATCATAGTAATCGGAAATCGTGTTCTGTTGTTAATAGCGGTCACTCTATTGTTCATCCTCGGTTCTGGTCTCTCTCTCATGTCCATAAGATTGTCAGAATGTGAGAGAGGTCTAATCCAAGATGAAGTGTAGTCATAGGGTGGGATGTATAGGAGGGAAGAGAATGATGGCTGAGGGGAACTTGATTTGAATGGCAGGTTCCCCTGAGGAGTGTGAGAAGAAGAATATCGGGACATGGTTGTGGAGATCGGGAAAGAAGACCACTGTGCCGTTATCTTGTCAAAAGGGATGAAATGATCAGCGAACCATGATTTGTTTGCAATTGCATGGTCTTTGACGCACACAAATCAAACACAAAACAAACATGTTGATTTACCCACTACACTGGTGAAGGCACGTTAGGGTTCGGCCGCTTCTCTTTTCAATTTTAATTTAGTGACAAAACACTCTTGCAGATTAAGCGGAGCTGTTAGGTACTGAAATATTTCACAAAGACTGTCCCGAGTTCATACAACTAGTTGCACCTACTTTCAGCCAGTATAGGTGTAAGTACGGACCGTTTAAATGGCTACCCGTGTTACTCGAGGACGGAGCCTTCCGCAGTGTCCTCTAAACCACCCACTCTGCTAAGGGAAGTCGGACCGTAAAACGGCAACCCGAGACCCTCACTGAAAAGTACCTAATTGTTTTTAAAGACAGTAATCTTTGTAAAATTTCTCAGTTTTGGCTCTGTCCTAAGGTGTGCGATCTTGTCCTTATAAACAATGAGTGGGTTTCTCTCCACCAAACATAGGTTAATTTTAGGTCAATTTTATTTACAGTCACATTGATTAGCAGTCCCGATTTTAAATTTAGGTTATCACTGTAGTTTATGGGAGCACAAAAATTCACGACTAACGAGCAGTCCCAATTCTGTTAATTCCCAAGTTGTAAAACTCGAGGAAGGAGAATCGGAAAAGCCGATGCAAACGTAAATCAATGATGCATGCTTAAGAGAAGGACTTACAGTGAATCCTCACGTTCTTCATGCGGGATGCATGACAAGGAATTTAAATTACACTAAATGATATGCACAGGTGAAAAACGCCCTAAACAGATAGTTCTATTAACGGGAAGAATTGATTGAAATTTTCGGCTAATGTTGAACGATCTATAGTGCGTTTAGTTAGTGAATGTGTGGCCTACGAATTACGAGCACAAACAATGATAAAGAGGCAAGCGTATATGTTCCTAAGTCTTACGCCACTCAAGTCGGGTCCCAACCACACAGAATGGGTTGAAACAGACCCAACACACCACATAAATGTTCAGTTTGAATTATTACAAGGGTTCAAAGAGAGGGATCCTGAGAATAATGCAGAAAATTAAATATATACTAACTCTCTCTCACAAAATTAAAACTTAATCTCCTTCTTTGCGGATCCTTGAATTGAATTCCAAAATGTCGCTCCTAATAGTTTCTGCAAAGAGAGAAATTGTGGTTAGTATCTGAAGTAAGAGAGAGGTGCAGAATAAAATGCAGAAAATGACATAAAAATTAAATTTACAAAAATAAATTACAAAAAATGATTTAAAACCCTAAAAATTCACCGTTCCCCGGCAACGGCGCCATTTGATGAGCGCGAAATTCACCTCTTTAATAATCGATAATTGTAGTATAGGAGGCAAAAATCGGTTCGTCAAAAACTACAATCTTTGAATGTTGTGGAATATTTTTACTTGGCAAGTCTACCACGGTCGAACACAGGGAACGGAGCTTTTCAGTTGCACGGTCTTAAATCAAATTAAATAATTAAATAATGTTGATTAATTTCTGTGTCGAGAAAATGTACAATGCAATGAGATGCAAATGTAATGCAGTTGCAAAGAAATATACAAGGACAACAGTTCAACACAGGATCTGAGATTAAGATTTTTGCTCAATAATATGATAACCGAACTCCTCGAAATTTATCACAGATTGACAGATATAGATCAATAGAAATAATCAGAATTAATCCCAGATTGCATGTATAATCAATCCATAAGAATAACTAAGCATAGAATCCATCCTCGAAATGTTGTGATTTAAATCCCCAAATATAATAATCAATAATTAAGAGAGAACTATTCAATGTAAAGTCCAAGTCCTCAACCGTGTTCCTGCGAAAGAAATCATCACTTTTTCCGAGGAAATATGGCACAGATATGTCAAAAAAGCCTGTATATGCCAACAAATATCCTCAAAAATAATTATGGATTAAACAACCTCGAATCTGTCCACAAATTATGCCAAGTGATAGAGCATGGAAATAGCTTCAAAATGACATATTATATGCTCAAAACGGAGTTCGTATGAAATAGATATGCTAGAATGAAATTCCAGGGACTAAAATACAAATAAAATAAAGTTTTTCTTATAAAGAGGTCCCGGTTAGGACTTATCTGTAATTAACAAAAACATGAGGGGCCCCTCTGTAATTTTTCCACTGGCGGGTATTTTTGCAATATCTCGAACTTCCTGGAGTGTCTGTGCATATTTTCCACAAAACACGTGTGTTGCACGTGCACAAGCAGCTTCGGAGAAGGGGCAAAGGCTCGGGTAGCCCGAGCCTGAGGTTCGGGCCCGGGCGAGAGGTTCGGAGCCCGAACCAGAGGCTTGGTGGGGGAGGGCGAGGCTCGGGTGTCGGGACTCAGGCTCGGGAGCCCGAGCCTACGTGGCGTCCTGGTGTTGCTTCGGGGGACCCGAGCCTCGAGGTTGGGGCCGAGGCTCGGGGGTGACGCGTGGCGCCGCTAGGGCCGTGGGATCAAGAGCTATCAGCCCTGATCCGACGGCAACTGTGCCTTGGGGCACGCCTGTGCGGGGCGGGATGAGGCACAGGCGGAGCTGGTCTCCGTGGTGGAGGGCGGTGGAGCTCGGTCGGCGAGGCACCTGGTGGTTGGTGGAGGCGCCGCGTGAACGGAGGCGAAGCGGTGACGGAACTTTGCTGCGGAGGCGTAGGGCGAGGCTGCTCCTCGGACGACACACGACACGATGGGCAATGGCTGTCGCAGGCCCAGGAGGCAGTGGGCGAAGGGCGCCGAGGCGCAGGGCGGAGCACGAGGGGCGAGGGGGCGGCAGAGCCTTGCACACAGGGGGCGGCAAGGCTGCAAGTGAAGTGTCGGCGATGAACCTGCAAGGAAGAAGATTAAAGATGAAATGATGAGATTAAGGTTGCCTGGAAGTCAAGGGAAGAAGGTGGTTGCGTATGGTAGTAGACAGAGGGAGGAGCGGCGGGGGTCGTCTCCGGGTTATCGCTCGAGCCGCCGGCGTGAGACGAGCTAAGAAGCTCGCTAGGGGGCTGCGACAGAGCTCCTTGAAGCTCTGGATCTCGCCAAGTTCGACCGCTGTCACCGGCGTAGGAAGAGAGGGCGGATGCCTGCGAAGGTGGGGGGATGCGAGGCTTTATAGGGGGTTGATCGGAGGGCGTTACGCGGAGGTGGCGCATGGTGGTTTGATGGTCGCGCAAGGCGGAGGTGGGGGGTTACTCACGGGGGAAGGAGGAACGGTTTGGAGGAAGGTGACGATGGGGTCACGTGCTAGGCACGTGACCCGGGTGGCGGCTGGATAGAGAAGTGGGGTGCCACGTGGCACGCCCAGGGACTGCCACGTGGCACCCCAAAAAATTTTCAAAATTTGAAGTAAAGAAAAAGACATAGATGGAGACCTCGGATTGAAAAGTTTCCTTCACAAAAGTTGTTCGTCTCATCGAGATCTATAACTTTCATGAATGATCCGAGAGCAAAAGAGGTCACCTGCATGAAGTGGTATTTTTGGTGGTTCTCCATGTGTATAGAAAACCGGGTTTTTGGGATTTTGTATTTTTGGTGGTTTTTAGAGACGATAAAAATTATAAAAAAATATGATAAAATTAAAGAAAATTAGTTACATGTTATTCTATTTTTTGTATTTTTAATAAATAAGAAAATAGGAAAATAAAATAGAAGTCAGAAATACTCAACTTTTGTACAGACTGACAACGGACACTCGGACTCAGTCAGTTTCATTGATTTCGGATTTAATCTGGATTTGGATTTTTGTGTCGCTTAATAAAACTTTCATCAAAGAACACAAATGAAGAAGAAATAAAATTAACAGGTTTAATTATGTACATAAAAACTTAGGTCAAAAATAGCAAAAAGTCAAACTGCGCAAAAGAGGCCCAAAGCCCAACTTTCACATATGGGCTCCGAATTTTACGAAATTGGTCTGTCATGAAGGTATTTGAAAATGGAGTACTTTAAAAGTGAGTAGACCAAAATCGGACATTGTATGTGGGAGATATGCTCGTTTTAGTCTGTCAGATGTGAAATTAGACTTTGGGATTATTTGACACTTATTGGGGTTAGTAATTTTTTTGTATTTTTTATTTAATAAAGTTAGTAATATCTACACAATGGATGTGGTTTTGGGTCAATCGGAGTTAGGATGAATTATTTACAAATGTGAGAAGTTAGCGGCTTTTTGGGCTAATTTACACTTGGGATTTTTAATGCAATTATGCATGATGAAATGCAGATATTATTTACACATGTATGAATGCTAATAATGCTCTATTAATGATTAATTACAAGTGAATGATGGGGAACATAGCCTAAATGACCAATTTTAGCATGATGAATATGAGATTCATCATAAGCCTCCCCATCCGCCGCAACGCAGATGAGGCCAAAACATTAATGAACATCATCGCCTAGAGATCAGGAGTCCATCCGGATCTTCAGGTATCTATCCTACTCCTCGGTTTCCGCCTTTCGACTTCATCCACCCACTTAGCTCCGTTGCATATCCACTTGCTCCGACCAACCTGTCGGAACTCCGTTGCCAACCTCCATCCTTGTCGATCGAACCCTCTACAACCATCCCATCTTGCACTGCAGTCTAATTGTCCTTGGGCTCGACCCTAAGGTCGAGATTGAGGCTAAGATCTCCCTCTGTCGCCTTTGCCGAAGATCGAATCCCATCCACCCTCGCTTCTCTGTGTTTCACCAAGTATTAACCTGACCAAAGAGTTCTCTCCGAGTCCCTCACCCATTGAAAGTCCTCACGAGCGTGAGGAGCTCATTTCAAGCCTCCAGGTGCTTCATCGGTGCTGTTCCAGGACACCCTTCACCGTCTCCCTCATCCGGTTGATAGCTCCTACATTATAGCCACTCGTTCGATGTGAATAGCCTATACGATATTGTCGGAGCCCTCAAATAGTTCATCGGAGTCTCGGATCCCATCCGAGGCTCGAGTAAAAGTCCTCAGAACCCTGGTCTTGCAAGCTCGCTCCCTGCCGTTGGATGAGCCCATTCCTGCTAGATTCCATCAGATCCGCTGACCAGATCAGCTTTTGGAGCATTGGATATGACATCCCCTGACGTATCTGCCCCGCACGTTCTATGCACCATCGACACCGTCAGATCAGCAGCAGGGAGAGGTCAAAGATGTATGATAACGACAGCTTCCACGTGTGCCACGCGTCCCATGTGCTCCGCACACGTCCTGCAAGGGTATTTTGCCCTTTTACCCTCACATTTTTATGTTTTGTTGTTTAGTTCATTAAATAAACATGTAGTTAAGATATTTTGCATACGGACCCTTGTTGTTTCCCGTATTTACACTACAATCCATTTTGAGTGAACTCATGTGCTGTCCCACGTGGTTTTGTGGTGTTTTTGCAATTTCCACCCTAGACTTTTATCCTTGTTATGATTTGAATGAAATATCTCTCATAGTTGCATTTATGCCCTTGTGCGTGGTTTATTGAGCATGTGTGTGAATTAATTTGGATAAATTTCAAGATTAGCCTTGAGCATTTTACATATGTTATCTTTTGGTCCCGAAACTTTCGTATAATTGCAAGTCGGTCCCTGTGCACTGTGTTGTGTTTTTAATCAAATAATCACCAAATTAACTCCAAAAATCCCACAAAAATTATTATTAGCACCTGCTAACACGTAATATTTATTATCTTTTTGTGAATTAATTTAGCCTTACTTGATATTTTTTAAAAATAAAAAACCTATAAGAATTGCTCTAACTATTTTTATAAAACTCATAAAATTCCAAAAATTATTTAAAAAATTCTGAAAAACTTAATGTATGCTTGTATTTTTAAATTTTAATTACATTACCCTTTTTGTTACATTATCCCTTATAAAAACCCTAAAATGCCAAAAACTCTAAAAAACTTATAGAAATAATAAAAAAATTCTAAAAAATAAAAAAAAAATATAATTTCAGTTTTTATTGTTAGATATTTTAATTTACTCTCTCATAAAAATCATAATTAGGACATTAGGGCATTTATTATTTTAGATTTGCCTCTTAGTCCAAGCTGTATATTGTTTACCCTATTTTCCTTTCTGTGTTTTTTATATAAAACCATATAAAAATTGAAAAAATCTCAGAAAATAACCAAAACATCTGAATATTTTAAAAACATAAAAATATTTTTGTTTCTGATTTCTGAGCATTTTTTACCTTAATAAAAATTAAAAAGGCTTGCTTGCGTACTCATTTATCTTATTTTTCTTGCTTACCTTCCTTAATTAAAAATTTAAAATTTTCAAAATTTAAAACAATCAAAAATATATTTTTATTTCTCTGATTGTGACCACTTCATACATTTCCATGCTCCATGTATTCGACCCTAGTCGCTATACCAGGTTAAATAAATAGCGGAGACCGCTGACATCGATTTTGTGCTTGATTGCTTGATTTGTGTGGTTCTCTTATTTTCTTGATGAGCCCGACCAGCTGGTTTGGGGTCACAACGACCCGTGATTATTATTGATACTTAACCCTAGTTGGTTGGCCGCTCGTCAATGACCCAGACCCATGTTTTCCCTCATGGAAAGTCTCCCCTGCATGTATTGTAGCACACATTGAGGTTGGTTCTTCTTCCTATTCTACAGTGACAACACTAGCAGAGTCAGCAGCTGTCGACATGAGCATTATCAGCTAGAAGAGGATATTTCATTAACCTTCTTCTGGAAGCCTTACTTGATCATTTTGAGTTTGCCCCTCTCAGACAGAGCATGACAGTTCTTCATTTTGTAGATAAATCTGTCAAGAGGTCGAAGGGGTTACTGAATGACATTGTCGTCACAATTCAGGGCCTTAAATTTCCCATGGACTTCATTGTGTTGGACATGGAGATCCCTGAATGTGTGACCGATACCCCCATCATTTTAGGATGACCTTTCTTGGAAACTGCCAAGGCAGTGTCCGATCATGATAACGGGAAGGTATACTTTCGCATCGAGGTAGAGAGTATACAAATAGAGATGACTGAGGAACTGAGAGCTAGAGATTCAACTTGCTCAGAGTAGAGTTTAGGGCAGATGATCGACTCAGAGCCAAATGTCCACCATGAGAGTGATTTCATAATTATAGATGATGAAGCAGTTTGGGCAGATCCAATTTCATGAGCTCTTGTCATACCTTCAAAGTCTGTAGATTCGCAGATACCGATTGAGGAGATTTCAGAGATTTCATTTATGAAACATGATACCTTAGAGGCTGATGATTTTGATCTGGTTAGCAAAGAAGATTTCCTTTCTTGTGATTCAAATCCCTCAGACTCAGATACATGTTGCGATTGGCAGGATTTCGACGAAAATTGTCATGTTTTATGTTTACAGAGCCCACAGCCAGGATGATGATGGAGCTAGTTTATTTGATAGATACATGAGCAAGGCCATCTTTATTAGATTTATTGATACAACGAGAGTTCATCCATTCAGATCTAGTAGCCTTCACTCAGACCTTTTAGAGACCAGATTTGCTAGCTACCACATGTCTAGACTTGAAGACCTTACCGCTCAACATGAAGTAAAGATTCTTTGCGGGTGAGCCAGAAATGATTCCAATCATTATCTCAACAGATTTGACTGATGGCTAAGAATCTCGTTTGATGGAGGTTCTTGAGAGAAACCACAAGGCGATCATTTGGTCTGTAGCAAATCTCTAGGGAATAAGTCCGACCCTGTACTCCCACCACATCGATCTTGAGGAAGATGCTAATCTTTCTCATGAGTTCCAGCATAGGGTGAATCCGAATCTTTGAGATGTGGCCATATCCAAGTGGTGGAGCGTTGATTTTATCTAGCCCATCTCTTACTCCATGTGGGTTAGTCCTTACATGTGGTATCGAAGAAGACGAGTAACACTATAGTTGTGAGCGAGTTTGGACATGAGATGGCTTCCCGAGTACCCACTTCTTGGAGGGTCTGTATGGACTACAAATAATTGAATCATGCCACCAAGAAGGATCACTCACCTATACCATTCATTGATCAGATTGTTGAGAGATTAGCTGAGAAGAGTCATTAATGCTTTCTTGACGGATACTCAGGGTATAATCAATGTCCATTGTGCATGAAGACAAGGAGAAAATGACATTCACTTGTTCATTTGGAACGTATGCTTTTAGACGGATGCCCTTTGGATTATGTAACACCCCGACTACATTCCAAAGGTGTATGCTTTCCATCTTTTCGGACATGGTGGGTGATTGTTTAAAGTTCTTCATGGATAATTTTTTGGTCTATGGCGATGGGTTCGATGCTTGTCTTTCTTGCTTACATCGAATGCTTCAGCGGTGTATCAAAGTCAACCTTGTTTGATCTTGGGAGAAGAATCATTTTTTGATGACTCAAGGGATGCTCCTTGGTCATATCATCTCCAATAGGGGCTTGGAGATTGATCTGACCAAGTGAATATCATCAAGAAGCTCAATCCACAATCCAATTTGAAGCAGTTGCCATCTTTTCTAAGGCATGTCGATTTCTACCCACGGTTCATTCATGACTTTAGTAGCATTTCCAGACCGCTTAATGATCTTCTCACGAAAGACATCGGGTTCATTGTAGATGATAAGTATCTTTCATCATTTGAGACTCTCAAGAATTTGGTTGTGTAGGAACCTGTCCTTCAACCACTCGATTGGTCCCTCCCATTCGAGATCATGACAGATGCTTCTGATTTTTCTGTAAGGGTTGTGCTTGGATAGAGTAGGGATGGATTACCTTTTTCCATACACCACGCTAGCATGATTTGGATGCCAACCAATGGAATTATACTATTACAGAGAAGGAGATGCTAGCCGTAGTATTTGGTCTTGATAAGTTTAGATCATATATTCTCCGATCTAGAGTGACAATTTACACAGATCACACCATGAAGATAACCACCCTCGCTCCGCGGACCCTCGCAACAAAGATGAAAGATAAATATGTTAGAGGCAGTTATAGAAAATAGATATAAATAAAATATGAAACAAATAGACAAAAATCCTAACTACCTAGTTGTGTTCCCTAGCAACAACACCATTCTGATTCTACGACCGAGAAACTAAGATGAAGTTGATTAATAAAAATGTCGTTGTCATCCTAGATCAATTGAATCGGATATCGAGAAAATTATTTAACCACTAAACAGATCAAACAAATCAAGAATGTGGTATTGTTATTTTATTAACTTGGTATAGAGACCAGGGTCGAACACAAGGAAGTGAATTATAAACTAGGTAGGCAACTCACAAAAATCTAAGGATTTTTATTCTACTTTTAATGGTTTTTAATTTTGTAAATTTTTTATTTTCAAAAATAGGAAAATACGAATAAAAGACAAAAAGTAAACCAACACTTCTTTTTAGATTTTTCAAAAAATGATAAAAATGCATAGAAAATTTAAAAAATATTTTGAGTTTTAGAGGTTTTATACTTTTTATAAGGATTTTTGGAGAAATTTTGAAATGTTTTGGAATTTTCTAAAATCAAAAAACAAAAAAAGAAGTAAATAATGCAAAGCTAGGAGAATTTTTTAATTTAAAATACTAAAAATGCTCAAAACTCCTAAGAACTTTTTAAATTAAAACTAAAGGGAAATATCTACAATCAGAAAATTAAAATGTAAGTTTTGAATTTTTGGTTATTTTATATGATTTTTATAATATTTTTGGTGTTTTGCAAATTTTTAGTTTTTTATATAATATTTCCAAGCCAGATTTATTAAGTAGCCAAAACAGGATAAATACACCTACATTTATTTTTTGTAATTTTTAAGCTTTTTTGAATTTTTTATGAATTTTTCTAAGGCTAATAGGGATTTTAGTTGATTTTTGAATTTTTAGTAGTAGAAAATAAGAGAAATTTGGCACATAAATATTACCTCATATATTAGACACTAGCATGAGCTAATGCAGATTTTTGGGAGATTTTTACGACAAATTAATATTTATTGAAATTAATAAAAGAAAAAATGCAATGAAGCAAGGACCTATTTGTAATTATTTGATGTTCTGGGCCCAATTAATAACAAGCACTATTAAAAGGAGGGCATGGCCGCATATAATCCATGGAGAAATGTGCGTTGGACATGATAGACACTCATAAGGGTATAAAAGCAAATATCAAAAACTTCAGCTATTTTATTAACTAGTTAAAATCTTAGGATAGAACATGCAAACTATCCATAAAAAACATACGCAGACACACGTGACGTAGACTCAGCCGGACTAAAATGCAAATATGAAAAGCATAGGGTCCAAATTACAAAATTTTTTAACTAATTATTACATTTATTGGACAAAAGTGAAATAAACTAATTCAACATGGTAGGAAATGCAACATACCCTTGCAGGCGGGGGGCGACACGAGGCTCTGGTTGGATTTGACGGCTTTGGACTCTGTATGAGCTTACGGTCCTGATGACGTCTGGATAAAATCGGATGGCTTAGAGAATGTCTAGGATGTGCGCTACAAATATGCTGAAAAGCTTATCAAACCGCCAGCTTTTGGGCGTGGATCAACATTCCATATCACATTTGGAATGCAGGTTCCTCATTTGACAGACGTAAAGGGCTTTGGAAGAACATGAAGCTGGGTGATTTTCGATCGGATATATCTGGCACTCCTCGGCTCTAATTGGCTCGTCGAGAGGCTCAACATGTTGTTGGGAGTGGTATGCATCGACTGAAGTGCTCTGACAGAGAAAGGGAGGGTCAGATGAAGATATGAGTGGAGTACTGAGAGCTCCTCATCCTGAGCAACTGTGGTATGTGAATGCTTCCTTCGCGCTCCTAAGCCTGCATGGAGTATCTTAGGTCGAAGACTAAGCCTTGGCCATGGGTTATTGCGGCTAAAAGTACGGGAAGCGATGGGGGTTCTAAGTTGATCTCCGATGACAATGGAGGAAGGAGATCTATCCTAATCTAGCTCCGGTGAGCAGGATGTAGGGGGGTCAGGTTGTGTGAGGAGATATACGACGGAGTGGGGGTTCAATCGATGTGGATGAGGGTGCGATACGGAGCTTCGACTCGATGGTCAAAGCAAAGATGGCAAGAAGTAGCTGATAGACGGAATCAAAGTGAAAGGGTGAAATGGAAAAAGAACGGTGGTACCAAAGTATGTGGAAATAATCAACAAAGTTCCACGAAGGCGGAGGTGAGGTTATAGCCTCAACTCCGATGCGAAAGGTGAAGGAGGCTTCTTGCAGCGGAGGTTCGGCCACGAAGATGAGAAACATGTAACCAAGCACCAATCTGAGCTTCCAAAAGCTTCTCTAGAACCCTGTCACAGTCGTGAAGATGTAAGTGGAGAAAAGGAGGCATGAGGTACTAGATGTTGAGCTACATAGGCAGAGGAGATTATTTATAAGCAATTCCAACGTCTAGAAGGATCGAGCAGTAGCATGAAACCATAGGGAGATCCGACAAAGACTAGGGATCCACGAAGGTCGCTGATCTGCAAGGAAGAGAAGAGTTTGGATTTTGAGGAGAAACATGACTGGAGTCGGGTTGGAAAATACCGAGAAGTCAGCTTTAGTGAAGGTGATGTCAGGTCTAACCCAGATGGAGGAGAGGTTGACCCTGAGTCAACAAACCCAGGTCGACCAATCAGAAAATTCAATTTCCAAAATCAAAGAATAATGAATATAAAATAGTAAATGATTTTAAAATAAAAAATGAATAAAATGGAAACTGTTTGTTATTTTTTAAACTAATTTTCTATGATTTTCAATTATTTTTAATAATTAAGGGACACAATATATACATTATAGTGTATTATGTACATGTATAATATATCAATATATTATATACATGTATTTTTATTTTTTTTACAAAAATATATTATGTTTTATATTGTTTATTCAAAAAATAATTTAAGGGATATAAACTTATTTTTATTTGATTTTTACAAAATAATTATAGGTATTAAATAAATAAATTTTATTTATATATGTGTGGTACTTTGTATAATAAGAAGATGATTTTATTTTTAATGTATTTTGCATTTTATGAATTTCATTTTCATTTTATTTACTTTTTAGGAGTATGTACAAGTGTTAAAAATGCAAAATATATACAAAATAAATAAATAAATAGATAGATATATACAAGTATAATTGTTGTGCATTTGTACACCTTCTACTTATTATTATTATTATTATTTTTATTTACACTTTTATCTACCATTTTTATTAAGTAAATTGAATTTATTTTGATATCTTTTTATTTAGGGATAAAATAGGTGATATGTGTATATATATGTACATAGGAAGAATAGCGATAAATATGTACAAGATATGGACCTTATCTCTCCCTACTTTATTCCTTATTGATCACACCAATATTTAGCCTTCTCTCAGGGTTCAAGTCAGTCTGCATTTATTGCATAAATATTTCTTTATTTTATTCCTTTTCTTTTCTTCTTTATTCTTTTATTTTAAACGAAAAGACTGTTAATTACACAAAAATAACAAATACATACATGATGCTAATTTATTGTATTTGATACATATTTATAGATATTTTGCATAGCGAATTTTGGTACAATAAAAGAATAAAGGATGTGAATCGAGGATTCATCAGGTAGCCATTTCATCAACTGAGAGGTGAAGACGCTGACTCAAGAATACTGCATAGAACACCGTAACCTCTCTGTACCATCCACAGTCTAATGGCTGGGCAAAATTTCCGAATAGGGAAATCAAGACGATTCTCCAGAAACTTGTACGTCCAAACAGAAAGAATTGGTTCTTTGGGCCTACGGACTGCATACAAGTCCCCTTTGGGAATGTCTCCCTACCACAGACTGCATACAAGTCCCCTTTGGGAATGTCTCCCTACCAACTTGTATACGGCTAGCCATGCCATTTTCCCTTTGAACTGATTCATAAAATCATTACGAGTAATCAAATATCTACAATTTGGATGTGAAGAAATAAGCAAAGAACAAGAAGATAAATCTGACTAGGCTTTTCAAACTTTGTGATTATGCATATGCCAACAGTTTTATGTACAAGGAGAAGGTCAAGAAGTGGCACGACAAGCACATCCGCTACAAGACCTTTGAACCAGGTCATAAAGTCTGGTTGTTTGATGGAAAGTTAAAAATATTCCCATTGAATTTGAAGAGCAAGTGGACTGTGCCGTTCATAGTGAAAACATGTGCATGACAGTGGTAGCATAGTCATATCTGGATTGTCAGATGCTGCACGACCTTTCATCATCAACGAACAAATTCTGAAGTCTTACCTTGAGCATGATACATTCTTGTCCGTGGTTGACTCTATTCAGATGGCCTATGATGCAAAACTTCCGGTCGCAACATATATAGATTTAGACAAAGAGATCAATAATATTCTTGACTTGTTAAATCCTTTTCTTCTTTTCTTCTTTCTTCTTTTCATGTTCAATTCTTTGATTCTTCCTAAAGTTATAATTTCCTATACTTAGGATACATTTCATCCTAAGTATAGGGGGGATGAGTGTATATGGGTACTCATTCTTTAATCCCCTCATCTGTCTCCTCAACTTTTGGCATTCTTTCTATACTTAGGGATATTTTACCCTAAGTATAGAGGGAGACATGACGAGATGTTGATTTGTTTATTCCCACCCTCGACCCACCTGCCTTGTGTACAACCTACTATACTTAGGATTACTTGATCCTAAGTATGGGGGAGGGGTGATCGAATTCATGTTCTTTATTCAATCATTGTAGTATAGATTTTCATATACTTCATATGAGTAATGTCTTCCTTTTCTCTCCGAACTACGAGGACATAACCAAGGTTCAGGAAAGGCGGTATGCATATGCGTTCGGATTGGTCACCGAATACTGATTAAGAAGTATACGGGGACATATGCGGGGTATATGCGGTTCTATACAATTTTCTAATTTTTAATTTAAAAATAAATAAATATCTATGAATAACATTACCATTGAATTTATGTATTTAATTGGAGTTGAAGATCTAAGAGAAACGATTGATGTTAAATGGGTGTGTATATATGCTTTTAATTGCCTCATACATAATCACAAAAAGACATTTATCATAAAACTTTTCACACTATATGATTCGTTATAACAAAACTTCAATATACATACGTGCACTACATGAGAAAAACACCAATCGACATATATAAAAAATATTTGACGATACATTGCATATAATCATGAAATCAATACATGAGAAAAACATAAACATTACATATACATAATGGTATAATGCATTGCAATTGGATAGAAATGCATGCCATATTCTTACCATTGAATGAAGGAAGAGGCCGAGTTAAGAAATTAAGGACCTGAATGAGAAGATTGAAAAGTTGGAGCTGCTGGAGAAGTATGCGGGGCATATGCGGGATATACGGGGCATATGCGGGCCACATATGCGGAGAGGGCGCTTATTGCACTAATTAATGTAATTGGTGCAGTCTGCATGCCGCGTGGGCATATGCGGTCCGTGAGACCGATTTAGTGAACACTGGACATAACTCAAGCTAAGTACAGGGGGTCGTATATACATTGTATATACTTTAGCCATAACTCTTAATTTGATATTTTCAAATAATATGGCTAATTTATAAAAAATTAAAACATACATCCAATTATTTGTATATACCATAAATAAATCGGTTCAAAGTGTTTTGCAAACTGTTTGAAAAAAGGTTGGAAACTCTCTTCGAAAAACCTTTTGAAAACTATTTAGAAAATGCTTTGTAAAATATTTTAAAACCT
This sequence comes from Ottelia alismoides, assembly GCA_037367405.1. NCBI lineage: Eukaryota > Viridiplantae > Streptophyta > Magnoliopsida > Alismatales > Hydrocharitaceae > Ottelia > Ottelia alismoides. Next base: position 414,921 of record JAZKJV010007580.1, on the reverse strand, counting down.
TTATAAAAATGTTTTATTTGTAAAAACTTCTTTCATTTATTTGAGTAAAATGTTTTGAAAATCTATAAGCAATTGGTTTGGACAATGGTTGCAAAAATATTTTAAAAAATTTGTATATGTTGTGTAAAAAATCTTCATAAAATGATTTTCAAGTTTTATGAATGTTTTTAAAATTATTTGTCAAATTAGTCTTTAAAATAAAGTTTTCAAAATGTTTGTGAAAATCTTTTCAAATTATTTTGAGAACTATGAACATGATTTAAGAAAATAAAGATCCTTTATAAATCATGTATATACAAAACTATAAAGTCCTAAATCCTTAATTCTTGTAAATAAAATGCACTCTTGTGTAAATATATATATAATGATTGCCAAACCTTTTTGTTTTTGAAAAATCTTTAAAAAATTGCAAAATGTTTTCTAAAACTACATAAAAATTTGTAAAACTTTATAAAAAATGCACAAAAAGATCAGAACCAAAGAATTGTATCACAAAATTCATTTCCTTGCATTGTCTATAGCATTTTCATTTTTTAGATTGATGTTGATAATTGAACTATAAAATCCAAAGATTGGATCTTGGTTGGATCTTAATCAACTTAATCACAGGAACTTTAGGAAAATTGGAATTGAGCACTTCAAGTCTGCTAGACTTAATTCTTTGAGACCATAAGACTTAGTTCAATGCTGTCTTCACTACCTAGGTAGAATATTTTGGAACACACACATGACTATTGTCGACAGTGACCTAGCTTGCACACCTGCACTTTGCTCATCTCAGTTGATATGGTAGATGGCTGGATTTACTGGCAAGAGACACAAGCAAATAGAAACATTAGAAGTCACACATTTGTGGTCATTGTACCCCAACCTGATCAAGTAGCCATGAGGTCTAATAACAGAAGTTGTGCGTTGCAATAATGATTCAAAACAGGGATAGTCTACTGGCTCAAGAGGAAAAGGTCCATATGTAAAATGTTGTTGTACATAGTATTTAAAAAATGCTACAACAAAAACTCCAAAAAAAAATAAAAAAATAAGATGGACAAAATTTCAAGAAACTTAATTCTCGTTATATATAGTCAATAAGAAAGCTTGAGCTTCAAAGTCAACATGTATGTGAGCCTACAGCCGGATGACTTGGCTACTGTGGTCAAGCATCCTAGGATAGGTAGCTACACTAGCTACCATCCATTCTCTTCTCTACCTCCTCTTCTTGATCCAGTTGCACTTAAACTTAGAAGGGAATATAGTAAAGATTTGTTGGATTAGGAATTAGGGTCACCATATTGGAGAAGACTGACTTTTACCATTTCAACCGAGAGGAGTTACATATGACTGATATTTTACAAGGTAGACTCATAGTCATAAGGGACTGCGTATGACATCGACTTGTTCTAACCTGGCTTTTGAGGACGCTTGGGCAGAGTCTTCCGAGTTTTGAGGTTGTTGTGTTTCATGTCTAATTCCCGTTAAGGTTCCAACCAAACCTAACGTCCAAAGGTCCGACTGAGCTACAAACTTTAATTTTATGAAGACAAGTTTAATAGTTAAATCAATCCACTTTATTTCTTTTTTATTTTCTTTTCTGCACTTAGGAACTAGCAAAAGCAAGTATAGGGTGATGAATCTACATTTCATCACCATATTCTTCTATTTTGGCCTTAAATCCCTAGCTAAATGCATGTATATAGCATTAATTTTTGAAAAATAACATTAGTTATTAATTCATTTATATTGTATTTAAATTCAAAATAAAAGAATAAAGGAATAAAAGAAAAAGAAATTAAATACCAAAGGTACCGAATGACCCCTAAACCTTGAGACCTCGGCATCATGATGATTGGGTCGACAATGAATAAAGTGGGGGGAGATAAGGTAAAAAAGCAACAATAAAAAAATCTGAATTTATTTTACCAAATAATTGAGTTTGAGACCTATTTTATTCTTTATTATTTACACGTCAAATCAATAAACTTATATATGGAAGTTATAGATAAAAATACATAGAAAAACACAAAATTGATTTCACAAAAAATGATACATATTTTACTCTTTATACCTCATAATAAAAATCCAAAATCCCAACTTCACATATGTGTATCTCCTCCATATGAAATCCAAATTAGTCAAAATCGTCATTAATTGTATATAATTTTTTATTAGCTGTATAATGAAGGTGGTTTCATTCAATTTGGAGTTAAGATACAAAAGTTAGATTTTTAACCCCTAATGTATAATATACCTGAATACAATATTCATTTTATGTATTCTTTATAATTTTCATAATTTTATATTTTTTTATAAATTCTTAAATATTTTTTAGTATATGTACATAATTGCAATAAAATAAAACCATAAAAATACAATGAAATAAGCATAATGTAGACAACATTTCCTTTCTCTTAGCTGCAAGGCACCAGGCCATGATCTAGAGGCTTCCGTTCTCAATCTAGTGGAAATGGGGCAGATGTCTACTCACTGACGGCGGAGGACCAAAGAGAAGTTTGCTGTCGAAGCAAGTGGTTTGGGGATTTGGAAAGGGGATCATCTGGGCTTGGTTTGTGCGGAAGGTAATATGTAGACAAATCATCAATAAGTCACCAAATCATGTGCGAGTGTAGTAGCGAGAAGCCTCCGAGTGGAAGAGCAGAGCTCTTCCCCAGCATCAGACCTTGCTTACCTTCCCAACCTTCCTATTGCCTCCCCGTCAACCTGATTGCTCTTCGGCTTGACCCTTGTACCAGAGCCCTTCGAAGGTGGGGAAGTTTCCAAGGAGGAAAGAAAATGTAGGAGTTGTCTACGGGATAGACCTCTCCGAGCAAGAGGTCCGTGCTCATGGTGCTTAATCTCTTCGCAACTAGAAAAATGGTTGTTGTGTGTGTAATTACATAGAAGGTAAATAGTGTACTAAGATACATACATGAGTTACCTACATAAATACCCATACAATAAATACATATATTTATCTAAGTATATAAATGACTTCATAAAAATAGCATAAAAATATAATTATGTATGTTTTAATAAGTTATAAATTATTTGCATAAAATAACAAAATATAAAATATAAAATAAAATACATATTATATAGGTAAATATATCTATGATTATACATGAAAATAGTAACCTATAATAAATTACCTCGAAAAAATAAATAAAAATCATAATAAAATGCTACTTAAAATAAGAAACAATTTTCATGTTTTGATATAAAATTAATAAATTCATTTACTATTTTTAATCATATTAATAAGGATTTTAATTCTATGATTTTCGATATTGGTCCACGTGGACTAATCAGGGAGATTGCTTCAAGCCACCTACATGTCTAACTGAGATAACCCACCATCTTCGCCCACATTTCACCAATGATCAACCACTAATTTCGACTCGATTTTTCATGAAACATGGACTCAGATAAACCGTAATACATGCTTAATCTTCGAAACCTTTGTACGTAGACTCGATTGACCAATAATCGTTGGTCAATGGACATGCTCCTCCATATTTATAAATAAGCTCCCTCTGCTTCCTTCCTCCATTTGATCCCTCTTCACTTACTCTTAGCCCCACCGATCCCATTCATCACCTTCCCCTTGGTGACAATAATAGGAAGGAAGTCTTTGCATCGAGGAGGAGCACTGGAAGAGCCAAATCCCCCATCGCTGGAGGAGCTCTCCGGATGGTTTTGCTTCATAGGCTCACTGTAGATTTGAGGCCCGTTCTTTCTCATTCCTACGTAATATTAGACTTGTAGTTTCATTTCTCGCATCTAATTTATCAATTATTCACGTTTTTATTCCTGATTTTGAAAAGGCCCCAAATCGCTCGAGCTCGAGCTCCAAGGCTAATCATTATAATCCAACCATTCAATCCCAATTGATTGCCATCTCATTATCTTCCCCTTTGTCTGCTTCATTGATCGCCCTCCTTATTCACTCCAGATCCATCGTGGATCAAAGAGCTCCCTCCGTTGCCCTTCGCCGGAGCCCCACCTTCATCCCAAGCAACAATACTTTTTTGCTTAACTCCCTCGTCGAGGAAGTAGCCCTCGGACTCGGGAGTTTTAGTGTGGGTCCGTGAATACCAAGGCGCATCTGGAGCCCTACTGATCACCTGGAGCACCTCTAGGTGCTTGGACCTCATTTGGTCACTCGAAGCCCTCCCGCTGTCCTTGGAGGATCTCACTACACATGGAGGAGACCCAGCTCACTGTTGGGCTTGTCGGTGGTGCGATCCACCATTGAAGCACTGAGAGAGGAAGAATCTAAGCTTGTCGACCCCTAGTTCTTTGGTTGTTCTTTGAGCCACCTTCCTGCCATCTGATTGAGAACATGGCCCTGATCTAATATGGGCTATTGAATCCAATCTAAGGGGTACATGAGGGCAACTGTTTGATCATTTACGCAGAGCATTTACATCGGTTGGATCATGTGCACTTAAGTAGTAGAAGTTGCAAAGACCTTCTCTTCTCTTCTTATATTTCGTATCAAGTGTTGTAAATAGTTAATTAAGTACAAAAGTTTTTGGTCTATTTGCATGAACCCCCTATTACTTTTTAATATTGCACTTTAGTTAGTGCCAGGTGTCCTCACATGGACCTCCACATGAGGGGATATTTTGCAACTAGGCTCCTCCAGGTTTTGTATTTGCTATTTAATACTAAAAAAACAAGATACAATTCATTATTCCTAATAAAATTGCATGTGGGCCTCTATAGTTTATTTTATTTGATAAAACATCCCTGCCATCTTAATTTAATTTTATTTTTGGATTTCTTTTTATCTAAAATAGCTTATGTGCTCTAAAAATCATCAAAAAAATAGGTTTTTCTGCATGATTGACTACTGATTCATGATATATTTTTTATTTGCCATTTTACATGATTTAACATTTATTAAAAATCATTTGGAGCCATTTTATTCTATGTTTGCATAAAAAAATACAAAAAAATACAAAACCCTTTTGAAAAATTCCAAAAAAAATACCTACTCTATATTACTCTATTTTATATTTAAAGATCAAAAATCACAAAAAAAATCTTAAAAGAAAGCCAAAATTTTAGCAAAAACATGATAACCCTAAAAAAATTGAAAAATATTTTTGAGAAATCTAAAATATTAATTTCTATTCTATATTTGTATATTTATTATTATTTATATATTGAAATTAATTTTGAGATATATTGAGACCATTTCTTATTTTTATTTCTCAAATCAATTCGACCTTATTAAATAGTCCTTATTTTGCCCCTTTTCTGAAATTTAAAATACAAAAAATTGCATAAATTCTTTAAAAATACATAAAAATAGAAATTTATTTGAAAAATATAAAAAGTTGTTATTTAGTTTTATACATATTTGTTTTGTAGGGTATAATAAATTTTGATTCACATTTGCTTGCATTGATTGATTCTTATATTGTGTGGGTTGATTGTTGCTTAGCCACTTGGGCTTCTCGGGCTGTCATTACAACGACTTAGTGGTCCCGCCTTGTGTGGATTACAAGACAGCCCTTAGCGTTCTGATTGGCTAAACAGCAGGCCGAGTAGGCCTATACCTCAACTCTCTTAGCCAAAATCCAACCCATGTGCAAACTGGGCGGACATCCCACCAAACCCATTGGCCAGGTCTAGGTAGATGTCTTTCATCATGCCTCTCTTCAAAGAAGATGATAAGCAACATCCTTCAACTTTAACTTCACAGAACCAGATAAGTTCCTAAGCATTACAATTAATGCATTCCAACTATTAGGCAAAGTATAAAGAATTAGAAGTGAAGGATATGGAGAAATCCTCAAGCGCATCACGGAAGCGTGATCGTCGTATTGAATACGACGAAGAACGACTAGTCGTACTAGTTGTTCGGAGCAGCGGAATTTTAAAATTTTTAAACCGATGAAACCACATGATCCGAGAACCTTTCTCAAAATCGTTTCATCTATAACCACATCAAGTATAATGCAATACCTCTTGAAGCGTGGTTGATCGAGTCTCTACGAAAAGAGACCTCCTGTCTCAAGTCCGATCGTCGGAGTAACGGCTTGCGAGCGCGGAGATGAGTCGCGGTGTCCTCGCAATCCAAGTTGATCCAAGCGCGGTTGCTCCTGATCTCGTCGCACGAGATCAAACGTCTCCTTCGTGAGTGAAGCACTCCAAGAAGACAAAGAACCGCAGAGAGTCGAAGCGGCAGCACGATGGCACGGGCGACGACGTTTCTCTCCACCAAGGTGGACGGCCACCAAGAAGAGAGGGAGAGAGGGCTGTCGTGTATATGAGAAAGAGAGAGAGAGAGAGAGTTTTTGTGCTACAATAGCATGTGTAAAGAGAGAGCCAAGAATGCCTCTCTATTTATAGGGTTTTGGGATCCATGGATCTCAATCCATGGGACACATAAAATCAATGGATGAGATTGATTTATGTTCATCCAATGGCTGAGATTGTTGTTGTCAAAAGCAACAAATTTAGGTCAAAATATATTTGATAAAATCAAATATAATTTTCTCCTAAATTAACCCAACAAATAAGGAGAGAAGACACATGGAGATTTCATCTCCATGTGCCTTCCATGTAGGCGCACACCCACTCCAATTAGGAGTGGTGTGCCGTCCACCTTGGATTGCATGGAGATTGCAATCTCCATGTAATCTCTCTTATTTATTTGCAACAAAATAATTTGGGTTTTATTTCTCAAAAAAATAATTCACAATTATCTTTGAGAAAATTGCAATCTTGCCATGGAAAAATTGTGAATCATATTCACAACCCAAAACAACATGTAATTCATATTGTTAATTAATTACACAATGTGTATCCAATACACATCATAATTAATCAACACATATAAATTATAAGTAACTCTCTCTAATACATTATAAATCACATTTATAATATATCATGAATAATTGGATATCTCTATCCATATTATTTTTATCCAAACTAATTAAATCACATTTAATCATATTGGATAATTTCTCATACATCATGATAATTAAAACACTTTTAATTATCAACTTCTCTTTGCTTAGATCTTATGGAATTGTTCTTAAACCATTTAAGAACAATGCTATTTCTCCTCAGATACTTGGAGATAAGGACAGGGCGATTGTATTGTTCCACGTATAGTGACTTGGATGTTGAGATCGTATCTCAAATCCAGATCCTATGGACCTCCCACTGATGCTTGATCAAATCAAGACCGTAGACTTAATCTTCTCATTGCATCTGAATCTTATTCAGATCAATGTCCAGTTCATGGACTAAGATTAGGTCACTTCTCTAATGAGAAGAGTCACTAAAATCCAATCCTGTTTCATCACTCCCTCGGAATGGAAGCGTCATGGTTATACAATCGTATATGATCAAATCACCCTTCAGGTATTCCTAATACCTGCACATCCTACATACTGGAAGACTCATGATCATCCTGAAGATAAAGATCACTTTTACACTGTCATCTTCAGGGTTAGATCATTAAGTTTCTCAATCTTGGTCATCGGGATTTGGTATAGATCATATGCTTTCACAAAGCATATATCTTACCTTCAAATTCATGTCATGCTTCCAAAGCATGACGACCATGCATGGAATTTGTTCAGTCCCAATACCTCATGAGTGAGCTCATGTCTCCCGATTCACAAGTGAACCTGTATGATCCCTTTGAGAGATCGTATTACTCATATGTCCTTACATGCACACCAGCTCGCCGGTATATAGACCTTGATTAGGTCATCAACCTATTGGTCTGCCAAATGTACATACTCAGACATATAGCAATACATATGTCTCTAGTCAGAGGATGCATGCCTATGTTGTGACAGTATTCAACGTAGGTCTTTGGTTATCTCGATTTCGTCAAGACAACCCATTGACTTAACTAACCTGACACCTCTGAATCATTATTCCCATGCAGAGGACCTGCATCAAGAGGTCAGTCAGATATCAGTCATATGAGATAGGATTGCCATCTCCCACTTAGACTGGAGATCATCACTTAATGATCATTTGATGATGCTTGATGAGTCCTCTATCTAACTCCTTAGATATTCATCCAAGCATCAGCCTCTATGATCCATCCAATGAATCAACAGCTGTATAATCATTAAGTTGGCCATGGTACATAACCCTTATTGTACAGAGGGACCCTATAGTGCATTCATTCATTAATCTCAGAAGGGGAGTGCAAAATAAACAATAACTTTTATTGATAATTTATTCATTACAATAACATTTATTGTAGAAATGGTTCGCCCGGGGCTCACATTGCTAACAAGGGTTAGCTTTAACCTTCGCAAGAATAGTGGTCTTAGTGGTGGTGAGTTCATCTAGCTTCTTGGTCATATATGTTAGGCCTTTAACGAGATGGGCCAAGCAATCCAGAGTCGGGTTCATGGGATTGGCCTCAGAAGATTCAGCGTGCGAAACATGTTGTTACTGCGCATGCGGAAGCTGAGGCAACGACTGCTGGTGGTGCTGTGGTGGTGGAGGAAGTTGAAGATGATTGTAGGAGGGTGCAGGATAGTACTGGTACTATTGAGTGAGGCAGCCACATACTATTGGTATGGCGGTGGCTGACGGTATTGCAGCTGTTGATAGTGTTGATTCTGCCTCCATTGGTTGTCCTACTGGGGAGGTTGATGATATGGTGGCGGCGGCTGTGAGAACTGCCCAAAATGACCACCCTGAGGTTGGTGGTACTGTCTGTTGGCTGGAAGCTGGACTTGATGTTGTCCAGTAGGAAAGGTCAGTTGTGCATCATACTCCAAACCCCATCTACTTCTTCAATCAAGGGTGGTGGTGGAAAGGCTAGATCTGATGTGAAAGGAAGTCTGGCTGGTAGACATACTGCGGTTGGCCCTGGTCGAGCGCCTACACGTAGTATACGTGCTAGACTATCAGTGGTTGATGGCTCGGCTGAGGCTGATGAAGCGGTGCAGGATTGTCCTTCTTCTCAGTTGGAGCATCTGGGGATGGTGTTGCCGACTGGACAGAGTTGATGGTACCCACCAGCAGTTCCAACTGCTTGGTGATCTGATCCAGTTTATCAAGATTTTATGTCCTCTTCTCGATCACAGCAAGTTTCTCAAGGTCCTGTGATCGTTTTTCGATGATATCAACCTTCGAGAGATGGCCCCCGAAAATGCTAAGGTTGGAGCTCTCATCTCTCTCCGCCTCTCGAGACACTGCCATGTGTACTTGTCTCTAGAGGATCTGAGTCTGCTTCTAATTTGCCTTGGATGAAGATAGGGCAGCCTCTCCTTCAGTCATTTCCTCGAAGATCTACCATACGATGTCCTGATCCTTGTTTAAATGCAATCCCCTACATGCTGCACCAACGAGCCTTTGACTCTCTATGTTCAAGTCCAGAAAAAAGTGTTGGACCAAGCTGGTCCTCGGAATCTCATGGTGAGGGCATTTCTCCTGCAGATCTATGAACCTCTCCTAGGCTTCATGGATGGATTCGTGGGCTCCCTGAGAGAAGTTGCCAATTCTTGCTCGCATCTAGTTGAGTCGATCGAGAGGATAGAACTTGTGCAAGAAAGCGGACTTTAATTCCTCCCAGGTTGTCACAACCTTCCCCGGATGGTTAACCCAGTATAGGGCTTTGTCTTTTAAACTGAAGGGGAATGCCATAATCTTGACAACGTCTAAGGGGACATTAAGATAGTAAGTAGTTCGGCACATGCGTGAAAATTACCACAGATGAATGTAAGGCTCATCATTGGTATTTCCATGGAAAGAAGGAAGAATATCGAGGAATTGGGACTTCATATTAAAGTGAGCATGTACTGGTGGAATGAGGATCCACTCAGTCATCTGGTTGTCTCGAAGATTGTATATTTCTTTTAGTGTAGGTTTGGGTCTCCCTTGTTCAGGATCTTTTTCGTCATCTAGGGGTATCTAATAATCTGGGTTAGATGAAATGATCCAATAAATGTTCTTGTATTATGGGGTTTCATCATATGATTTAAAAAAAACGAATTCCACTACACTGAACTACTAGTACGACTAGTCGCTCCGATCGCATTAGATGTGATCATCATGCTTCTATGATACTCTTAATGATTTTTTGTATCCTTCAAGTTGAATCAGAGCCTAAGGTTGGATGTTTTGGATATGATCTATAAACCAAAGAAGATTTGGGCGCGTTAGGGTTCGTGAAATTTTTTGTAGCATTTCAATTTCCACAGCCCTGTTTCGTGATATTTTTTTGACACTGTTTAAAACATTTAAACATGAATAACATGCATAATGTTTCTCATTAAACAAGGAAAATTTGGAATTTGAGTTTGCGTAATTTGGATTCCGTTTGCTCAAGATATAATCGTTTTAATGACCATATGTCCATTGTTTCAGGGATGGCGGTTAGAGACGTAATTAATATATTAATTACTATTTTAAAGCACCTAGAAATGTGTATTAATCATTGGTTTCAGTTTTAAATCAAATTATCAATCTCTGGAAATTAATTTTGCTTAATTTTGATTTAAAATGAAAGAGATATGCTAAATTTAATTGGTGATGGTCACTGTTGAAAATTACATACTCAACCATGAACCTTGTGATTGTCTTTTAAGAATCTTATGAAATTAATGGTTAATTTCCTGGAAAAATTATGGATAATATTTGGGAATATTAGAACAATAATTATTCCCTTAAATGACATTGCCTCAACCAATGAATGATTAGATTAGATCTAGATTACCAATTGGTTACTTGATACACTTTTATCAAACTTGTTGCTTTAATAGGTTTTGGGAATTTGTCTAGAAAATTTCCTTATAACCAAAATGGTTTTAAATATTATTATATGATATAATTTCGATTAAAAAACTGATGACCATCTCAAGTACAAAGTGATTAGCTTGGCATTATTTTTTCTCGAGGAGGATATGGTGCCTAGTCGGGGAGCGTTGAGGTAGCAGGTTGCACCGTGTGTTGTCCGACCCACTCCCGTCGGTACTGGCCATGACAACGGGTAGGGATCGAATGATGCCTGACAGATCATGATGTCTTTTCTAATTATTAAAATTTGAATAATACGTACTTTGAGATGATACCACTAATTCAAGTAACAATCAAGTTTGATGATTGAATTGGATTGATAATTTATTTAATGAGATTAAATTAATTATATCCAATTGAAACACTCTATTATGAATCGATGTGTATTTCCCTTGGAACAATTAATTGCATGAATATGATTTATGATAATTAATTATTGAATTTGAATAAGAGGTGGAGGATCACATAAGTGACATCCATGGTCTCCTGTCAAGGCGAAGGGTTCCATCGCCAGGGATTGTATGGAGGAGACGTCTGTCCGTAGTGACAGCTCCTGCATACAAGCGCATCTGGATCGAGCTCTTTGCTTCTCAAAAGAGTAAGGTTGTATGCGTAGTGACCACGGTGTCGGTTCCTCATATTATTGGGGTGATTCTAGATTGCGCATAACAGGTACTATTCGTGTTGACGGTTGGTTCAATTAGAAACGAGTCAACAATATCTTAGGGGTGGTGGCTTGGGTGTTAAAGATCGAATTGGGAAATGCAAGTTGGACTTGCAAGGTGGAATAAGTTCTCGCTTCTTTTTATCTAAGTTACAGTTTCTCATATTATTGAGATGTAACAAGGATAAGAAAGGAGATCCCAAATCTTGCTAGAGATATAGCGGTAAGTATATCTCTTACTTTGAAAGAGATTAAGGGAATCAAAATGGACAAAGGCAAGACTAATTTTATTAAAAATCCTTAATCAAAGCATTTAATCATATATATATATATATATAGTTCTTTATATGTTCTAATATAGTGCATTCTTAATTTTAGACAATGAAGTCCATAAACCCTCTCAGCAAACTTCTGGAGGTCAACCAGTTAATCGGATCAAATTATTCGGATTGGATCCGTAATTTGGAACTTGTTCTCTCTGCTGAGCGCATAAGTTATGTGCTCATAGAGGACAAGCATGAAAGCCCTAAAACAAAGGAAGAAAAGCAATATAATGACAAGTATGATGAAGATCATGTCTTGGCTAGATGCTACATCCTGGGTTCACTCAAAAATGTTCTTCAAAAGCAACATGTGAATATGAGAACATGCCAGGAGATAATGCAGAATCTAAAAGATATGTTTGGTGACATAAACCGCACCCAGCATTATAATATTATGAAATAACTCATTCACTACAAAATGCGGGAAGGGACTTCTATCCGAGAATGTAGGAAGGGTCCATGTTTGGGGCAAATATGGATGCAGACATGCAAGCTGACTTCATTGTGATATCTTTTCCCAAGTCTTTCAATAATTTTGTGGTTTCATTCCACATGAACAAGTTCGACTTGACTAACGCTAGACTTCATGCTGCACTAAAGTCTGCGGAAGACGTAATGAAGAAAGATGGTCCTTCTGGCAGTGCAATGGTTGCACATGTCAAAGTGAAGCGCAGTCGAGAGCATGGTTCTCAGAAGGACCCATCCCAGAAGAGAAAGAAGAAGAATCAAGGAGTTGTCTCATCTTCTAGTGATTCCACACTGATGACATTGAAAAAGACCGATGTCTGTCACCACTACATGAAGTCAGGGCACTGGAAGCGTAACTGTCTAGACTACTTGAAGTCATTCTACAAAGGTAAAGACCCAGCAGGTATGAAATCTACTTTCATCATTGAAACTAGTTTTCTTGTTGGATGAGAAGGTAGTTGGGTAGTAGATCCTGGTTCTTATGTTCATGTATGCAATTCGTTGCATCTGTTTCAGGAATGTAGGAATCTTAATGAAGGGGAGATAGTCATCCAGATGGGATCTGATACAACTGTTGCAGCGGTCGCCGTCGGGACCAGCAGACTATCATTATCTAGTGGGAGAGTCCTCATACTTAAAGAGTGTCTTTATGTTCCAGATGTTACAAGGAACCTTATAATGTATCTAAGCTGGTTAGAAATGGATATTTGTTCCAATTCTGTAGTAAACTTGTCATAAATCGTTATGATTAATATATTACGGATGGTGTTATGACTTCTTGTGGACTCTAGAATTATGCATTGATGAGTATGTCATGAATGTTACTACGACTAATAAAAACCCTAAAAGGACAAGAGAGTATGATTCTACTATTATTTGGCATCAAAGTCTTGTTCATATATCCGTTGATAGGAACAATAGATTGATAAAGGATGATCCCTTAGATTTTCTACCAGTCCAATCTTTACCTGCCTGCGAACATTGTATTCGAGGTAAAATGACCAGGATGCCTTTCCGTAACAAGGTTACAAGATGTAAGTGTATTCTTGACCTAATACATACTGATGTACGTGGTCCCTTCAGTACCGCGACACGATATAGATTTCGGTATTATTTGTTGTTTATCGATGACCATTCGCGATATGGGTTTATCTTCCTATTATGTCATAAATCTGAAATCTTTGAAAAGTTCAAAGAGTTCAAGGCTTTGGTTGAGAACCAAACAAATAGGAAGATTATACGGATTCGATCTGACCGAGGTGGTGATTACCTCTCAGATGAATTTAAGGAATACCTCAAAGAGAATGGAATTGTCTCTAATCTCTCTCCTCCTGGAACACCCCAACTTAATGGTGTTGCTGAAAGATGCAATAGGACTATCATGGATATGGTCCGTTCATTGTAAAGAACATTTGCCTCTTAGTTTCTGGGGATATGCATTAGAGACTGCAATATATGTATTGAATAATATTCCTAGCAATTTTGTACCTAAAAATCCTCACGAGTTTTGGTATGGTACCAAACCTAGTGTAAGACACTTAAGGATTTGGGGTTGCTTGGTCCATGCAAAGAACGTGGATGCAAGTAAGAGAAAATCTCGCACTAGAGAGTGCTACTTCATTGGATATGTTAGAGATGGTGTTGGATACCAACTTTATGACCCTAAGACTCAAAAGGTATTTCTCTCTAGAGATGTAAAATTTCTGCAAGATGACTTCCTTAAGAGTCAAGATAAAAATGAAGCAAAGGAACTCATTGAATCCCCTGAGGATACTGAGCTTCCTGAACTAAAAACTGAAGAAGATAATAAAGATGAAACGCATGTCCCTCCTCGAAGTTCTTCAAGGGTGGTTGCACCACCTGAAAGGTACGGATTCCATGTGTCAGCTGGAACTGACAATGATCCAGCTTCATTTGATGAAGCACTTATGGATCAAGACATGGAAGATGGATGCTAGCAATGAAGTCAGAAATTGACTACATGCATAAGAATGGTGTATGGACCCTAGAGGATCCGCCTAAAGGGGTAAAATCCATTAGGTGTAAATGGATCTTCAAAAGAAAAAGGGAAACTGATAGGAAGGTAGAGACCTTCAAAGCACGACTCGAAGCCAAGGGTTATACATAGAGAGAAGGCATCGATTACGATGAGACATTCTCTCATGTGTCCATGCTTAAGTCCATCAGAGCACTGCTAGCTATAGCTGCATATCTTGACTACGACATCTGGAAGATGGACGTCAAGATGGCTTTCCTCAATGGATACCTAGAGGAGGATATCTATATGTAGCAGCCCTAGGGCTTCATAACAGAGGAAGGAAAAGTATGCAAGTTAAAGAAATCCATCTATGGGCTCAAACAGGCTTCTCGTAGCTGGAACATCAGATTTGACAGAACTGTAAAGAGTTATAATTATGTTCAGAATCCTAATGAGACTTGTGTATACAAGAAGCTTAGTGGGAGCGCCATTGTGTTCATCGTGCTTTACGTAGATGATATTCTTATTATTGGGAATTACACAGGAATAATGACTAGTGTTGAGATTTGGTTATCCCATACCTTTGAGATGAAAGTTCTTGGAGAAGCCTCTTATATCTTGGATATGAAGCTATTCGGAAACAGAGAAAAGAGGATTTTAGGACTATAACAACATGGGTACATTAATAAGATCTTGGAACATTTCCATATGGAGAATTCCAAGAAAGTCTCCCTTCATTTGAGACATGTGATGAATACCCATTCATCACTCTTTATTCTTATATTTTAGCTACAAAAACCTTTGCAAATGCATGTAGATATGTGTAAATACAAATAATTACCAAAAGAATGCATTGTGTAAAAACCTATAATTAGCATGTTTTTGTGTAAAAATAAAAGAATAAAGATTAAAAAGAAAAAGTGGGAAATATTTAGAATAAATATTGAGCAACTTAACCCAAGGGAGGGCTCAGCATGGGCCTGACCGCATAAAAGCCAAAGTAGAGGGAGATAGGGGCTCATGTGTGTAAATATTTATGTAAATAAATAAAAATATTTTTCCTCACAAAAATAGCCCAAAATATGCTTGTAAATACTTGAACATATTTATAAGTATAAAAACAAAAGAAAAAAGGTAAAAATCAAAAAGAACAAAAACACCACTTTCATCATGTACATGAACCACTCTTATATATTTATTTAACCTTGTAAATAAATAAAATTAATTTCCAAAATTTCTGTAAATATTCTATGTTATATAATGTAAATAAACTAAATAAAAACAATTAAAACAAAAACAAAACAAAAATAACAAAATTAAAAACACAAAAATATATTGTAAATATACCATGTAAATAAATGTATATATGTATTTATTTTACCTATGTATATAAATAATAAAAATAAAATAAAAATACCTTTTTATTCCTTATTTTATAATGAAAATAAATAAAATGTAAAATAGGGATAAAATTGCACAAAAATAATAATTAAAAAATCAAAAATTAAAAAAACTCTATAGTGTACATATACCTATATACTACATACTATATATATACCTTATTTTTATTTCGAAAAAATTATTAAAAATCACTAAAAATTAGAAAAAAATAAAATAAAAATATTTCATGTTTTGAGTTTTTGCTAAATCGGCCCCTAGCTACTCTAATTTTCACTCCTAAGATCCTGCCACGTGGCCGATTCCTGTTGGCTCCTGGGATTGTTGACCGCCCGGTCAACTACCCCCCTCAGGACCACCTCCTGCGGATTTAGGCGCCCGATCCGACTTCCCTAATTTCTAGTGCCTAAACCCGATTGAATCCCACCTAAACCCTGGGTCCGTTTCACTCCTGCCACATCCGACACCCTCGCCGGGGTATCCACATCGGGATCCGCGCGCTTCCACGCCCTACCCGACCTCGTCTTCCCGGACCCTCGTCCATATTTAGCTCGAGCTCCGCCACCCTAATTCTCCATCTTTGGTCATTCGAATCCACCCCTGTGAGCTCCAGTGAGTGCGCGAGAGTGACAGCTCGCGTTTGGCGCTGTCGAAGCGAGGAGAGGAAGAGAGGCCATCGAACCGGCGAGCTTCGCCGCCGCTGCTCCGCCACCAGCTGGAGCACCGAGCCTCGGAGGGAGACGCTCCTCGAGGCGAAGACCAAGAGCTTCCCCAGCTCCTCCCCAGTCTCTCCGTCCACCCAGGTAACCTTGTAGGCCTTTCTATTTCGCTGATTTTCATTTACCCCAGATCGTTCCGCCGCCGTCCATCGTCGATTCCCATCGCTGCCGACCACCATTCGATCATCGGGCATCGCCATATCCCTCGCCATCTTCCCGCGCACCTTCTCCGTATCCCCATCCAACCCTGCTCGCACAGGAGCTGGGATTCGAGCTCCTCCGTCTACCCCCTTCGCCGGAGCTCGCCATTTCGACCCACCGTTCATCGTCACCTCGCCTAACCGGATCGAGGCAGTTTGCCCTCGACCCGCGAGTCTCCTGGGTTGTTTTGCAGGTTGAAGGAAGGACATCTGAGGCCTTTCGATATCGAGCCAGGAGCTTCGCCTCCGCCGACCTCGCCGGGGCTCTACAAAGCTTAGCTGGGTCATCGGAGGATACCATCAGCTGCGCATCGTCACGCCGGAGCTTCTCCGATCCTCAGGCGCAGCAGGGGAGGCTCGGAGCGAGCGTACTGGGCCGGCAAAGTTCGCCGGCCACCTGTTCTTCCTCGACCTCCAGACGCCGTACGATCATCCCGCTCGCTCTAGGTCCATCTGGGCCGTCCGTTCAGGAGCATCAGTACCCGTTCGATCTGAGCAGGAGAGATCTGAACCGTCCGAGCTTGAGGGTTAGCCACCTGCGCCCTACACCGTCCGATCGCACCACGTGGCTTGACCTTCACCGTCGGATTCGTAAGAGGAGCCCAGCAGTGGTGCTGCCGCTATTCCCAGCCGTCAGATGATCCACGTGCCCGCCACCCAGCCGCTCTATTAATAAAGGGTAAATTACCCTTAGGCCCTTCTGTTTATTGCATTTCGTAGTTATCCATGTAATTAGTTAATCCAGTTGTTTAGTTTTTGGGATTATTGCATAGAGGACCCCGTACTCTACTTAGTTTGCATTTATGCCCTTGTGTATGGTCTGACACGTGCATCGACACGTGCTTTTCGGCTTATTTGCATTCCATGCCCTTGTAGTTCTGGATGTTATCAGTTGAATGAAAGTTTTTGTTTATTTGCATTTATACCCCTGTGCGTGAAACTTTTGAGCATGTGCGTTTATTTTTGGGTATTTTGCAGATAAGCCCCTGGACTTTTGGTACATGTTACCAATAATCCCTCGGAACTTATTTTTCTTACATTTGGGTCCCTGAGTGCCTCAGGCACGTGCGACGCGCGTGACTTCCTGGGTTAATTGCACCAGACCACCCCAGACTTTTGGGTATTTGCACTTTGGTCCCTATGCACTATGCCCTCTCTTTATTTTTGAATAAAAGAGCAAATTACCTCCAAATCCAACGAAAATTGGATACATGGCTCCTGCCATGGTGTAAAAAAATCGAGGATTTTTGAGGACATTTTTGTTTTCATTTGATATTTTAAAAAAATCAAAAACACTTAATTTTACTACTGTCTAACTTTAAAAACCCCAAAAAAATATTAAACAGTGTCCAAAAATTACAAAAAAAATTGTCTACTGTCTATTTTGTGGTGTTTGATTTCCTAGCCGATTTTGGCTATTTCCCATTACTGAAAACCACTAAAAATTGAAAAACACCTAAAAATTTATAAAAATTCTAATAATTAAACCAAAAATCCAAAAATAATAAAGTAGGTGCCTGAATTTTCCTTGTCTTTTTCTCTTTACAGGAAAATTACCTCCCAGCTAATTTGGGGGATTTGATATTTTATCTAGGCCTTTTTAGCTCGGCTGGACAGTACCTGTTGTTTTGGTCACTTTTTTATTTTTAGAAAATTAAATAAACATCAGAAAATTCTCAAAAATTCACCAAAAACACTAAAAATCATGAAACACATAAAAATATTTTTATTTGAATTTTTGGTTGATTTTTATTGCTTTTAATAAATTGTTGAAGTGTGTGTTTCTTTACTTTTCTTATTTTCTTAATTCATTAAAAATCCAAAAAAATCTTAAATAATTAAAAACCACCAAAAATATTTTCTCCTTTTATTTTATCTCTTTTTTTGACTACTTCGTAGGCCGAGAGGCCAACCCGTGCTCCTTGAGTTCGACCCTAGTCGTTATACCAGGTTAATCCAATAGCGAGACCGCTTTCGCGTTTTCGATCGATTTTGTCCATTATTAGTGGTCTGATTTTTCTTGATTGAGCACATCTGAGTGATTGAGGTCGCAACGACCATTTTTGTACCTTTACCTTAGTCGTTCAGAGCGTCTCATCAACATGGTATCCAACTATCTAAAGGAATGGCTCCTCAAACTGTTGAGGATAAGAAAGCCATGGCCAGATGCCCTTACGCATCAGCAGTGGGAAGTCTAACGTACGCCATGATGTGCACAAGGCTAGATATATGCCATTCAGTGGGAGTGGTAAGCTGTTATCAATCTTGATATGGAGAGCAACACTGGAATGCAGTAAAGAACATATTTAAATATCTAAGATGGACGCAACATTATATATTGGTCTATGGAGATGGCGATCTCCAGGTCTTGGGATATACAGATTTTGACTTCTAGTCTATTATTGATGATTGAAAGTCGACATCAAGGTTTGTGTTCTTGTTGAACGGTGGTGCTGTGATCTGGAGAAGTAAGAAGCAGGACATTACAACAGATTCAACAATAAAAGACAAATAAATAGCCGCATCGGATGCTGCAAAGGAGGCGGTGTGGTTGCGCAAGTTCATACTGGAACTTGGCGTAGTTTCCTCTGATACTCCCATCCCATCGCTCTGCGATAGCACGGGAGACATTTCTCGGGCAAAGGAACCCAGATGGCATCAAAAGAGCATGCATGTGGAAAGGAAATACCACATCATTCGGGAGACTCAAAAGCGTGGTGACATCGTCATCACCAAGGTGGCCTCTGTCGACTACGTTGCTGATCCTCTTAACAAACATCTAACACAGAAGGTTTTCGACCAGCATGTAATGAGTAGGGGTTTAAGGATTGTACCTAAATGGTTTTGAGGGCTAGTGGGAGATTGTTAGCCATGTGAGCCCAGGGTGAACCATTCCTACAATAAATGTTATTGTAATGTTTGATATATCAATAATAGTTATTGGTTTATTTCACTCCCTGTCTGAAATTAAGTGAATGAATGCACTAAAAGGTCTCTCTGTACAAATAGGGTTTTGTAACATGGCTGTGTTGATATCATAAAGCTGTTAATTCAATTGTTGAATCATAGAGGCTGGTGCTTGGATGAATATCTAAAGAATTAGATTAAGGACTCATCAAGCACCGTCAAATGATTGTCAATATGTGATCTCCAGCCTGAGTGGGAGATGGAAATCCTATGTCTAAAGGCTGATATCTGACCGACCTATTGATGTAGGTCCTCTTCATGGGAATAGAGATTCGAAGGTGTCAGATAAGTTAGGTCAATGAGTTGACTTAACGAGATCGAGATGACTAAAGACCTATGTTGTATACAGACACGATGTAGGAATGCATCCTCTGATCAGAGACAAATGTGTTGCTATGTGTCTGAGTATGTACATTTGGCAGTGTTAGCAACGTGAGCCCCGGGCGAACCATTTCTACAATAAATGTTATTGTAATGAATAAATTATCAATGAAAGTTATTGATTATTTTTCACTCCCTTTCTGAGATTAAATGAATGAATGCACTATAGGGTCCCTCTGTACAATAAGGGTTATGTACCATGGCCAACTTGATGATCATACAATTGTTGATTCATTGGATGAATCATAGAGGTTGATGCTTGGATGAATATCTAAAGAGTTAGAAAGAGGACTCATCAAGCATCGTCAAATGATTATTAAGTGATGATCTCCAGCCTGAGTAGGAGATGGAAATCCTCTCTCAGATGGCTGATATCTGACTGACCTCTTGATGCAGGTCCTCTGCATAGGAATAGTGATTTGGAGGTGTCAGATTAGTTGAGTCAATGGGTTGACTTGACGAGATCGAGATAACCAAAGACCTACGTTGAATATTGTCGCAACATAGGCATGCATCCTCTGACCGGAGACTGATGTATTGCTATATGTCAGAGTGTGTACATTTGGTAGACCAATAGGTTCATGACCTAACCAAGGTCTATACAATGGCGAGCTGGTGTGCATGTAAGGACATATGAGTAATACGATCTCTCAAAGGGATCATACAAGTTCACTTGTGAACCGAAATACATGATCTCACTCATGAGGTATTGGGACTGAACAAATTCCATGCATGGTCGTCAAGCTTTGGAAGCATGACATGAATTTGAAGGTAACATATATGCTTTGTGAAAGCATATTATCTATACCAAATCCCAATGACCAAATAGAGAAACTTAATGATCTAACCCTGAATATGACAGTGTAAAAGTGATCTTTATCTTCAGGATGATCATATGTCTTCCAATATGCAGGATGTACAGGTATTGGGAATACCTGAGGGTGATTTGATCATATACGATTGTATAACCATGACGCTTCCATTCCGAGGGAGTGATGAAACAGATTTGGATTTTAGTGACTCCTCTCATTAGAGAAGTGACCTAATCTTAGTCCATGAACTGGACATTGATCTGAATGACATTCAGATGCAATGAGAAGATTAGGTCTACGGTCTTGATTTGATCAAGTATCAGTGGGAGATCCATGGGATCTGGATTTGAGATATGATCTCAGCATCCAAGTTACTACATGTGGAACAATACAATCGCCCCGTCCTTATCTCCAAGTATCTGCGGAGAGAGTGCATTATTCTTGAAGGGTTCAAGAATAATTCCATAAGATCTAAGCAATGAAGAAATCATGATTAAATGTGATTTAATCATCTTTATGTATGAAGAAATTATCCAATATAATTAAATGTGATTTAATTATGTGGATAAGAATAATGTGGATAGAAATATCCAATTATTCATAATATATTATAAATGTGATTTATATTGTATTAGAGAAATCTAATTATAATGTATATGTGTTGATTAATTATTATGTGTATTGGATACACATTGTGTAATTAATTGACAATATAAATTATATGTTGTTTGGGTTGTGAATATTATTCACAATTTTCAATGGCAAGATTGCAATATTCTCAAATATAATTATGAATTATTTTTGGGGAATAAAATCCCAATAAAAGTTGTTGGATAAATAATGGAGAGAAAATCAAGGAGATATGCAATCTCATGGAAATCCATGAGATTGCCCTCCCCACTTGGAAGGAGGTGGGGGCACCCAATTCCCTTGTGGAATTGGTGGTCGTCCACTCTATTTCATGGGGATGGATGATATCCTTTGTATTATACTCCTTATTTGATTGATTTAATTTCGGTATTAATATATATTTGATTTATCAAATATATTTAATCTAACTTAAATCACAAGTTGTTGGTTTTTACCAACAACAATCTTGACCATTGGATTGACATAAATCAATCTCATCCATTGACTTTATATGTCCCATGGATTGAGATCCATGGATCTCAAAACCCTATAAATAGAGAGGCATACCATGCTCTTTATTTACATGCAATTTTGGTGCTCTCTCTCTCTTTCTTCATGCACGACAACCCTCTCTTCCTCTATTTTTGGTGGCCGTCCCCCATACCCTAGAGGAGAGAATCGTCGACGCTCTCGCCACCGCGCCGCCGCTTCAAAGTTCTTTGATTCTCCTTATTCTTGGATTGCTGCACTCATGAAGGAGATGTTTGATATCATGCGACGAGATCAGGAGCAACTACGCTTGGATCAACTTCTTGGATTGCGAGGACAACGCGGTTCATCCCCGCGCTCGCAAACGGTCTCACCGACGATCGGACTTGAGACAGGAGGTCTCTTCTCTTAGAGACTTGATCAACCACGCTTCAAGAGGTATTGTGTTATACATGTTGTGGTTATAGATGAAACGATTCAAGGAGTGTTCTTGGATCTTGTGGTTTCATCGTACGAAAATTTTTTAAATTCCGCTGCACTGAACAACTAGTACGACTAGTCGTTCTTCATCGTATCCGATACGACGATCATGCTTCCATGATGCGCTTAAGGATAATTCCATATCCTTCAAGTGGTATTAGAGCCTTAGGTCGACGGTTTAGAATATGATTCGAAAACAGAGGACGACTTGGGTTCGTTAAGGTCGCGAAAGTTTTTTTATGGCATTTGATTTCGCAGATCTGTTTAGTAAATAATTTCTGCCATATTTAAAATGTTTAAGAACGAATTATTTGCCTTTGCTTTTGTTCCCCATTAAACAAGGAAATCATAGGATCTGAGTTTACGTAAATCGGATTTCGTATGCTCTAGATATGGTTGTTTTAATGAACATGTATGCACTGTTGCGGGAACAGTAGATTTTAATAAATTACTGTTATCATATACCTCGAAATGTGTGAAACATCACTTGGCTTCTATCCTAAATCAAGTTGTCAATCTTTGAAAATTGAGTTTGTCTAATTTGGATTTAAATTGATTGAGATATGTTAATTTTAGTGAGTAGGGGTCACGACTAAAATTGCAGTCCTAATCTAGAACCAAGTGATTGTCAATTAGTTAAATTAATTGTTAGTTTCTTGAAATAATCTTGAAAAATATTTGTGAAATATTGGAATATGATTATTTACCTAATTGACCTTGCCTCAACCAAGTAGTTTATTGGATGTGATCTAAATCATAATTGGAAATCACAATCTTCAAACTTGATGCTTGAATATAATTGGGAATTTGTGTAGCAAATTTCCTTATAATCAAAAATGTTTTGATTATTATTATATGGTAGAATTTCGGTTGAAAATTCGATGATCATCTCAAATAAAAATTGATATATCTAGCATTATGCTTTCCCGACGCGGATATGATGTTAGTCGGAGAGCATTGGGGTTGCGGGTTGCAATGTATGTGGTCCGTCCCACTCTCGTTGGTACTGGCCATGACAGCGGGTAGGGACTGTATAATGCCGGAGAAAATCAAGGTGTATTTTCTAATTATTAAAATTCGAATTAACACGTATTTTGAGATATTACCATATTCAAGTAAAATAATCAAGTTTGGTTGATTGAATTGGATTGATAATTAATTTAATATGATTAAATTGATTATGTCCAATTGAGATACTCTATTATGAATAGAGTTATAATTTTCCTTGGAAGAATTAATTATGTGAATGTGATTCATGATAATTAATTAAAATTTGAATATGAGGTGGAGGATCACATAAGTGACATCCATGGTCTCCCGTCAAGGCGAAGGGTTCCGTCGCTAGGGATTGCATGTGGGAGACGCCGGTCTGAAGTGACAACTCCTGTATGCAAGCGCATCTGGATTGGCATCGTCGCTTCTCGAAAGAGTACGGACGTATGCGTAGTGACCCCAATATCAGGTCCTCATATTATTGGGGCGATATTGGATTGCGCATAGCGAGTTGTATTCCTGTTGACGGTTGGTTCAATTAATGACGGGTCAACATCACCTTAGGGGTGGTGGGCTCGGGTATTGAAGACCGAATTGGGAGATGCAATTTGGACTTGTAAGGCGGAATGTGTTCCCGCTTCTCTTTATTGGAGTCATAGGTTCTCATATTATTGGGATATGACAAAGATAAGGAGGAGATCCCAGTTCTTGCTTGAGATATATTGGTAAGTATATCTCTTAATTTGAAAGTGATTAAGGGAATAAACTTTCAAGGTTGACAGAGTAAGAACAATTTGATTTAAAATGTCTTAATCAAAAAATTATAAATATGAATATATTTTTTTATATTCTAATATAGTGCATTCTTAATTTCAGAAAATGAAGTCTTTGAACCCACTTAGTAGGCTTCTTGAGGTCAACCAATTGACCGGCCCAAATTACTCGGATTGGATCCGTAATTTGGAGCTTCTTCTCTCTGCTGAGCGCATAAGTTATGTGCTCTCTGAGGACAAGCATGAGAACCCTAAGTCCAAGGAAGAAAAAGCATATAATGACAAGTATGATGAAGATCTTGTCTTGGGTAGATGCTATATCCTAGGTTCTCTCTCAAATGTTCTGCAGAAGAAACATGTGGAGATGAGTACTTGCTAGGAGATAATGCAGAATCTTAAGGACATGTTTGGTGAGATTAACTGCACCCAGCGGTATAATGTTATGAAAGACCTCATTCGCTGCAGGATGCAGGAAGGGACTTCAGTCCGTTAACATGTACTCAAAATGTTTGGGTACTTGTCGGAGCTGGAGACTCTTGGGGCAACAATGGATGCGGACATGCAAGCTGACTTCATTCTGCTGTCATTGCCCAAATCTTTCAATAACTTTGTAGAGTCATTCCACATGAACAAGATAGAATTGACAAGCGATGGTCTTCTTGCCGCATTGAAATCTACGGAAGATGTAATGAAGAAGGATGGTCCCACTGGCAGTGCAATGGTTGCATAGGTCAGAGGGAAGCGCGGTCGGAAGCAAGGTTCTCGGAAGGGCCCGGCCTAGAAGAGAAAGAAGAAGGGACAAGGTGTTGTCTCTTCTTCCAATACATCCACTCTAATGGCGTCGAAGAAAACCGACGTCTGTCACCACTGCAAAAAGCCGGGGCACTGGAGGCGTAACTGCCTAGAATACCTGAAGTCCTCAGACAAAGGTAAAGCCCCAGCAGGTATGAAATCTACTTTCATCATTGAAACTAGTTTTCTCGTTGGATGAGAAGGAAGTTGGGTTGTAGATTCTGGTGCTTCTGTTCATATATGCAATTTATTTAATTTATTTTAGGAAACTAGAAGTCTTGAGGAAGGGGAGATAGTCATCCAGATGGGATCTGATGCAAGTGTTGGAGCAGTCGTCGTCGGGACATGTCGAGTATCATTATCTAATGGTAGAGTCCTAGTACTTAAAGAGTGTCTTTATGTACCTGAACTTAGAAGGAATTTGATATCTGTATCTAAGCTAGTTAGAAGTGGATATTCATTCCTGTTCTGTAATAAATTAGTAATAAATCATTATGATAAATATATTGTAGAGGGTATTTTAACTTCTGGAGGACTTTATGAATTGTGTATTAATGAGAATGTCATGAATGCTACAACCACTAATAAAAAACCTAAGAGATCCAGGGAGAATAAAAATCATTCGAATATGATTTGGCATCAAAGGCTTGGTCATTTGTCTATTGATAGGATCAACAGATTGATAAAGGATGGACCTTTAGATTTCCTACAGGTTCAATCCTTGCCTACCTGTGAACATTGTATTCGAGGTAAAATGACTAGGATGCATTTTTGTAACAAGGTTACAAGATGAGAAGGTATTATTGACCTAATATATACCGATGTATGTGGTCCCTTCAGTACCGCGACTCGAAATGGACATCGATATTATTTGACGTTTATTGATGACCATTCGCGATACGGGTTTATCTTCCTACTACGTCATAAGTCTAAAACCTTTGAAAAGTTCAAAGAATTCAAGGCTTTGGTTGAGAACCAAACCGATAGGAAGATTAAACAGATTCGATCTGATCGAGGTGGCGAGTACCTATCAGATGAATTCAAGGAATACCTTAAGTATAATGGAATTGTTTCCAATCTCACTCCTCCTGGAACTCCTCAACTTAATGGTGTTGCTGAAAGACGCAATAGGACCATCATGGACATGGTCCGTTCAATGATGAGTAAAGCACATTTACCTCTTAGTTTCTGGGGATATGCAGTAGAGACTGCAATATATATCCTGAATAAGATTCCTAGCAAATATGTACCTAAGACTCCTCATGAGCTCTGGTATGGAACCAAACCTAGTGTCAATCACTTGAGGATTTGGGGTTTCTTGGTCCATGCGAAGAACGTGGACGCAAGTAAGCTGGAATCTCGCACTCGTGAGTGTTACTTCATTGGGTATGTTAAAGATGGTATTGGATACCAGCTTTATGACCCTGAGACCCAAATGGTTTTTGTCTCTAGAGGTGTGAAGTTTCTGGAGGATGATTTCCTTAAAGGTCAAGATAAAAATGAAGTAGAGGAACTCATTGAATCCCAAGAGGATTCTGAGCTTCCCAGACTAGAAACTGAAGAAGTAAATAAAGATGAAACACGCATACATCTTCGAAGGAGTTCGAGGGTGGTTGCACCACCTGAAAGGTACGGATTCCATGTGTCAAGTGAGACTGACATTGATCCTACTTCATTTGATGAAGCACTCGTGGATCAAGACATGGATAGATGGATGCTAGCAATGAAGTCAGAAATTGACTCCATGCATAAGAATGGTGTATGGACCCTAGAGGATCCACCTAAAGGGGTAAAACCCATTGGGTGTAAATGGATCTTCAAAAGAAAGAGGGGACCTGATGGGAAAGTAGAGACTTTCAAGGCACGACTAGTGGCCAAGGACTACACACAGAGAGAAGGCATCGATTACGATGAGACATTCTCTCATGTGACTATGCTTAAATCCATCAGGACACTGCTATCTATAGCTGCATATCTTGACTACGACATCTGGCAGATGGACGTCAAGACGGCTTTTCTCAATGGATACCTCGAGGAGGATATCTACATGGAGCAGCCCCCGGGCTTCATGAATGAGGATGGCAAAGTATGCAAGCTGAAGAAATCCATCTATGGGCTCAAACAAGTTTCTCGTAGCTGGAACATCAGATTTGACGAAACCATAAAGAGTTATGATTTTGTGCAAAATCCTAATGAACCTTGTGTATACAAGAAGACTAGTGGGAGCGCAATTGTGTTCATCGTGCTTTATGTAGATGACATCCTTATTATTGGGTATGATACAGGGATGATGACCAGTGCGAAGATTTGGCCATCCCATACCTTTGAGATGAAAGATCTTGGAGAAGCCTCTTACATCGTAGGCCTGAAGTTGTTCAGAAACTGAGAAAAGAGGATTTTGGGATTGTCACAACATGGATACATTAAGAAGATTCTTGAACGATTCCGTATGGATAGTTCTAAGAAAGGATTCCTACCCTTAAGACATGGTATCCACCTGTCTAAAGGAATGGCTCCTCAAACTGTCGAGGAAAAGAAGGCCATGGCTGGATGTCCTTATGCATCAGCCGTAGGAAGCTTAATGTATGCCATGATGTGTACTAGACCAGATATCTGCCATGCAGTGGGAGTGGTAAGTCGTTACCAATCTTGCTATGGAGAGCAACACTGTGACGAGCCGCAAAATCGACCCCTTAATAATGAGTTTTTAGCACATGGAATCGTCATCGTAGTCGGGCCGATTCGGTCGTCAAAGAGATCACCTCATTTAAAGATATGCCATAAATCAAAATGAGGCGATCGAAGATTTATTTTTACTTGGCAAGATACCAAGGTCGAACTCAGGGACACGAGCCTCTCTCGTATTGATCGGATTTAAGTCTATTTAATTAAGTGTTGAATTAAAGCCTATATAGGTCAAAACATGCAAAGACAAAACACATGACAAGACATTGAAGTAAACATGCATTTTTTTAAATATTTTTTTTATCAAGCAAATGAATGCACATGCAAAGCTAGTGATATGCCCCAAAATCATAGTCACTTGAGCCATAAAGATTTGCGGATTAAACTGAGTTAGCATTAAGAACCATTCTACCCTCATTAAGCGATTGGGCATGATAAATCAAGACACTTAAATAATAAAATAATACATCACGATTCATAGTGTCAGATTTAAAATTTAAGCATGCCATAATAAAGATAATAAAGAGAGCTTCAAAATGAAACTGAAATCAACTCGATTGGACATATATAGCTCAAGATATTCAACAAAGAAAGCAAGGGCATAACTGAAAGGAAACATGAAAAAGATAACTACAAAAAGGTCCCTGTAAAGGACTGAAATGCAATAAAAATAAAGTACGGGGCCTTCCCTATAAATCTTCAATACGCGCGGGGGCCTTTTTGAAAAGTTGGAGAAGTTCAAGGGCAGCTCTGCAATTTACCCAGAGTAGCACGTGCAAAGCACGTGCTATCTAAGCTCGGAAGGAGGCTCGGCAGAGGCTTGGTTGCTGCTTCGACTAGGCTCGGGGGATCCGAAGCTCTAGCAGGCTCGGTGGAGGTTCGGAAGCAACCGGACCTGGAGGCATGGAGAAGAAGGTTCGGGCGCGCTCTGGTGATGCCACGTGGCTTTATCGCGGTCCATTGGATCGAGCAGATCCAACAGCTGAAGGAGTTGATGACGTGGCCGCTTCTGGACCGTTGGATGGTCACCGGGGGTTGACCATCCAATGGTGGCTGCTCTTCTCCCTCGGCCGAATGCTGGCGGCGCCTTCTGGGCTCCGGCGAAGGACCTCCTCCTCCGTCGCTCCTTCTCCATCGGTGTGGTCTTCCCCGAAGCTCCCTAAGTGGTCGTCGAGGAAGCCCGGAGCTTGGGGAAGGTCCATTGGCAGGTGGCGTTGCTCGTCGGAGCTCGGATGGTCACCGCGATGTCGATGAAATCGGCTCCGACCGAGCTCCGATCAGTGAGTGAAGCAAGACCTGCACGGTTAGTAACGCATAGCCAAAGCGAGAGAAAATCTTGCGTGTGTGCATGGAGTGAGATGGGAGCTCTTCGGAGATGCAGAACGTGGATAGCTCGGAGCTCCTCCGCCGCGAGGGCGGAGGAGGTGGGTGATAGTGTCTGAGGCTGCGGAAGAAGGGGAGGATGATCGGAAGGATACGCGACGAAGGGGGAGTTCAGGCGAAGCTAACAGGGTGATTCATGGAGGATGAAAATGGCCGGAGAGGCCTGATTTAATGCAAAGAAGAAGGAAGAAAAAGAGGTACTTACCTTGCCGGAGATGGAACGGGAGCTTGGGCTGAGCTTCACGAGGGAAGCCACGGTCTTCGCTGGACCTCCGCAGCGACTGGAGGCAGCTCGAGCGGCATCGGAGCACCGCGACGACGCCGTGGGTGGCGAAGGGTCAACACCGGGGGCTCCGGTCGTCTTCGCTCTATCCCCTCTCCTCCCCCTGTCACAGGGAGGAGGAGGAGGGCTGGGCCGTGCCCCGCATACAGGTGGACACCGGCAAATGGAGGGGGAACCGATGTATTTGAAGAGGTAGCCGGCGGTTTTGGCTGGTGGGCGACGAGGTTTCGAGGGAGAAATGGGAGAAGTGGAGAGAGGTTCGTGGGTTGACGAGGAGGTCGCGGGGAAGACGGTTGATTGGAGAAGGACATGGGGTATTCGGTGAGTGGAGATGGTGGAAGGTGAAGGCGAGAAAATAGGAAGGGGGAGAGGCATTCGTGCGGTGAATCGTGGGAGAGAGGGCGTGGGCTGGAGGTTGACGACGGTCTGTTGGCCGTTGGATCTAGAGATCCAACGGTGGAGATCTAAGCGCGAACGAGAGGATGGGATTAGATCTGGGGCGGTGAGATCAGAGGCGGATGGAAGCGCCACGTGGCAAGCTATGCGCGAGGCGCTCACGGATGGTCACGATGCAAGGCAGGCGTGGATCGAACGGTTATGAAAATTAGCGGCTGAGATTGATGGCTGAAGGTACGATCGAAGGGCTATAGTGTCGCCACGTGGCGTGCTGAGGATCAGGCGGCTACGAACGGTTGTGATGGAAGATAGGGTTGCATCTGATGGTAGCGGATAAGGAGTGGCGTGGAGAGGCCTGGGCCGTTGCATCAAAGAAGGATCCAACGACCAAGGAAGCAGGCGACTGAAACAAGGAGGCGGGGCCACGTGGCGCCCTCAGAATGGGCCACGTGGCCCAATCAGATTATTGCAGATGTATTTTTGATTTTTGAAGGCCAAAATGGCCGAATTTGAGAAAACTCAAAACATGAAAGTTGTAGATCTTGACGAGATCTACAAGTTTCATGTTGACCAAAACTCGAAAAGAGATCAAACGAAGACACGAAATATTTTTGAGGGTATTTTTAAGTCTAAAAATACCACGAATTTTGTTTTGCCATTTTTTTGTGGTTTTTAATTTATTTAGGACTCTGTTAATTATAGGACATTAACAGGGTTTTATTGACAAACTTTTAAGCAAGGGGGTTAATTATGGGAAATAAAGATGATGAAACTGAGGTTCATCACCCCCCTATACTTAAACTATGCTCGTCCTCGAGCATCAAAAAGAATGACTAAGTTGGATTAACCCCCTTGTGCATGTGAATACAGGATCCAATCTGATCAAGTCGACTCGGCTTCGGAGATCCAAGATTTTAGAGTTCAACCCAGCCTTAATCAAGAGGCTTCCAATTCCTCTACTTCTCTAGACTCTCTCTGATGTACATATAAACTAAAGGATATGAGTTTAGTGTTGACTGCAATTCTGAGAGTAGAGTCAAGTCTTCACCCAAAATCTTGGTTCGAGAAAATCTCCTAAGGACCCAATCCTCAACACTAGGGAAGAAATCAAATCTTGCATTCAGTCCACCGTCTCTTTAGTTGTCAGACTTAGAAAATGTGGATGGCAGGCCAGAAAATGGAGGGCATGGGATTGTGTCAATTCTTCTCTCCCTCTCATTGGAACAAGGATTCTCTCTAGTGCCTTTTTACGCAACACTTTTTTTTTTGGTGTTGATCAGTGCGTCCGTCAAGAGAAGTTGGAGCCGTCTGCACTTGTTTTCCTGGGAGTACACCGGGGTGTGTCTTTTTTGAGTATCTATTATACCTTCTACACCCCGACTTGTAGCATTTACGATGCAGAGCCCTTTTTTGGTGCAAGCCCGACTCCTGGTCCTAATAGCGGTGGTCCAAGTGGACACTTTGAAAAGTTTGGGAGCGCTCGCCTTTGGTGGAAGCTCTTTTATATTTGACTTTGTGGAATGAGAGCTTTTCTTTGAATTTCATTGACTTGTATAATTTTTGGCTAGCTCCACTGCTTTTACCAAGAGTTGGCGCACACTGATCAACAATTTTTTTATTTATATCACACCCAGGCACTTAGGTCAATGTCAAGAGATTAGTATAAGAATCGAGTTCTCATACTGGCTAATATTGCTGACACTCAGGTTTCCTGAAGCTTCCAAAGATTTTATCCCATCCTCGAGCATCCTTAGATCAAATCCAAATTCGACTTCCTCATCCCAATCTCTTAGGTGAAAAATCAACTCATCTCAATCAAAACCGCAGTCGTGCATGTGATGTGCTGATCATATTCTTTTTGTCTGAGACTAAGCATGGAATATAGCATGCAAATCTAGAGACCTAGGGGAATGTGGATGATTAAGTCTAAGGCCCTGATGGTTAAGGCTGGTTAACCGCAAATCTCAAAGACCTCAAAAAGCTAAGTCTTCTTGACCAATTCAGATCCTGGGTGAAAGTGTAAGAGGTTTAATCCAACTTCTTCATTCGAAAACACACATTTTTTTTTAATTTTGCAATTTTTATGGATTTTAGTTTTTAAAGTCAAAACATAGGTTAGACTCAACTTTCCTTTATAAAAGATTTTCAAAACCATGTCACACAAAAGATTTTCAAAACATTTTCAAAAAGATTTTTTTTTTAAAACAAGAAAAACTCATTTTTTTTCAAATCATTTTCAAAAATATTTTTATCAAAATAGTGTAACACAGTTAGAAAAGCCGTGAAATCTTTTGAGTTCTCTTAGTCCAACGAATTTTACCTTAGCCAAAAAGTTTTTAATTTTTCAAAATTTTCAGATATTAGCTAAAGTAAGTAACTTGTATGTACGGTATACCCCCCTATCCTTAAACTTTGCTATGTCCTCATAGCACTAGATGTTATGAGTCCATAGGTCCATTTTAGAAGAATATACAGGAGATAAGAGGGACTCCCCCCTATACTTAGGTTAGGAATAACCAAAGTATAAAGGCAAGAAAAGATGAGTGTAGAAAATCACGGGGATTTGGGTCCCCCCCTATACTTAGGCTGAGATTAGCCTAAGTATAAAGATGAGGATTGATGTTGGAAGAGACCCAAGGTGAACGAAGAAGAGGGATGGATTTACAAGTGAGCGGTATTGAATCTTGGAGATGGAATGGAGTGACTACGGTTTTGGGGTTGTGTGTCGCAACAAATATGGCTCAATCAAGCAAGCAAACCCTTAGTTTCACCAACTCACACATGAAACCAACCAAGGTTGGTTGATTATCTTGTCGGTTTTATTGGTGATAAAACTTTAAATAATTACGCGGTAAAAAAAGGTGAAATAAAAACCAACGCGTAACTGAGGGTGTTGCTCTCCCAAAACCGAATTTTACTCCATTTATGGTTGACTTGCAATTAACAGTCCCAATTTTATTTTGAGTTATCACTGAATTAAGGTTAGCACAAAATCAAGAAATCATCGTCTACCGTTCATTCCATTTTCCATTAAGCCTAGGTGATCAAGCTAGGAAATGAAAGCCGAGAAAAACATGTATTCGAAGAAACCGCGATCTTGGCTAAGCGATAAATCATGCAGTGATTTGACGATAAAAGCTGCGAAAAAAAACTGAGGCCGTTTGAAAACTCAAGTCCAACATGTATGCAAGTCGAAAAAGCCGCACCTAATCAAGCATCTATTAGCGGTGATTGATCTTCATGAATTTTAGCTAAGTGATGCGAGATTAAGTGCGTCTATAAATTAGTGTGTCCTACCTACGATCAAGCACGTAGAAACCATGGAAAAATTAAAAAGAGCTCGGAGAGCCGCGTGCCTATCCTAGGTCGACACTCAAGTGGGGACGATCCCCACACAACCACATTTGTCCGATTACAATCGCGAGTCTTCGATCGAAGACCGCTGTAAAAGACGAGTTTATTAAAAATAAAATGCAACAAAAAATGCGAGACATTTTTTTTTCTTTTCTTCCTCCTTTGCTCCAAGCATGCTCCTGCGGCTCCTCGCAGCGGGGAACGTCTTGCTCCTCGCCTCCTTGATCCATCAAGGGCCCTGCCACAAAAGCAATAGTTAGATATCAAATAAGGAAGAAAATTTTTTTATGCAAAATATGATCATTTGACCTATAAAAAAGAAACACTAAATTAAACACACAAAAATCCAAAAAATCAAAGAAATGAGCCGTGTCCCCGGCAACGGTGCCATTTGACGAGCCGCAAAATCGACCCCTTAATAATGTGTTTTTAGCACATGGAATCGTCATCGTAGTCGGGCCGATTCGGTCGTCAAAGAGATCACCTCATTTAAAGATATGCCATAAATCAAAATGAGGCGATCGAAGATTTATTTTTACTTGGCAAGATACCAAGGTCGAACTCAGGGACACGAGCCTCTCTCGTATTGATCGGATTTAAGTCTATTTAATTAAGTGTTGAATTAAAGCCTATATAGGTCAAAACATGCAAAGACAAAACACATGACAAGACATTGAAGTAAACATGCATTTTTTTAAACATTTTTTTTATCAAGCAAATGAATGCACATGCAAAGCTAGTGATATGCCCCAAAATCATAGTCACTTGAGCCATAAAGATTTGCGGATTAAACTGAGTTAGCATTAAGAACCATTCTACCCTCATTAAGCGATTGGGCATGATAAATCAAGACACTTAAATAATAAAATAATACATCACGATTCATAGTGTCAGATTTAAAATTTAAGCATGCCATAATAAAGATAATAAAGAGAGCTTCAAAATGAAACTGAAATCAACTCGATTGGACATATATAGGAAAAGATATTCAACAAAGAAAGCAAGGGCATAACTGAAAGGAAACATGAAAAAGATAACTACAAAAAGGTCCCTGGAAAGGACTGAAATGCAATAAAAATAAAGTACGGGGCCTTCCCTGTAAATCTTCAATACGCGCGGGGGCCTTTTTGAAAAGTTGGAGAAGTTCAAGGGCAGCTCTGCAATTTACCCAGAGTAGCACATGCAAAGCACGTGCTATCTAAGCTCGGAAGGAGGCTCGGCAGAGGCTTGGTTGCTGCTTCGGCTAGGCTCGGGGGATCCGAAGCTCTAGCAGGCTCGGTGGAGGTTCGGAAGCAACCGGACCTGGAGGCACGGAGAAGAAGGTTCGGGCGCGCTCTGGTGATGCCACGTGGCTTTATCGCGGTCCATTGGATCGAGCAGATCCAACAGCTGAAGGAGTTGATGACGTGGCCGCTTCTGGACCGTTGGATGGTCACCGGGGGTTGACCATCCAACGGTGGCTGCTCTTCTCCCTCGGCCGAATGCTGGCGGCGCCTTCTGGGCTTCGGCGAAGGACCTCCTCCTCCGCCGCTCCTTCTCCATCGGTGTGGTCTTCCCCGAAGCTCCCTAAGTGGTCGTCGAGGAAGCCCGGAGCTTGGGGAAGGTCCATTGGCAGGTGGCGATGCTCGTCGGAGCTCGGATGGTCACCGCGATGTCGATGAAATCGGCTCCGGCCGAGCTCCGATCAGTGAGTGAAGCAAGACCTGCACGGTTAGTAACGCATAGCCGAAGCGAGAGAAAATCTTGCGTGTGTGCATGGAGTGAGATGGGAGCTCTTCGGAGATGCAGAACGTGGATAGCTCGGAGCTCCTCCGCCGCGAGGGCGGAGGAGGTGGGTGATAGTGTCTGAGGCTGCGGAAGAAGGGGAGGATGATCGGAAGGATACGCGACGAAGGGGGAGTTCAGGCGAAGCTAACAGGGTGATTCATGGAGGATGAAAATGGCCGGAGAGGCCTGATTTAA
Organism: Ottelia alismoides; assembly: GCA_037367405.1. Lineage (NCBI taxonomy): Eukaryota > Viridiplantae > Streptophyta > Magnoliopsida > Alismatales > Hydrocharitaceae > Ottelia > Ottelia alismoides. The sequence goes on along the minus strand of JAZKJV010007580.1, from coordinate 380,006 downwards.
TGCAAAGAAGAAGGAAGAAAAAGAGGTACTTACCTTGCCGGAGATGGAACGGGAGCTTGTGCTGAGCTTCACGAGGGAAGCCACGGTCTTCGCTGGACCTCCGCAGCGACTGGAGGCAGCTCGAGCGGCATCGGAGCACCGCGACGACGCCGTGGGTGGCGAAGGGTCAACACCGGGGGCTCCGGTCGTCTTCGCTCTATCCCCTCTCCTCCCCCTGTCACAGGGAGGAGGAGGAGGGCTGGGCCGTGCCCCGCATACAGGTGGACACCGGCAAATGGAGGGGGAACCGATGTATTTGAAGAGGTAGCCGGCGGTTTTGGCTGGTGGGCGACGAGGTTTCGAGGGAGAAATGGGAGAAGTGGAGAGAGGTTCGTGGGTTGACGAGGAGGTCGCGGGGAAGACGGTTGATTGGAGAAGGACATGGGGTATTTGGTGAGTGGAGATGGTGGAAGGTGAAGGCAAGAAAATAGGAAGGGGGAGAGGCGTTCGTGCAGTGAATCGTGGGAGAGAGGGCGTGGGCTGGAGGTTGACGACGGTCTGTTGGCCGTTGGATCTAGAGATCCAACGGTGGAGATCTAAGCGCGAACGAGAGGATGGGATTAGATCTGGGGCGGTGAGATCAGAGGCGGATGGAAGCGCCACGTGGCAAGCTATGCGCGAGGCGCTCACGGATGGTCACGATGCAAGGCAGGCGTGGATCGAACGGTTATGAAAATTAGCGGCTGAGATTGATGGCTGAAGGTACGATCGAAGGGCTATAGTGTCGCCACGTGGCGTGCTGAGGATCAGGCGGCTACGAACGGTTGTGATGGAAGATAGGGTTGCATCTGATGGTAGCGGATAAGGAGTGGCGTGGAGAGGCCTGGGCCGTTGGATCAAAGAAGGATCCAACGACCAAGGAAGCAGGCGACTGAAACAAGGAGGCGGGGCCACGTGGCGCCCTCAGAATGGGCCACGTGGCCCAATCAGATTATTGCAGATGTATTTTTGATTTTTGAAGGCCAAAATGGCCGAATTTGAGAAAACTCAAAACATGAAAGTTGTAGATCTTGACGAGATCTACAAGTTTCATGTTGACCAAAACTCGAAAAGAGATCAAACGAAGACACGAAATATTTTTGAGGGTATTTTTAAGTCTAAAAATACCACGAATTTTGTTTTGCCATTTTTTTGTGGTTTTTAATTTATTTAGGACTCTGTTAATTATAGGACATTAACAGGGTTTTATTGACAAACTTTTAAGCAAGGGGGTTAATTATGGGAAATAAAGATGATGAAACTGAGGTTCATCACACTGGAATGCAGTAAAGAACATAAATATCTAAGACGGGCGTAAGATTACATCTTAGTCTATGGAGATGGTGATCTCCAAGTCTTGGGATATACAGATTCTCACTTCCAATCGGACGTAGATGATCGAAAGTCGCTCAGGGTTTGTATTCTTGTTGAATGGTGGTGCTATGAGATGGAGAAGCAAGAAGCAGGACACTACTGCAGATTCGACAACAAAAGCCGAATACATTGCCGCATCGGATGTTGCAAAGGAGGCGGTGTGGTTGCGCAAGTTCGTCTTGGAGCTTGGCGTAGTTTCCTCTGATACTCCCATCCCGTTACTCTACGATAACACAGGAGCCATTGCCGAGGCAAAGGAACCCAGATGGCATCAGAAGAGCAAGCACGTGGAAAGGAAATAACACATCATTCGGGAGATACAAAAGCATGGTGACATCATCATCACCAAGGTGGCTTCTGTTGACAACGTTGCCGATCCCCTCACCAAACCTCTGACACAGAAGGTTTTTGACCAGCATATAATGAGTATGGATTTAAAGATTGTACCTGAATGGTTCTGAGGGCTAGTGAGAGATAGTTAGCAATGTGGGCCTTGGGCGAACTATTTCTACAATAAATGTTATTGTAATGAATAAATTATCAATGAAAGTTATTGATTATTTTCCACTCCCTTTCTGAGATTAAATGAATGAATACACTATAGGGTCCCTCTGTTTAATAAGCGTTATGTACAATGGCCAACATAATGATCATACAACTGTTGATTCATTGGATGAATCATAGAGGCTGATGCTTGGATGAATATCTAAAGAGTTAGATAGAGGACTCATCAAGCATCGTCAAATGATTATTAAGTGATGATCTATAGCCTGAGTAGGAGATGGCAATCCTCTCTCAAATGGTTGATATCTGACTGACATCTTGATGCAGGTCCTCTGCATAGGAATAGTGATTCGGAGGTGTCAGATTAGTTGAGACAATGGGTTGACTTGACGAGATCGAGATAACCAAAGACCTACGTTGAATACTATCACAACATAGGCATGCATCCTCTGACCGGAGACAAATGTATTGCTATTTGTCTGAGTGTGTACATTTGACAGACCAATAGGTTGATGACCTAACCAAGGTCTATACACCGGCGAGCTGGTTTACATGTAAGGACATATGAGTAATACGATCTCTCAAAGGGATCATACAAGTTCACTTGTGAACCGGGAGACATGAGCTCACTCATGAGGTATTGGGACTGAATAAATTCCATGCATGGTCGTCATGCTTTGGAAGCATGACATGAATTTGAAGGTAAGATATATGCTTTGTGAAAGCATATGATCTATACCAAATCCCAATGACCAAGATAGAGAAACTTAATGATCTAACCCGGAAGATGACAGTGTAAAAGTGATCTTTATCTTCAGGCTGATCATAGGTCTTCTAGTATGCAGGATGTACAGGTATTGGGAATACCTGAGGGAGATGTGATCATATACGATTGTATAACCAAGACGCTTGCATTCCGAGGGAGTGATGAAACAGGTTTGGATTTTAGTGACTCCTCTCATTAGAGAAGTGGCCTAATCTTAGTCCATGAACTGGACATTGATCTGAATGATATTCATATGCAATGAGAAGATTAGGTCTACGGTCTTGATTTGATCTAGCATCAATGGGAGGTCCATGGGATCTGGATTTGAGATATGATCTCAACATCCAAGTCACTATACGTGGAACAATACAATCGCCATGTCCTAATCTCCAAGTATCTGCAAAGAGATTGTATTATTCTTGAAGGGTTTAAGAATAATTTTATAAGATCTAAGCAATGAAGAAATCATGATTAAATGTGATTTAATCATCTTGATGTATGAAGAAATTATCCAATATAATTAAATGTCATTTAATTAATGTGGATAAGAATAATGTGGATAGAAATATCCAATTATTCATAATATATTATAAATGTGATTTATAATGTATTAGAGAAAGCTAGATATAATTTATATGTGTTGATTAATTATTATGTGTATTGGATACACATTGTGTAATTAATTGACAATATAAATTATCTGTTGTTTTGGGTTGTGAATATGATTCACAATTTTCAATGGCAAGATTGCAATATTCTAAAATATAATTGTGAATTATCTTTGGTGAATAAAATCCCAATAAAAGTTGTTGGATAAATAATGGAGAGAAAATCAAGGAGATATGCAATCTCATGGAAATCCATGAGATTGCCCTCCCCACTTGGAAGGAGGTGGTGGCACCCAATTCCCTTGTGGAATTGGTGGTCGTCCACTCTATTTCATGGGGATGGATGATCTCCTTTGTATTATACTCCTTATTTGATTGATTTAATTTTGGTATTAATATATATTTGGTTTATCAAATATATTTAATCTAAATTAAATCACAAGTTGTTGGTTTTTACCAACAACAATCTTGACCATTAGATTGACATAAATCAATCTCATCCATTGATTTTATATGTCCCATGGATTGAGATCCATGGATCTCAAAATGCTATAAATAGAGAGGAATACCATGCTCTCTATTTACATGCAATTTTGGAGCTCTCTCTCTCTCTCTCTCTCTCTCTTTCTTCATACACGACAGCCCCCTCTCCCTCTATTTTTGGTGGCCGTCCACCATACCCTAGAGGAGAGAATCGTCGACGCTCTCGCCACCGTACCGCCACTTCGACGTTCTTCGGTTCTTTGTCTTCTTGGATTGCTGCACTCACGAAGGAGATGTTCAATCTCATGCGACGAGATCCGGAGCCACTACGATTACGAGGACAACGCGGTTCATCCCCGCGCTCGCAAGCGGTCTCACCGACGATCGGATGTGAGATAGGAGGTCTCTTCTATTAGAGACTCGATAAACCACGCTTCAAGAGGTATTGCATTATACTTGTTGTGGTTATAGATGAAACGATTCAAGAAGTGTTCTTGGATCATGCGGTTTCATCATACGAAAATTTTTTAAATTCCGTCGCACCGAATGACTAGTACGACTAGTCGTTCTTCGTCGTATCCGATACGACGATCACGCTTCCGTGATGCGCTTAAGGATAATTCCATATCCTTCAGGCAGACCAATAGGTTGATGGCTTAACCAAGGTCTATATACTGGCGAGCTGGTGTGCATGCAAGGGCATATGAGTAATACGATCTCTCTAAGGGATCATACAAGTTCACTATCGAATCGGAAGACATGAGCTCACTCATGAGATATTGGGATGTATTAAATTCCATTCATGGTCAACTTGCTTTGGAAGCTTCACAGAATTTATAGGTATGGTATATGCTTTTGGAAAGCATATGATCGATACCAAATCACAATGACTAAATGAGAATCTTAATGATAAAACCATGAAGAAGACAATCTAAAGTGATCTTAGACTTCGGGTTTATTCTAGGTCTTCCAGTCTGCAGGATGTATAGGTATTGGGAATACATGAGGGTGATATGATCATAAACGATTGTATAACCATGACGCTTCCATTTCGAGGGAGTGATGAAACACGTCAGGATTTTAGTGACTCCTCTCAATGGAGAGACGTAATCTAATCTTGGTCCAAGGATTGGACATTGGTCTGAATGAGATTCATATGTAATGAGAAGATTAGATCTATAGACTTGATTTAATCAAGCATCTATGAGAGGACCTCGAGATCTGGATTTGAGATATGATCTCAATACCCATATCACTATACATGGAACGTACAGTCACCCTGTCGTTATCTCCAAGTATCTAGGAGAAAGCACACTAGTTTTGAAGGAGATCAAGAATAATTCCTTTGATGAATTGTGTATCCAAGCAACAGGATTTTGATAATTAAATGATATTTAATTATCAAGAATGATATGATTGATATTCATATTATGAAAATGATTATGCTAGATAATTAAATGAGATTTAATAATCAAGGGTATGTAGAATGTGGATAGTACTATCCATGTTATCCATAATATCAATGTATATTATAAATATTATTTATAATATATTGGAGAGAGCTCATTTGTAAATAATATTTACTAATTGGTTGTTAATGTTAATTGAATTCACATTGAGCAATTAATTGGAAATGTAATTTACATTTTGTTTGGGTTGTGAATGTGATTCACATTTTTTCACTGGCATGATTGAAATATTTGCTAATTAATTTGGAATTAATTTAGTGAATATATTTTCAATAAATTTTCTTGCAAATAATTAAAATATAATGGGATTTTATCTCATAAAATAAAGAAGACAAAAACTCACCTAATGGAAAGGCGGCATCATCCATGAATTATTCAAAGGTGATGCCCCATCTTTTAGGAGGAGGTTTTTATCCTCTTTATTATCTTGTGTTGATTAATTTTATTAAGTTAAATTATGTTGATGATAATGAAACATATATTTAATTTAATATAAATTAATAATTTGTTTCTTTATTAAACAACAATGATCATGGCCATTGATTAAAAAGACAAATAAATCTAAGAGTTGATTTTGTGTATTCCATGGATTGTGATCCATGGACTCCCAAACTACTATATAAGAAAGGGAAACCCTTTCCCTTCAACGACACATCTATTCTCTCTGTCTCTATCCTCATTCTCACGCCACATCTCTCTTTCTCTCTCTAAGTGTGGTCGTCCACCTTGAGTATTGAGAGAATTGCAGTTATCACTGCGCCGCCTTGTTGTCACCTCGATTGCTCGTGGATCTCCATCTTCCTTGCTGCTTCTAGGACAAGTAGAAGACATCGGATTCCCTTGGAAGAAATCAAGAGATTCATCGCTTGTATCTTCATCTTGGATTACGGGAAGCACACGTCTCATCTTTGTGCCCACATGTTTCTTCTTCGTGGATCGGACTTGAGTCAGAAGGATCTCTTACTTTAGAGATCAAGTGATCTCAACTACGCTTCAAGAGGTATTTCTAATACTCTGGGGTTAGATGAAACAATCCAATAAATGTTCTTGGATCATGTGGTTCTGTCATATGATTTAAAAAAAATAAATTCCGCTGCACCGAGCAAGTAGTACGACTAGTCGCTCCGATCGCATTAGATGCGATCATCACGCTTCCGTGATGCGCTTATGGATTTCCCGTATCCTTCAGGGTCCACCACCTCCTCCTCCTCCTCCATGTCTGCCTCCTACTCCCTCTAGAATGTTCATCACATCTTTCAACATTTCCTGGAATGCAGTCTGTACTAAGGCTTGCTCTGTCAGTTGCTGGTGGATAGCTTGGATCGACGCCAACAACTGTGCATTCACCTGATTCTGATCAGGCATCTCTCCTTGCTCAGGCTGGGGTGGCTGTTGTGTTAGCCATGTGAGGCTGAGGCGAACCATTCTTACAATAAATGTTATTGTAATATAAATATATATATATGTTTATCAATAAAAGTTATTGACTATTTCACTCCCTTCTGAAATTATATGAATGAATGCACTATAAGATCACTCTGTATAATTAGGGTTATATACCATGGCCATACAGATGATCATATAGCTGTTGATTCATTAAATGAATCATAGAGTCTGGTGTTTGGATGAATATCTAAAGAGTTAGATAGATGACTCATCAAGCACCATTAAATGATTATTAAGAGATGATCTCCAACCTGAGTAGGAGATGGCAATCCTTTCTCACGAAGGCCGATTTCTGACCAACCTCTTGATGCAGGTCCTCTACATGGGAATAGTGATTAGGAGGTGTCAGATTAGTTAGGTCAAAGGGTTGACTTAATGAGCTCAAGATAACCTAAGTCCTGTGTTAAATGCTGTGATAACATAGGCACACATCCTCTGACCAGAGACAGATGTGTTACTATATGTCTGAGTGTGTACATTTGGCAGACCAATAGGTTGATGACCTAACAAAGTTCTATACACCGATGAGATGGTGTTCATGTAAGGGCATATGAGTAATACGATCTCTCAAAGGGATCATACAGGTTCACTTGTGAACCGGAAGCCATGAGATCACTCATGAGGTATTGGGACCGATCAAATTCCACTTATGGTTGTCGTGCTTTGGAAGCATGACAAGAATTTGAAGGTGTCATATATGCTTTGGGAAAGCAAATAATTGATACGGATTCCCAATGACCAAGATTGAGAAACTTGGTGATCAAACCCTGAAGATGACAGTGTAAAATTGATCTATAACTTCATGTGGATCATAGGTCTTCCACTATGCAGGATATGCTTATATTGGGTATACCTGAGGGTGATGTGATCATGGATGATTGTATAATAATGACGCTTCCATTCCGAGGGACTGACGAAACAGGTTTGGATTTTAGTGACTCCTCTCAGTAGAGAAGTAATATGATCTTAGTCCAAGTGTTGAACAATGATTTGAATGAGATTCAGATGCAATGAGAAGATTAGATTTACGGTCTTGATTTAATCAAGCATCTATGAGAGGTCCGTCAAATCTGGATTTGAGATGAGATCTCAACATCCAAGTCACTATAAGTGGAACTATACAATCGCCTTGTCCTTATCTCCGAGTATCTGTGGAGAAAGCACACTATTCTTGAAAGAGTTCAAGAATAATTCCTTTGATGAATTATGTATCCAAGCAACAAGATGTTTATAATTAAATGAGATTTAATTATCAAGAATAATATGAATAGGATTCATATTATGAGAATGATTATCCAAGATAATTAAATGAGATTTAATTATCAAGGAAATGCATATTGTGGATAATACTATCTGTGCTATCCATAATATCAGTTTATATTAAAAATATAATTTATAATATATTAAAGAGAGAGAACCTTTGTAAATGGCATTTATTAATTATTAATGTGAATTGGATTCACATTAAGCAATTAATTGGAAATGTAATTTACAATTTTGTTTGGGATGTGAATATGATTCAAAAATTTTTAATGGCATGATTAAAATATTCACTAATTAATTTGGAATTAAATTAGTGAATATATTTGCAATAAATGTTGTTGCAAATAAATAAGAGATAATAAGATAATATAAAAAAGAAGGATAAAATCCACCAAAAAGAGGCGGTGTCACCCATGAATTGGTCATGGGTGGAGCCCCCCATTTTAGGAGTGGATTATTATCCCTTTTATTATTATCTTGTGATAATCAATTTTATTAAATTAAATATGTTGATGATAATGCAACTTATATTTAATTTAATATAAATTCATAAGTTGTTGTTTTAAACAACAATTTTCATGGCCATTGATTAAAAACACATCAATCTAACCATTGATTTTGTGTATCCCATGGATTGTGATCCATGGTCTTCCAAACTAATATATAAGAAGGGAAACCCTATCCCTTTGAGAATACACAAATATACACGTCTACTCTCTCTCTACTCTCATTCTCATGCCATATCTCTCTCTCTAAGGGTGGTCGTCCACCTTGAGATCTTGAGAGAACTGCAATCATAGCTACGCCTTCATGTTGTCGCCTCGATCGCTCACGGATCTCCGTCTTCTTTGAAGCTTCTTGAACTAGAAGGAGACGTTGGATTTCGTTGGACCAAATCAGGAGATTCAAGGCTTGGATCTTCATCGAGGATTGCGGAAAGCACACATCTCATCATCGCGCCCGCAAGTGCCAGCTTCACGGATCGGACTTGAGTCAGGAGGATCTCTTACTTGAGAGATCAAGTGATCGCAACCATGCTTCAAGAGGTATTTCTAATACTTTATGGTTTGATGAAACGATCCAAGAAATGTTCTAGGGATCATGTGGTTTCATCTTATGATTCAAAATTCTTAAATTCTGTTGCACCAAGCGACTAGTACGACTAGTCGTTCCGATCACATAAGATGCGATCATCACGCTTCCATGATGCACCTAGGATGATCTGTGAACCTAGGACGATCGCATAAGATGTGAACCTGGGATGACTTGGGTTTGTAAGGGTTGCAAAAGTTTTATGGCATTTTAATTTCCGCATCTCTATTTAATGGAATTTTCCAGCACTATTTAAATTGTTTAAACACGAAATATTCAATTGGATTTTGTTCCCCATTAAACTAGGAAATCAAAGGATCTGAGTTTACATAATTTGGATTCCGTTTGCTCAAGATATGGCCTTTTGAATAAACATGTATATACTGTTGCGGGAACTGCGAATCTTAACATGATTTATGAGTTAATTACTGTTTTAATGCACCTATAAATGCGTGAACACTTAGGTTCTGTCATAAATCAAATTAGCAATCTTAGAAAACTGATTTTGCATAATTTGGATTTAAATTGATCAAGCTATGTTTATTTTAGTGATTAGCGGTCACTGCTGAAAATTGGCAAACTTGATCATGAACCTTGTGATAGTCATTCAATTAAATTGATGAAAATTAATTATTAATTTTTTGAAATAATTATTGATAAATATTTGTGAAATATTTAAAGATGATAATTATATCCTTGAATGACATTTCACTAACCAAAATGATAAGATAGTTGATCTTGATCATAATTGGTTGATATGAAATCATCAACAAAAATTATTTTCCATGCAAACCTCTACTTTATCCTACAACAGTTGTAGGACAACTTTTACATGCAAAACCCTCTTGCTTGAATAGGGTTGGGGATTTGTTTAGTAAATTTCCTTATAACATTATCAAAATGGTTGATGAATATTATATGGTATAATTTTGGTCGAAAGACTGATGAGCATCTCAAAGTACACAATGATCTATTTGGCATTATTCTTTCCTGAGGTGGATATGGTGTCCAGTCGAGGAACGTTGGGGTAGCAGGTCGCACCGGTTGCGGTTTGTCCCCCTCCCGTCGGTACTGTCCATGACAACGGGTAGGGACTCGATAATGCCAGAGAAATCAAGGTGTATTGTTCTAATTATTAAAATTTGAAAAATACGTACTTTGAGATTATACCTTCTATTAAATAAATAATCAAGTTTGCTGATTATAAATTGGATTGATAATTAATTTAATGTGACTAAGTTTACTATATCAAATTAAAAACACTTTATTATGAATAGATGTGTATTTCCCTTGGAAGAATTAACAATGTTAATGTGATTCACAAAAATTAATTAATTATAATTTGAATGAGGTGGAGCATCACATAAGTAACATCCATGGTCTCCCGTCAAGGCAAATTATTCCATCGCCATATATTGTATATAAGAGATGCCTATCTGAAGTGACAGCTCCTGTATACGATTTATTTGGATCGGGTTCTTTGCTTCTCGAAAGAGTAAGGCCGTATACGTAGTGACCCCAATATCGGGTACTCATATTATTAGGGCGATAATAGATTGCGTATAGTGAGTATTAGGCATGTTGACAGATGGTTCAATTAAAGGCGGGTCAACATCATCTTAGTGGTGGTGGGCTCGGGTGTTAAAGACTGAATTGGGAAATGCAAGTTGGACTTGCAAGGCGGAATGTGTTCCCGCTTCTCATTATTCGAGTCACAGGTTCTCATATTATTGGGATGTGATAAATATAGAGAGGAGATCCCAGTTCTTGCTTGAGATATAGCGGTAAGTATATCTCTTGCTTTGAAAGATAATAAGGGAATAAACTTTCAAAGTTGACATAGCAAGACAAATTTAATTTACAATGCCTTAATAAAATGTTTTAAAAATGAAAATATAATTGTATAGTGCATTATTAATTTCAGAAAATGAAGTCCATGAACCCACTGAGCAGGTTCCTGGAGGTCAATCAGTTGACCGGACCAAATTATTCAGATTAGATCCGAAATTTGGATCTTGTCCTTTCTACGGAGCACATCTCGTATGTGCTATCCAAGGACAAGATAACAGACCCTCTGACTCCGGAAGATAAATCTTTTAATGAGAAATATGATGAACATCATAACTTGGCGAGATGTTATATCCTTGGCTCATTATCCAATGTGTTTCATAAGCAGCATGTGGAAATGAATCATTGCTGAGAAATCATGTTGAATCTGAAAGAAATGTTCGGTGACATAAACCACACACAGTATTATAATGTGATGAAAGAGTTTATTTACTGCAGGATGCAAGAAGGGATCTCTGTCAGCTAACATGTACTCAAAGTGTTTGGGTACCTCTCTGAATAGGAAACCCTGGGAGCCTACAAGGATTCTGAAATGCAGCCTGAATTCATTCTGTTTTCACTCCATAAGTCTTTCAACAACTTTGTTGTGTCATATCACATGAGAAAAGTTGATTTTACTAAGGTTGGGGTTGTTAACTGCATTAAAGTCTACAGAAAACGTAATGAAGAAGGACTGCCCCTCTGCTAGTGCAATGGTTGCACAAGTAAAAGGAAAGCGCTGGCAGAAGCAAGGTTCTCGGAAGGGTCCACCTCAGAAAAGAGAGAAGAAGAGTCAAGGAGTTGGCTCATCTTCCAGTCCGAGAAGGGATTGTACAGGGCCACATTATTTTCGAACGTGGAATTGCATCCACGTTGATAGTGTCAAAGAAAACTGACATTTCTCACCACTGCAAAAAGCGAGGGCACTGACAGCATAATTGCCCATAATACCCGAAGTCGATTGACAAAGGTAAAGCCCCGGCAGGTATGAAATCTACTTTCATCATTGAAAGTAGTTTTCTCGTTGGACGAGAAGGAGATTGGGTAGTATATTCTGGTGCTTCTGTTCATGTATGCAATTCGTTGCATTTGTTTCAGGAAGCTAGGAAATTGGAGCATGGGGAGATAGTCATCCAGATGGGATCTGATGCAAGTGTTGTAGCAGTCACCATCTGGACCTACCGACTATCGTTATCTAGTAGTAGAGTCTTAGTACTTGGAGAATGTCTTTATGTACCTAAAGTTAGGAGGAACTTGATATATGTATCTAAACTTGTTAGAAATGTATATTCCTTCCTTTTCTGTAATAAGTTAGTCATTAATCAATCTGATAAATTTATTTCGGATGGTGTTTTGACTTCTAGACTCTATGAATTGTGCATTAATGAACATGTCATGAATGTTACTACCACTAATAAGAACCCTAAAAGATACAGGAAAATGGAAATCATTCGAATATGATTTGATGTCAAAGGCTTGTTCATTTATCTGTTGATAGGGTAGACTGATAAAGGATGGACCTTTAGATTTTCTACATGTTCAATCTTTACCTACATGTGAACATTGCATTCGAGGTAAAATGACCAGGATGCCTTTCTGTAACAAGGTTACAAGATGCGAAGGTATTCTTGATCTAGTACATACTGATGTATGCGGTCCCTTCAATACCACGACTCGAAATGGATATCGATATTATTTGACGTTTATTGATGACCATTCGCGATGCGGTTTATCTTCCTACTACATCATAAATCTGAAACCTTTGAAAAGTTCAAAGAGTTTAAGGCTTTGGTTGCGAACCAGACCGATAGGAAGATTAAACGATTTCGATCTGACCGAGGTGGCGAGTACCTCATATGAATTCAGGGAATATCTTAAAGAGAATGGAATTGTCTACAATCTCACTTCCCCTGGAACCCCACAACTTAATGGTGTTGCTGAAAGACGCAACAAGACCATCATGGACATGGTCCGTTCAATGATGAGAAAAGCACATTTACCTCTTAGTTTCTAGGGATATGCAGTGGAGACTGCAATATATATCCTGAATAAGATTCCTAGCAAGTTTATACCTAAAACTTCTCATGAGATTTTGTATGGTACCAAGCCTAGTGTAAGACACTTGAGGGTATGGGGTTGCTTCGTCCATGCGAAGAACGTGGACGCAAGTAAGCTAGAATATTGAACTCCTGATTGTTACTTCATTATGTTAAAGATGGTATTGGACACCAGCTCTATGACCCTGAGACCCAAAAGGTTTTTGTCTCTAGAGATGTGAAATTTCTGGAGGATGATTTCCTTAAAGATCAAGATAAAAATGAAGTAGAGGAACTCATTGAATCCCTAAGGATTTTGAGCTTCCTAAACCAGAACTGAAGAGATAAATAAAGATGAAACACACATAAGTCTTCAAAGGAGCTCGAGGGTGGTTGCACCACCCGAAAGGTATGGATTCCATATGTCAAGTGAGACTGACAATGATCCTACTTCAGTTGATGAAGCACTCATGGATCATGACATGGATAGATGGATGCTAGCAATGAAGTCAGAAATTGACTCCTTGCATAAGAATGGTGTATGGACCCTAGAGGATCCACCTAAAGGGGACCTGATGGGAAAGTATAGACTCTCAAAGCACGGCTTGTAGCCAAGGGCTACACACAGAGAGAAGGCATCGACTACGATGAGATGTTGTCTCATGTGGCTATGCTTAAGTCCATCAGGACATTGCTAGCTATAGATGCATCTCTTGACTACGACATCTGGCAGATGGACATTAAGATGGCTTTCCTCAATGGATACCTAGAGGATGATATCTATATGGAGCAGCCCCAGGGCTTTATAGTTGAGGATGGCAAAGTATGCAAGCTAAAGAAATCCATCTATGGGCTCAAACAAGCTTCTCGTAGCTGGAATATCATATTTGATGAAACCATAAAGAGTTATGATTTCGTGTAGAATCCTGATGAACCTTGTGTGTACAAGAAGCTTAGTGGGAGCGCCATTGTGTTCATCGTGCTTTACGTAGATGATATCCTTATCATTGGGAATGATACGGGAATGATGACCATTAAGAAGATTCTTGAACGATTACGCATGGATAGTTCAAAGAAATGATTCTTTCCCTTAAGACATGGTATCCATTTATCTAAAGGGATGGCTCCACAAAGTGTTGAGGAAAAGAAGGCCATGGCTGGATGTCCTTATGCATCAGCCGTAGGAAGCTTAATGTATGCCATGATGTGTACTAGACCAGATATCTGCCATGCAGTGGGCGTGGTAAGTCGTTGCCAATCTTGTTATGGAGAGCAACACTGGAATGCAGTAAAGAACATATTCAAATATCTAAGACGGACGCAAGATTACATCTTGGTCTATGGACATGGTGATCTCCATGTCTTGGGATATACAGATTTAGACTTCCAGTTGGATATTGATGATCAAAAGTCGACATCAAGGTTTGTATTCTTGTTGAACGGTGGTGTTGTGAGCTGCAGAAGCAAGAAGCAGGACACTACGACAGATTCAAAAATAGAAGCCGAATATATAGCCGCATTGGATGCTGCAAAGGAGGCGGTGTGGTTACGCAAGTTCATCTTGGAGCTTGGCGTAGTTTCATCTGATACTCCCATCCCGTTACTCTGCGATAACACGGGAGCCATTGCCCAGGTAAAGGAACCAGATGGCATCAAAAGAGCAAGCATGTGTAAGGAAATACCAAATCATTCGGGAGATTTAAAAGCGTGGTGATATCATCATCACCATGGTGGCCTCTGCCGACAAGTGCTGATCCTCTTACCAAACCTCTAACACAGAAGGTTTTCGACCAGCAAGTATTGAGTATGTGTTCAGGGATTGTTCTTGAATGGTTCTGAAGGCTAGTGGGACATTGTTATCCATGTGAGCCCGAGGCGAACCATTCTTACAATAAATGTTATTGTAATATATATATATATATTATTAATAAAAGTTATTGATTGTTTCACTCCCTTTCTGAAATTAAATGAATGAATGCACTATAAGGTCCCTATGTATAATTAGGGTTATGTACCATGGCCATCTTGATGATCATATAGTTGTAGATTCATTAAATGAATCATAGAGGCTGGTGTTTGGATGAAAAATCTAAAGAGTTAGATAGAAGACTCACCAAGCACCGTCAAATTAGTTGATATCTTACCGACCTCTTGATAAAGTATCTAGGACATCTAGGACATCTGACCGACTTAGTTTATTTCTCATAAAGTTGATATCTGACCGACCTCTTGATGCAAGTCCTCTGCATGGGAATAGTGATTCGGAGGTGTCAGATTAGTTGGGTCAAAGGGTTGACTTAACGAGATCAAGATAACCAAAGTCCTATATTGAATGTTGTCACAGCATAGGCACATATCCTCTTCCCAGAGACATATGTCCTATGTTGAATGTTGATGTGTTACTATATGTCTGAGTGTGTGTACATTTGAGAGACCAATAGGTTGATGACCCAACCAAGGTCTATTCACCAGTGAGCTGGTGTGCATGTATGGGCATATGAGTAATACGATATATCAAAGGGATCTTACAGGTTCACTTGTGAACCAGAAGACATGAGCTCACTCATGAGATATTGGGACCGATCAAATTCCATGCATGGTCATCATGCTTTGGAAGCATGACAATAATTTGAAGGTATGATATATGCTTTGGGAAAGCATATGATCGATACTGATTCCCAATGACCAAGATTCAGAAACTTGGTGATCAAACCGTGAAGATGACAGTGTAAAATTGATCTATATCTTCAGGTGGATCATAGGTCTTCTGGTATACAGGATGTACATGTATTGGGAATAACTGAGGGTAATGTTATCATAAACGGTTATATAACCATGATGCTTCCATTCCGAGGGAGTGATGAAACAAGTTTGGATTTTAGTGGCTCATCTCAGTAGAGAAGTAATATGATCCTTGTCCAAGTGTTGGACATTGATCTAAATGAGATTCAGATGCAATGAGAAGATTAGATTTGCGGTCTTGATTTAATCAAGCATCTATGAGAGATCCGTGAGATCTGGATTTGAGATGAGATCTCAACATCCAAGTCACAATATGTGGAACAATACAATCGCCATGTTCTTATCTCCAAGTATCTGCGGAGAAAGCACACTATTCTTGAAAGAGTTCAAGAATTATTCCTTTGATGAATTATGTATCCAAGCAACAAGATGTTGATAATTAAATGAGATTTGATTATCAATAATAATATGAATAAGATTCATATTATGAGAATGATTATACAATATAATTAAATGAGATTTAAATATCAAGGAAATGCAGATTGTGGATAGTATGCATGTTATATATAATATCATTGTATATTTTAAATATGATTTATAATATATTAAAGAGAGAACACCTTTGTAAATGGCATTTATTAATTGTTAATATGAATTGGATTCACATTAAGCAATTAATTGGAAGTGTAATTTACAATTTTGTTTGGATTGTGAATATGATTCACATATTTTGAAATATTCACTAATTAATTTGGAATTAATTTAGTGAATATATTAGCAATAAATATTGAGATAATATAAAAAAGGAGGATAAAATCCACAAAAAAGAGGTGGTGTCACCATGAATTGGTTATGGGTGACGCCTCCCTGTTTTAGGAGTGGATTATTATCCCTTTCATTATTACATTGTGATAATTATTTATTGAAATAAATTAAGTTGATGATAATGCAACATATATTTAGATTAATATAAATTAATAAGTTGTTGTTTGAAAGAACAATGATCACAGCCATTGATTAAAAACACATATCAATGTAACCATTGATTTTGTGTATCCCATGATTGTGATCCATGGACTCCCAAACTAATATATAAGAAGGGCAACCCTAGCCCTTTGATAATACACAAATATACACGTCTACTCTCTCTCTCTCTACTCTCATTGTCACGCCATCTCTCTCTCTCTAAGGGTGGTCGTCCACCTTGAGATCTTGAGAGAACTACAATCGTAGCTACGCCTTCGTGCTGTCGCCTTGATTGCTCGTGGATCTCCGTCTTCTTTTGAGCTTCTTGCACTAGAAGGAGACGTCCAATTTCGTTGGACGAAATAAGGACATTCAAGGATGGATCTTCATCGAGGATTACGGAAGCATGCTTCCCATCAACGCGCCCGCAAGTGCCATCTTCGTGGATCAGACTTGAGTCAAGAGGATCTCTTACTTTAGAGATCAAGTGATCGCAACTACGCTTCAATAGGTATTTCTAATACTCTGTGGTTTGATGAAACGATCCAAGAAACGTTCTTGAGATCACGTGGTTTCATCATATGATTTAAATTTTTTAAATTCTGCTGCACCAAGCGACTAGTATGACTAGTCGTTCTGATCGCATAAGATGCGATCATCACGCTTCCGCGATGAACTTAAGGATTCCCAACATCCATCATGCTGACCTTTTCCTCTTCCTTGAGGTGCCAATTCAGGGTCTGAATCTGAGGAGATGAATTCTAGTTTGGGATCTAGAGCTTTGTTTGGCTTCTATTTGTAAAATGCGAGAATCCCAATCAGAACACTTTGAAAACAGTTCCTAGCTTCTAGGATGAATTTTGGAATTAAGGCCAATCCTAGAGTGTTGTGAATGAGAAAGGATATGGACTGTAATCGACTTTCATTCACAACGACGAAAGTGGGACAAGAGTGGTCCCGATTTATTGGGTGGTCAAAAGGAAGGGTAGAAGACGATGAGTATGGAGATCGACCCGTAAGGTCCAAATCGGGTTCTCGGAAATCGCCTTGAATTATTGACGAGGACGAAAGCATGGAATCAATTTGGGTGTCAGCAGAGTCTCGACTAAGCCATCCATGGATCGACTTCGTGAAATAAGAGGGAGATCGATGCAAGAAGAACAATACGGTGGTCAACAAGGAATAAAATGGAGTGCAAAACAGTAGAAAGGCTCAAACTGAGCGGGAGTCAAAGGGAGAAATGCATGATAAAATTTACGCAAGTGCGTGGGACTTGATATTTGAATCTTAGTCTAGATCAATACAAACACGATACAAAATTGGGTTCACCAACTCACGCCATGTGAAGCCGTAAAGGTTCAGTTACTTATTATCTTTTTAGCTTTTAGAGTTTTTAGTTCAGGCATATATTGTAACAAGTCCTTAGTACGCTAACCCTATAAGAGAGAGTACTGCCAGAAGAGTATCTCGTACTTGTCCTCCTCCTTTGTAACCTATAGTTTGCACTTTTTGAGGTCCTTGTAACCCTTTCTGGATCCCTACTCAGCCAAAGAAATAGAGAGAGGAAGTCAATAGGCGAAACCAATACTTCAGTACTCGATCGGAACGGAATCACCCGTGACCGTGCAAGAACTTACTCGAATGCAAATCGATGTTATAGACACCCCCATGAATGCGTGGGCTAAGATCAGTACTTCAGACTGTTGTCGGTGTTCCACACAGGGCAGGAACTACCATCGCTGACAAGGCACTACTCGATCACGTATGATATAAGCGCTATCACTTCGAAAATCCATACGATACACAAGGCAGTTACAGACAAGTTTTGAGCTCTAATCCTTAGCGGTTCGTGCCTCGCTCATCGGAGGGGTTTTGGTCCCCTCCTACGGTACCTGAAAATAATGAGGGCTTTATGAACCCAAAATAATGATAGTCCATTGATGAATCTCAGATTCATCACTCTAAATCTCATTAATTAAGCTCAAATCCCTCAAAATAATTGGCATTTCCTCATTTATTCTGCATAATTATCGTTGATGCATGTTTTAATAAGAATTGCAATTTAGCACGAATTTCTGCACAAAATAAGAAGCCAAAAATCCCAGCCAAAAGTGACCTGTAAATAGCCAAACTTCGCTGACTTTTAACTAATTCATGCAAACTCTGAATGATCCAAAACCATCTCCATTGTATACATATCACTAACAAGAATAAACGAAAAATACAAAAAAAATCACTAACCCAAATAAGTGGACCAAAAACCTAAACCCTAGTTTTAGGATTCCCGGATTAAAAACCTCATATCTCCCTCATCCAGTGTCCGTTTTTATCCTACCCACTTTTGACTAATGCACATTCAATTACCGTCAAAACAAGACCAAGTTCAAGTGAATCGGAGCTCGTATGTGAAAGTCGGGATTTGGGCCTCTTTTCTACATTTTGTATTTTAGTTGATTTCGACCAATTATTTTATGTACACATTTAACCTATTCTAGTTTATTTATTTTTCATTTGTCTTCTTTGATTATAGTTTTATTAAAATGCATAAAAATCCAAATACAAATTAAGATTGAAATCAAAGAAACAAATTGAGTCCGAGTCTTCACTAACTATCTGTACAAGAAGTGTCTTTTTCATCTTTTAATTTATTTCTTATTTTCTTATTTAATAAACATCGAAAAAATAGATTAATTTGTAAGTTTTCATCTGTGATTTTATCGTATTTTTTCTGGTTTTTTTCTGGTTTAAAATTGATAAAAATTATAAAAACCCAAAAATCATGGTATTCTACGTACACGAGAAACCCCAAAAATACCACTTTATGCAATTGATCGATTTTGGTTTTGATATCTTCATGAAAGTTGTAGATCTCATAGAGTCGAACAATTTTTGAGAAGAAACTTTTTCGATCCGAGGTTGTTTGCTATTTATTTTCGATTTTACAAAGTATTTATCTTTCGATTGTTGTGGTGTTGATACATGGCCGCTCCTGGAGCCGCCACGTGTCAGCCATTTTTAAATTTTTATTAATTCATTTTTATAAAAAAAAAGAAATTAAGTTAAACCTGCGCAGGTGCATGGCACGTGCCTCCCAGGAACGCGCTACACGCGTGTTCCTCCTTGCCCCCCAATCACTACCACATGCCCCCATCGTGGCCGTCCGATCTCGGCCGATCAGAGGACCACCGTTCATCTTCCACCTCCCAAAACCTCATATCAATTTCGCCACCGGCACGCAAAAACTACATTGATCGTCGCGTGCCGACCCTTCTCCAAATCCCCGATTACCAGTCAAATCTTGTCAAATCCATTACCGACCTTCCATCTCCGACCCCCCCTTGCTCTTTAAACACCACCGCAGCTCCGTGTTCGAGCATCCGTCGGCTGCACCTACTCATCCCCTCGTGGCGGTGACAGCGCCACGAAGCCTTCCCTACGGTGAAGTCTGAGGCTCACAATCTCGTCGTAGCCACTGTAGTGTTCATCCGCTGCAACTTCGCTCCGGCCTTCGTGGCTATCGAGCCAACGACGATCACCACCATCAACAGCTTACTCTTCGACAACGTCCATTCCACCTCCGAACAACCTCCTGTCGTACGACCAACTCCACCGGCCAACGTCAACTTGCTCCAACCTCAATGATCGGGAATAACCAGGAGGACAATTGCCATCACACGGCTGGAGCTCTGCCTCCGTCTTCGCTCTCCACACGTCGATGCCGGGCTTCGTCTCCAACATCGCCGCAGCAACCACCATCTACGACTTCGCGTCTAGAGCTCAGCCTTGCACCAGAGCCCCGTCGAACACCATCCTCTGCCGTGAAGAATGCCTCCAGCGCCGCGCACGAAGCCTAAGGCCCCCGCCCCACGTGTGTGGCACGTGGCGGGGGAATGTCGCCTCACGTCAGCTCTAGGGGTCAACTGCTGCGCATGTGACCCACTGCGTAAATTGTGAAGACCCCCATGGGGGATTACCATATTGTCATCTAGTCCACCAACCAGAGGGCACGTACCAGGCACGTGCACCTCTGTCGATATTGCAACTTTTCACCCCTAATTATCGATAATTACATAAGGCCCCCCTACATTTTTATATATATTTATTTATATTGTAGAAATACCCATGTATTCCCCTTAAATTTTAGACTGCTGCATTGCATTATTTAATTTTCCAAAAAATAGCATTTTGTTCCGCATTTAATCTCTACATCTTGAGATATCGTGGATATTTTTGTGATCATTGGTTAATTAATAATTAATTGTTTTGTGGAAAATTGTGATTTTTGCCCATTTTATGCTCTTAAATTTGCCATTGATTAACCATTGCCCAAAAAAATCCTGAAAATTTATTTACTATAGAATTAATTGTGGTTAACATTGTGTCAAAAAAATGCATTTTCATGCATAGTTGCCTTATAAAAATCTTTTCCCATATTTCAATGTTTGATTTTTAATAGGTATTGAATCGTGTATTTTCAAGGATTAGGATTTTTCTGAGATCCATTACCAAGTGATAGATCTTAGATAATTTTATTCTTTTAAAATAATTAGACTTAATATTTATTATAATTAAATATTGAAATTCACTTTGTTTGCATTTAAAAATTCGTAAAAAATTCATATTGCATCCAAAAATTCCAAAAACATTAGAGTGTATTCATTTCATTATAGTTTGCATCTTGGCCAAGTTTCATATTTTTCGGACATTGTTCGAACTTAATTTACATTTTAGTCCCTAAAATAGGCTGAATTTGCATTTTACATCCTTCGTTGCATTAAAACTTACAAAAAAACCGCCTCGAAAACCGTGCACGAATGTTGATAAACATAATTTTAGGATTTTCCTTTGCCTCCTTGTGTTCGAAATTGGGACTTGTCCAAGTAAAATAAACATAAAACCACATGATTAAAAATTTAATAAATATTTATGGTTATTTTCTTGACAGATTCCGATTGTCGCCTATAACGAAATGACAAATAATATTTTTTACAAACAACAAATTCACGATTTATATATATATTAACAAGCACAATCATTGGACTCGTCAGGTGGCGCAGTTGCCAGGGAGGCAAATGGCTTAGTTTTTTGTCTAAAAATTTCTATTCGGTTTTCCGCATTCGGGTAGTCTGGCCCTCGAATTTTCCACTGTAAATTCCATTTTTTCCTGCATTTATTTTCAGCATTTATTTTCTTATTTATTTTATTATTTTTGAGTCACTCTCTTATATTTTCTCTCTTATTTTTCTTGCGAGGTATCCGGCGTACGTGGAGCGGTTTTTCAAGAAACCGACGCATCTTCACCGACTTCAGAAAAGTCGCAATTAATTTAAGATCAAGTCGAGTCGTAAGAGAGTGTAGAGTCTAGGATATTATTTCTGCAATTTTAATTCCCATAATTAATTGCTTATTTCTAGCGGTGTCCGTTGGACTCTCGCGTGTGTAAAAAAGACCTCAAACCTTTTCTGTGGTGTGTCATGGCTTGTTTCACTCTCCGATGAGGGTGGGGCCCGACTTGAGTAGCAATTAAGATAGACACGCACATACGGCTCTTAGAGCAATTAAATTTTTGATTGTACTCATAGGACCTAGGGCCACACTTCACATTCTCGTTCAATTTATCCAAATTCAACTCAATTCTTTCTCGCTAATAGAACTTTCTGCTAGGTGCGGTTTTTCATTGGCTTGCATTCATTTAGAATAATTTTTCAAATTCTGTATTGCATCCCACATATAGATTGCGAGGATTCACTATAAGTCTTCTAGCTGAGCATACATCATTATTTTCACGTGCATCGACTTTTCCCGAATTTCTCTCTCTTGTTTTGTCACATAATTTTAAAGGAAATTAGGATTGGATGGTAGGCGTGTATTTGTGCTCATTTAATTCTTCAGTGATCACCTAATTTAAAATTGGGACTACTAAATATGGCAGACTTTAATAACCCATAAAATCAAGAATTTTGGTGGGAGAACAACCCCGTCCTTGGATGCTTTTATTTTTTTTTTGAGTGAGCGAGAGACGACACTTAAGGCTAGAACCCAAACCCGGATTTTCATATTGACTACTGATTCTACCAAAAACGATTAGCTACTTCTCAGTGAGGATCTACAGGTAGCAGGTAAACGGTCTGGATTTCCTTAGTAGAGTGGGTGGTTTAGAGGACTCTGCGTAAGGCTCCGTCCTCAAGTAGTGGGTAGTCGTTCTATGGTCCGTACTTACTCCCAAACTGGATAAAAGTAGTTGTAACTAGTCGTAAGAATTCGGACCAGTCATTACGAAAATTTTGGCAACTAACATCTCTCTAATTTTTTTCCAAGATTGATTTATCACCAACTAAAATTGAAAAGAAAATTGTCGAACTCTTACGGCTTCATTGTGTGAGTTGGTAAACCCAGGGTTTGAATTGTATTTGCATTGGTGTGCGTGAACCGATTTCGAAGATTAAAAGTCGCACATTTGATAAAATTTCTTTTGACTATCCCGTGCAATCATCTCTCTCCTTTCTTGTTTTTAACCTCATCATGGACCTTTTGTACAAAAAATCTCCAGATCCAGATCATGAGAATCAATTTGTCTCGAACAGAGCCAAATCGTCATTCATTTCATTTCTTTCAAAAATGGCAGAACATTTAGTCAAGAATCCATCAGAGCTATACTATGAAAATGAATTCGTATCGGTTAGGCCCAAAACACCTCTACCAACTTCCACAAAAGACTCTCAACCACCAATAGATCCAAGACCCTCAACAAATCCGATCTGCTTCATGAATGACAAACGAACAACCGATTGAGGTCTCCACTTCTTCATATATCAATACAGTCTACTCCGATCATACAATTCATCACTCATATTCGGTAAATGTCAATCCATCATCCGTGGGAGATTATAACCACATGATCGAACTCAACACTTCTTCACATCTCTCGTATGCACCAGCATTGATCATAAATGGACAATCATCATCTTGGATTGACCATGACAACCCCCTCTTCAGACATGATACTCATATAGAGGACTGGACTGAGCTCATAGAAACATATAAGCCATGTATGTTGACTCCACAATATCACGGTCCGACTGATCATGATTAAAGGATTGAACTCTACTCAGACCAGCTCCACATGCCTGGACCATATGAGAAGCCTCCATCCATAATTTTTGAGGAGAAATTTTCAGAAAATAATGATCATATGTCAGATATTTCGAGAGACTCTTCTCCTTACACATACAGGAAAATGGAAGAGGAAATTATTGAATTTCAAAAATGCACCCCAACTTCTCCCAAGATGCGTCATGAAAAGATTTTGGTGGATGATATATCGAGGATAAATAAGAAATTCGATTTAATGGAGGATAGATTCAGAAAGATTGTCGATCAATTAATTTCAATCTCTGGTGTCTCGTACATAAAAATGAATGAGGAAAAGATTGGATCTAATGTTGAAAAATTGAGGATATTCAGGAACCTAGGGACAATTCTGATAGCAACACTTCTGCATATTATTCCCCTAGAATTGACTATGCTTCTGACTCTTACTCTGAACATCAGAGCCCCTGCTCATATGAGGAACACACCACATCATCACACCACACAGAAAATACAAAAAATTGGAATATTCGAAAACCACAAAAAATCGAAAATCTCGAAAAATACATAAAAATTGAATCTGAAGAAGATCTAAAGAATTTGGATACTGCTTTAGGGGAAGCATTAGAGAAAAGATTGATTTTTGAACATCCCTTTATGAAGTCCATTGAACACTTCCCCGACCATAAAAGATTTGTAATGGTCAAATTAATGATGAAAAAGTCGGGCAGGATTAGAACAAAG
Organism: Ottelia alismoides; assembly: GCA_037367405.1. Lineage (NCBI taxonomy): Eukaryota > Viridiplantae > Streptophyta > Magnoliopsida > Alismatales > Hydrocharitaceae > Ottelia > Ottelia alismoides. The sequence continues at coordinate 355,579 of JAZKJV010007580.1, read as the reverse complement.
ACTGAAAGACATATCTTGTCAATGGCCTCCTCCTTGGTGTTGAGGAGAAAAACCAAGAGCCGCATAGTGAAGCGGTTGCCAAGATTTGATTGCATGATCAAAGACACAATTTTCACCCATGCTCGGATTGATGACGATTCACCGATCAATATCCTCCTGACCTCTGTATTTCACAAACTCAAACTCGGACCGATCAGGAAGATACGAGATATTATTCAATTGGCTGACCGATCGATAAAGCGGCTGAGAGGAATCATTTATGTCATCATGATATTCTAAGGTGCTCCGCTCAAAGTAGAATTCATGATCATTGATATTGAGCATCAAGGAGAATTCAACCAGTCTCCAATTATTCTCGAGAAATCCATTGGCTAAGGCAATTATTGATTGTGAGACACGGAAAATCAATTTCACAGCATTGGAAGCACTTCGATCTGACCCAGTCTTTGAGGAACCATGATTTTCTGAGGCGACCCACAAAGTCCCCAATAGCCTTAACCATGAAGTGGTAGAAGAGCCCAACCCCGTTGTTACACCTGAGATAGCGGTTGTTGATGGGACTATTGGTTAAGAACATCTCCCCCCTGCTCCATTTCCAGCCCCTCTTACCATGGAGAATCAAGTATATGAATCACATGATCTGGAGACTTATGCATGGTCGCACCCTGGGTCAACCTAATCTGACTACCTTGACCACATCAATACGACACAGGAATGCTCCAATGTCAAATCAATTGAGATTGAACATGTAGAGACTCTCCCCAGCTTTTCAATACCCACATCTCAAAATAGACGAATGTTTCTATTATGATCCTGAGACATATGCATGGTCGCATCCTGGGATAACGTACTCTGAATATCTTGACCACATCATCCCAAATCAATAGTGAATCAACATTTAGAAGACTAAAAACAAATATGCAGGATGAACACCGACCTAGGAGAAGAATTCCAATTGTTATTCATCTGGATACTCAAGTGGACCGACACCTTCACGAAACAACAAAAAGAAAGACACCTTTGACCTTACGGATGAGGAATCATCTGATGATCCCTCCTCAAGTCTGAAAAAGGTAATCTACATGAGTGAAGTCTGCTCGGCAACTCTAAAACCATATCTTCACAAGAATCCAAACTTCAATTCATGTTGGACAACTTCCGTTCCTCATTATTATTCATCCAAAGCTGATGCTCCTGCCTTCATCAAATACAGCAGAAAAATCGACGATGCAAGAAAAACCATGGTGGGTGCTCTGCTACCCCGAATGTATGACACTCAGTGAAACAGACCCTGAGAAAAATAGGAGGGGAGGAATAAGCCAGTATGCCCTTACAGAGCCCCTTTGTACAAAATACAAAAACATGGGCAAGTTCCCTTAATTTTTTATTACAAAAAATATTACAAGAAGAACCCTAGTTAATTCTGCCCTCTGCAACCGACTTGTGAGAGAAGGAGTCGGTCTTTGCACTTTCGACTACTTTAGCTTTCGAGGAAGTTGGCTAAACCTACAGGCCCTGTAAAAATTAGTTAGAAAAATAAACACCCAAAAGGTCGTAAAAAATCGTAAAAAAACAAAGAAAAGGCCGTAAAACAAAACTCTCATTAAAATCGAAAAAGATCAAAACTGTAAAACCAAGAATAATGGAAAATTTTGAAATTAGGTCAAAAATCGTTGTAGAAATATAGCGTCCTAGGCAACGACGCCATTTTGATAACGTGGCTTTTGCTAGCAGATAGAGATGTTGGTTGTAGAAAATTGCTAAAGCAAAATCCACGTTGATCAAATAAGAGAAATCAACAAGAGAGAGAGAGAGAGAGAAATAATAAGAAATGACCTTTTCTCTCTCCTATTTAATCTACACTATGTTATTTATCCAGGTAAGTGTTCCTGGGTTGAACGTAAGGAGGTAGAATATTAATACTTTGGTTTTCGATAAAAGAAATAAATATCGAAAATATTCATTTTATTCTTGATTTTATAAAATACTTAGTAAAAGACTCAAAACTAACTCGATATTGCGAAAATAAAGACGATAAAAGTAAGCGATGGAAATACACGGAAAACAGCTGAAAATGTTGCTGGGGTAGTTGTGCAACTACCCTAGAAAATTCAAAGATAAATATAACAAAAATGATGTCCAAAACACCCCTACAATCCAGGGGTATAACTGCAGGAAAAAGGTTTAAGGTTTTGTTACAAACTGGTCCCTGATAAGGGCTAAAATGCAAAAAAAGTAAATTTATTACATTTTGGTCCCTACGTAGGACCTAAATGTAATTTCTCGAAACATTTGGAGTTGTTGGCAATGCTGGATTCTTCGCTGGGTTTGTGCTGCAAATTTTCTTCCCTTTCATCTGACGGCTAAAATTATATTATATCACGCGATCTGAATAGTCGGTGATGGCCACATGTCACCCAACTGTGTGTTTTGGTTGTTCTTGAAGTTCTTCACCTCCTCCGTGTAGCTGGCATCGAGGGCGATTTCTCCAGCTTCTTCCCGACGCATGGTAAAGCTTTCGGGCCTCCGACAGGGCCAGCGGGGTGTCTCCTACACCCCTCGAGCTCACCTGCAATGGACAAGGCTTCAAGGACAGTGGAGATTGCCATGAAATGTCGATGAAGATGGCTCCTGCTAACGACCTTAAGAGGTATCAAGTAGAGACCCAAGATATCCTTGAAGAGGATGGGTCAAAGACTTCAGTTGGCAGCTCTTCTGACGGAACTCTTTATTTTAACATGGAGGGTGAAGATCACATGGAGCAGAAATCTGAGGACTTTAGTGCAGATATTTTAGATACATAACATTCACAGAATCCCTCCACCTCAAATGATTCAGAGACTGGTTTTTACTTAGCCAATATATTTTCATCTAATCATTCTGAGGATGAGCACGGTAGCAAGTTGGATGATGTGTTATACATCTTCTATAGTCCGACTCAAGAAAATGTTGAGATGGTGAAATACCTTAAAGAAAAAATATCCATCAACATCACTGATCTCATTACTCAATGAGAATATGATATCAGAGAGCCAAATCTGACCTTACCTAAGCTGAAGACTCTTCTACCAAACATGAAATATGCTTTCCTTGCGGGTCCACACTGATAGTTTACGGTCATTATCAGCGCGTATTTGACCGAAGAACAAGAGTCACGTCCGATGGAAATTCTTGAAAAAAACCGCAAGGCCATTGGGTGGATTGTATCTGATCTCCGCAGGATAAATCCTGCTTTGCGTTCTCATCTTATCTATCTTGATCATGTCAGCAGACCTTCCAGAGAGTTACAGTGTAGGCTGAATTCCGTATTACGCGATGTTGTCAAGAAAGAGATCACGAATTGGTGTGATGCCGGCTTTATTTATCTTATCTTCAACTCTGATTGAGTCAGCCCATTGCATGTTGTCCCAAAGAAGTCAGGCATTCAGATGGTTAAGAGCGAGAATGGAGAGGATATTCCAAAGAGAGTAACCACATAGTGGCGGGTATGTGTGGATTACAGAAAGCTGAACGCCATGATAAAGAAGGACCAATTCCCATTGCGTTTTAGAGACTAAGTGATAAACGATTGGCAGGGAAGGAGTAATTCTGCTTCTGAGACGGTCACTCCGGATACAATCAGTTTACCATTACCCTTGAAGATCAAGAGGAAAGCACCTTCACATGTCCTTTTGACACGTATGCATTTAGACGGATGCCCTTTGGATTGTGCAATGTCTCTGCTACATTCCATAGGTGCATGCTTTCCATTTTTGCAGATATGGTCGATGATATTCTAGATGTTTTTATGGATGATTTTCTAGTCTATGGTGAGTCCTTTGACAAATATTTAGCGCACCTAGACCTGGTTCTTCAGAAATGTTGTGAGGTCAATCTCGTTCTGTCTTGGGAAAAGAGCCATTTTATGGTTACCAATGGGATCATGTTGGGGCACGTCATCTCTAACCAAGACATGGAGGTTGACCCCGCAAGGTGGATGTCATCAAACAACTCGATCCACCAACCAACGTAAAGAAGTTATGATCGTTTCTGGGGCATGTCGGCTTTTACCGACGGTTTATTAAGGACTTCTCCAAGATTGCCCAACTGTTAACAAAACTTTTAGGCAAAGACATCGAGTTCTTGTTAGATGATAAATGTTTTCATTCCTTTCTCACTCTAAAAAAATGATCATCAGTGCTCATGTCCTACAGTTGCCCGATTGGTCTCTGCCCTTTGAGATCATGACGGATGCTTCAGATTTTGCTGTCGGGGTTGTTTTAGGACAACGGAGGAAAGGACTTCCAGTTGCCATCCATTATGCCAGTCGCACTCTAGAAGAAGCACAACCAAATTACACAGTGACAGAAAATGAGATGTTGGCAGTAGTGTTTGCTCTAGATAAATTCAGATCATGTCTTCTTGGCTCAAAAATCACTATTTATACTGATCATTCAACTATCCGATTTTTAACACAAAAGAAGGATGTTAAGGCACACCTTCTTAGATGAATTCTCTTTCTTCATGAATTTTATTCGGATATTAGAGACAAGCCTGAGGTAAAGAACGTGGTAGCTGATCACCTCTCCCGTCTACAGATAGAGCAACCTTCAGATCATTACATGCCAGATATTTTAGAGAGATTTCCAGATGAGAGTATCTTTGCAGTTACATAACTCCCATGGTATGCAGACATAGTTAACTTTCTGGTCACACAAAAGAGTCTGCAAGGTTGGTCGAAAGACCGAGTCCACATGCCAATGTCTGAGGCACGACACTATAACTGGGAGTATCCGATTCTTTTTCATGAATGACCGGATTGTATCTACAGGTCATGTAGTCCTCAGGATGAATACAACGGTATCCTCACTCTGTGCCATTCCTTAGAGGTAGAAGGACATCATTCAGGGAAGAGGACAATGTAGAAGGTATTTCAAAGCGGGTTTTGGTGGCCGATTCTCACTAGAGATGCTTGCACATTCGTGAAGAGTTGTCCAGATTGTCAAAGAGCCTTATGGACAATTGGTGCTCATTATGCCATGCCTATGCGACATGTTATTATTTGTGAGTTCTTTGACACATGGGGTATATATTTTATGAGACCGTAACCCTCTAGCAACACCATTGAGTACATACTTCTAGTTGTATATTATGATAGCAGATGAGTGGAGGCTATACCAATAAGAACTGCTGACAGCAAGACGGTATGCAAGTTCCTAAGGTAATGCATTATTTCACGATTTGGTATTCAATGTATTCTCATTTCAGACGTGGATAGCCATTTCATTAAAAGGGAGGTGAAAAAACTAGTAAAGGATTATTCCATTGATCATAGAGTAGCTTCTCCTTACCACCCACAGACGAACGACATGGCTGAAGTTTCAAATAGGGAGGTGCTAATCTCCAAAAACTACTACGATCGGACAAGAAGAACTGATCACTGCTTTTAGACCAACGTCTTTGGGCATATCTTACTTCTTATAAGACTCCCTTGGGTACTTCACTATTCGACTAGTTTACATAAAGCCATGTCATTTGCCCATAGAGATTATGCGCAAATCTGAATGGGCTATTAGAGAAATTTCATTAGAATTACAGAGAGCAGGAGCCAAGAGTAAGTTACATCTGAATGATGTGGTAGAGATTTAAAATCAGGGATACAAGAACACCCTTATTTACAAGGACAAAGTGAAGCGATTGCATGATAGACATATCCTACACAAGATCTTTGTTCATGGGCAGAAGGTTTGGTTGTGCAATGCATAGTTGAGAATTTTTCCTAGCAAATTGAAAAGCAAGTTGGAAGGTTCGTTTATAGTCATAACGGTGCACAACAATGGTAGTATTTCTATATTAGATGTGTCATCTGGTGCATAACCGTTTACAGTGAATGGGCAGATGCTAAAGCATTTTGTGGAAACCAGTGATCATCTAGCCTGAGTTGAAGTAATCTACTTTGTACATGATGCATGACTACTCTTCCACTTCATCTCATCCTGTACAAAGACCTGTGAAGCCATTCGATTTTTTAGAGAACATACCTGTATATACTCTATAGATTACAATCGTCCCCATTTTTGTTCTCCTCTTTGGTTAGGATACCATATCCTAAGAATAAAGGGGGCTACTTTCCCATTGTTTATCGTTTTTTATGTTTGTTATATTTACTTTTCTTTTGTATATCCTTTATTTTACTCTAATCACTGGTCCCTAATTTTGGCTATACTCTTTTCTATACTTAGGATGCCTTATCCTAAGTATAGGGGGGGCCGTGTGATTTCGATGATTTTGTTTTTCGTTCTCCTTTTGTTCTTTCGAGTGTATATTCTTTTCCCTCAGTCACCTCATTTTTGTTCTACTATACTTACGATAATATGATCGTAAGTATATGGGGGTGATTGACTTAACATCACTTATTATTTTTCACCCACTTTTACTTAGCACGAGCCATGTCCTACTTTTTCTCTTTTGATGCTATGAGGACATAACACAAGCAAAGTATAGGGGGTGCGTATATATTTTATATATACTTTTGTTCATAACTCGTACTCTTATTTATTTTCTTTATCTATAGAATCCATAAAAAGTGGGTGAGGGTAAGTTAAAATCCACCTATTTAAATTAATTTAATTTTAAAATACTTGTAAATATGTAAAATATGTTTAAAATCCTTGATTTAAAATTCGTAAATTAAAATATGTATCACTTATTTAAAATCCTATATATTAAAATATATGTAAAATTCACGAAAAACTTGTAAAATACCTTGTATATAAAACTTTTAAAATCCATTAGTTATTTCATCCAAATATGAGTACCATATCCCAACTGGTAGCATATGCAATCAACATGTTGGTGCCCTTTTATCAACTTATCATCCATTAATTCATGTCTTTTAACAATCCAAGAAATGTTATCCTCCAAGAATTTATGTTAGAGATACGTCATACTTCCCATATGGAAGCTACACGCATTGTCCATAATTATTATTGTGTAAGAAAGGATACAATGAATAATAATCGGAAAAATCAACCAAAGTCGAGCTTTACGATGAACGATAACGAATGATGAGAGCATTTATAACTTCGTCAAAATAATGATAGCAGTAAGTATCAATAGCTACATCAATTGATTCAAAATTCCAATACATCAGCACTTGTGTTTGATGTAGGCGTGTTATTTACATTGCTCTGTGGCCGATATTTCACAGTGATTTGGTATATAGATTTAGGTGCCACAAGAGATTTGACATGCACTCTTGGGCTACAAGTAGATACCTCGAAAACAACAACCTCAACAGATGTGTTGGGTGGTGTATTTGTACCTTGTAACGTGGATGTATTTGGAGTCGCTTGACAGAGTAGGTGAGTGGCGTAATTGGAATATGCTTGTTTGTGAGAAATAGTCCATGATCAAATACAAATACTTGATATTAAACATCATGATAATTCCAACCTACGAGAGGAAAATCTTAAGATTAAGGTGGCAATGTTCTTAAGTAAAATATCAATATAATAATTGGGATTAAATTGACAAATCTCTTTCTCAATATTTTTTTGCATGTGTCTCGTGGTTAAAGAAGTTAGCGTAATCGAGAGTGGGTCGCAACTCTCGTGTTCCCGGTGAGTCCTAGATGGAGTGTTAGTTCTACTTCCACTGGTTTGTCGGTGTGTTCTGTGATTCTATTGGTTGAGCGTGGTACCATGGGTACAGTCGGTGAGTCCGTGTCCCTAGTACGACACTAATCGGAGACTCATACTTTGTCATAAGGGTGTATCCGGTGTGGTCATGTTTGGTCGTAGTGTCCTCATTCCCGAGTATTCCTCTCGTGGCAGGTAAGTCCGGGGAAATGGGTTAAAGTTGTAGTTGGGATTTGTTGGCTTGAGTTAGTTGCTCCAATGCACATGCTGTGAATGTTGAGTTTGGTTATTAAGGTTCGAACTGAACAACTAAATGATGGAAAGATATCTTGAATGGTATACCTATGTGCATATACGCATATGACTATCCCAGAACAATGCATGTAGATAAATGTATAATTAGTTATCTCATGACACGAATAAACTACCAGCACTTGTAAAGTATGGGTAGCAAATTGCATGCAACTTATAATAGTAGTATTATTGGTGGTATGGAATAACGAGCAATAACTACAATATTAATCATGGGTAGCAAATTGCATGTCCTTACAGTTTCTTTCAAGAACCTCCATTAGACGAGATTCTTGGTCTTTGGTCATATGAGAATAGATAATGAGAACTATAAAAATATAACAACAACAAGTATAACTCTACAAGTGAAAATTGTTCCCTACGTCCGGTACAAACTACAGAAGCTCAATTCGCTACTGTTGCTCCACAACTTGTAAACCTGGATGGGTTTCCAAAGAAGTATGTATGAGCAAAAAACTCAGTACAGCTAAAATGGGCTCACACAACACTATGCAGAAGATATCAGATCTCCATGGGATAAATCCATCATTGTGCTCAAATCACATTTACCTGGAAGACAACAACAAATCTTCCCGTAAACTCCAGTGCAGACTGAATCCGAAACACCAGGAGGTTGTGATGAAAGAAATACAGAAATGATGTGATGCAAGGTTCATATATGCCATCGCTGACTCCAAATGGGTGAGTCCCCTACATGTAGTGCTCAAGAAGATTGGGATCACCATTGTAACCAATGATAAGGGAGATGAGATTCTGACTAGAGCACTGAGTGGGGGTCTTTCCGAGAGTCCAGAACCAAGGGTATAAGAATGGAAAGAGAAGCGGGTATTAGAAAATAACCTAGCGGGGGCACTGAGGTTGGGTGTGTGATGCGGGAAAGATGTCAAAGATCATCCTAGCGACATGCTATGTTTTCTACCACATTCCTAGTAGGTTGTTAGGTCACATGCCTAGCACACATGTTTTCACCTTGCCTGTGTGCTTAACATTCAAAAAAGATTACCTAACGGACGTTGCCCGACTAAACATACCAATAGTAAACAGATTCATATGGGCTACTGAAGAGTAGGCAATTATCTTCTTAAGATCAATCTATGTTAAAGTGGCCAAGGAAGTATATATATAATTAGTTTGGCTCACCCCTCCCTCCACATCATCTTGCTCCCTAATAAAAAAGTTAAATGCTTTGTTGTAAGTTTCTTCGAAGGATCATCACCCTGCAATGATTGAAGCAATATGCCCCTCCCATTGCAACCACCTCCTCACTACCCTGATTATTTTTGAACTTTCTCATAGTTGTTCATCAGCTTCCTCTCCATAGAGGCGACCATCTTCACAAGTATAGCTTGTCATTGAAGTCATAAGAGAATGAACCATGTATCATTTACCCTCTTCTTGAAGGTGACTGCTCTTGCACGTATCACATGCATGAACTTGTGTGTGTCGAATATCTTATTTCACCACAAAACCTTGTCAGAATTCGTTTCTTTCTTCCAATGGCATTTCCCTTGTCCTCCTCACTTGTGCAAATAACTCCATTGAGAGCATGAAAATAAGTTCCATCATGTACCCAATTAGGTTATCCACAATAAAAAATGGGTAAAATATGGAGGTTTATGGTTTCTTTTTTCCTTCCTTGTTACTACGTATTATAAGTTGTTCCCATCTACAATATCTCTAGAAAGTTGTTCTCTATCAGTCAATGTTACAACCACCATTCGAAGGCTTGTGTGCCTCTTTTAGTCTTTTAATTGTTTAATTTATTTTTCACCATCCATATTAAGTAACATCACTTATCGAAATAGCATTCAGCTTTCTTCCCTTAATTACCAAGGAAATGAAATAATCCAAAGATAAAACTTGGCTGACTATATGTCAAGGATCTTATTTAATACTGAAAGCAAGAATAATTCACATACTGTGATTAACATTTTTTAGGCCCCCTTCTTTCTGTCTTACAGTGGAAAGTTGTGTTAAATTCTGGATTTCATTTAATGAATAAAATAGATAATTGTTTTAATTATCGTCCCGGCTTAAAATTTCTTGACCAAATATATCAACCAATAGTGATGTAAATAGATTGAACTTGAACGACTCTACATTTTTAGGTTCGATTCATTTATTTAATCAAGCCTAGACTTGTATGAGGTTCGATTCTTTTATTTTTGAACCGAATATGGATGGAATCTCTTTTTAATCAAATTAAACATAAGAAAATTAGATCTTTAGAATTCTCTAATGAGAGGGAGTGAAAAGAAGAGAAATGGAAATATGTGTGTGTGTGTTTATAATTAGAATAAAAATTCATTAATTTTTTTCTTTATCTAAGTCATTTTCATCTTTTGAAATTTGGATTAATAAGGATTCGTCTCTTTGAAAAAGTATAATTATAATATATTTTTATATATGTTTATATAAGGATAAGGACTGATGTGGAGATAAGCGATAAGTAAGGTTTATAATTGTTCTGTTGATTTGAGGATAACGAAGGGAAAAGTACTAGACACAAAGATGATGGATGCAACCATGATGTGACTATTTATTTTGGAATAGTTTATACCGAGAAGAAACCTATTTATCCCGTAAATATTTAGTTATCTATAGAAAAAGTTCACTTATCCTGGTACAAAATGTACTTATCTCAAAATATGGTCCAATTCTGCAAATAAGGATTTATATATATGTATATGTGTGTGCCTTTATCGAGTTTTAACAAATCAAACCTGAGCAAACATAGAATTTTTAGGTTTTATTTGTTTATTTAATCGAGGATAAATTTATGTTCAGGTTCGTTTTGTTTATTTTTGAATCGAATCTGAATCGAACGTTTAGCGAGCTGAACCTGAAGGAATTTCGAACTTGATAATTTTTTGACACCCCTTCATTTTGAAAGTTTTTGTACAGAAATATTCCTTGGTAATGGTATATAATATCATTTGAGCCAACTTTTCTCTAGTAATTATCCTCTACTATTACTAATTACTCTCTTTTTGCCTCTTTTTCATGCATACAATTCATATAATTATCCTCCTCCTCATCTTCATCTTAATCTGGAGGGTAGAGGATGTGGCAGTCGAAGCTTTTTCTTGACTTCATGCATCGACCGAAGCTTCTACTTCCACGAATGTTCCAAATTAATCGAAACAAGAAGAAAGTAATTAAGCTCAAAAATATATTCTTAACATTTTATCAAGGTGGTTGTCGTAATCGTCATTGTCCTCGTAGTGAGGGAACATGACATGCCCGCCGACCTCCTTCTAGAGTTCATGCACCGATAAGCACAGGTTGGGATCCTTGAGCTCTAAGAGCAGACACAACGTTGCCCCATCCCCGTAGGGAAGGAGAAGACACGAGGCCCACATCCTCATCGTCTGACTACTCATGAGTCCGTTGTTGGCGGCAAACTGCATTCACTTGCCCGTCAGGTTGAGGGAATTGTTGATTCACCTTATCAGCACCACCTCATCAGGGACATGTCATCGATGATTCTGTATGTGTCGATCAACCTTACAGCCACCGACTCCTTCCTCTCCTTATCCTTCATCTTACCATTCGTAGTGGACGATGTCTTCTTCTCCTGTTTCTCGAGCACCCGCAAGATGATGTTGTGCTCCTCCTCCTCACCAATAACTATCGCAGTAGATGTTGTCTTCTTCTCCTTTTATGCCCACAATATGATGTTGAGCTCCACCTCCTCATAAACAATGAAAGATGTATTCCCCTCCTCCTTCATGCTAGTCGCAACAGATGTGTTCTTCTTGGGCACCCTCGAGATGATGCTGTGCTCCTCCTCGGTGAAGAAGTTGAGCAAGGACTGCTCCATTCACGAAGAGATGAGGAACCGATTGTACATCAGGTTCACATCCATCGCCGTTGCCTCCTTATCCCCGAGGTAAACCAGCAACGTCCCCCAAAAGCCGTAGAGCATCCACCTAAAGCCCCCCAACGGAACCGAGCCTCCCGTAGGGATGGTTGTAGTTGATGGGGTTGCTGCTTTTGTTGAAAACCATTGTTGACATTGTTGAGTCCTCTGTCAGCATCCTCATTTGTGCTTTCTCCACTGTCGCACGAGCCCTCTCGTCCTCAAGCTTCTTCTTCTCATTAGCCATTGTTGATGAACATGGGGATAGTGAATCATTTGGATTATCATTATTGGGGATGACACACACAAGGAGGTGTATCCCCTAATTTTGTCTTGCAGGAAAGATGAGAGGACAACAAATATGTGTTCCCCATAGGGAACTAAATGGCAACAATGGCACAAGAAACCATACAAGACAAAGTTTTTTCTGTGGAAACCCCTAATCGATGTGAGTAAGTGAAAAAAACATGGGGCAAGACCAACAACGATTCCACTGTGATTAAACGAACCAATGTTCTTTCGATTTTGTTGCCAAACAAAATCGAGATACAAGCCACAAGAACAGTGGATAGTTCCTCAATAATCAATTAACTATCCTAGGTATCAAAAATACCAAATTCTCAAATTCAAGAAGGAATAATGGCTTCCATGTGGGCTCTTGGATGGAGATCCAAAACAGTGCTCGGCTTCTTTGAGGTCATCCCCAATGACCTCCAACAGTTGCTCCCACTCGAGCCCGTCCAGCTGCTGCTCCAAACCTAAATCTACAGCTCCCACGATTCCGAGCTACTGGTGCTGCCCTCGAGCATGGACTCGGCCTCTCTCTCTCTCTCTCCCGTGCATGTGGAGGAAGATGGAGAGGATTCCAAAAGGAAACACTCACTGTTGCATCTATTTTCTAGAATGGAAGTCGAAGCATTTTTGGGGGCAATCCCTGCTCTCTGTTTTCTGTTGGGAATGGGCAACTGAAAGGAGTGCTTCAATATTTTGGAGAAATAACAAAGATGCCCCTACAAAAGGGGCAAAGATGCAGCTAAACCCAAAAAATTGGGACAGGACAAACACCCAACAACCCCCTCCCTCCGGTCCCAATGGGGAGGTGCCGCCCACTGATGGAGATCACAAAGAAGTGACACTGCTCAACTCTCTTCAAAGCTGAAGCTTATCACAAGTGACTGCCTTAGTCGACATATCTGAGGGGTTCTCATCAGTGTGTACCTTCTTCAAAATGATATGCTTCTGATCAATTGCATCCCTCAACCAATGGTATCTCACATCAATGTTTTTTGTGCGAGAATGGTGCATGGTACTTTTGCTTAGGTCTATAGTGCTATGGCACCGCAAAACACAATTGGCTCACTGTCATCCAATCCAAACTCACCAAGAAAGCCTTGTAGCCACAACACTTCTTTCCCAGCCTCTGGGGTTGCTATGTATTCTACCTCAATAATCAAGAGAGAGAGAGTAACACATTTCTGTATCTTGGATTGCCATGATATGGCTCACCTTGCAAATGTGAAAATGTAGCTTGAGATAGACTTTCTCTGGTCCATGTCTTCTACCATATCTACATCAGTGTATCCACAAAGTTTGGGATCTGACCTCCCAAACACAATACACATACTTGAGGTCCCTCTCAAGTATCTCAAGATCCATTTCACTGCCTACCAATGGTCCTTCCTCGGATTAGACATGAATCTACTCACCACGCCTATTGCATGGGCTATATCGGGTTTAGTGCAAACCATGGCATACATGAGGCTCCCAACTATGGACTGGTATGGGATCTTAGACATCTATGTTTTCTCCTAGGAGGTGGATGGACATGACTCTTTGATTACCTTGAAATGAGAGGCTAAAGGCATGCTAATAAGCTTGGCATTCTTCATGTTGAATCGTTCCAACATGCGTTCAACATAGCTTTCGTGTGACAACCACACATGTGCTTCTTCGTGTCCCTTGTAATCCGCATCCCAAGGTTGTGGCCTGCCTTGCCCAAATCTTTCATCTCAAACTCTTTGGAGAGTTCTCTCTTGAGCTTTGCAATCACGTTGGAATCATGACGTACAATCAACATATCATCCACATATATCAAAAGAATGATGAATCTGTCACTGGGAAGATGATGAACATATATACATGGCTCGCTTGTACTCCTTTTGAACCCTTGATTTACCATAAAAGCATCAAACTGCAAGTACCATTGTCTCAAAGATTGCTTCAAGCCATAGAGACTCTTCCTCAACCTGCAAACCATGTGCTCTTTTCCTTTCTCTTGAAATCCCTATGTATGCTCCATGTAGAACTCTTCTTTCAAATCAGTGTGAAGAAACGTCATCTTCACTTCTGTCTGCTCTAGCTCAAGGAGCATGCTAGAAATAAGTCCTATCACCATTCTGACCGAATTCATCATTACCAATGGGGAGAAGATTGACGAGTCGTTAAATATGTGTTTTAATTCGGACACGTTGTAGTACGTGTACTTAGCGATTCAGTCAAAACCGAAATAAGATCTCGGGGAAAAGTGTCTCCGCTTAATTTATATCCCAGGCAAGTCCGGGGTCGAACACAGGGAGGCAAATGAACAACTTCGGGGGTAATTTGAAAATTAAGTTTTAGATTTCCAATGCGTTTTTTTATAATTTTTTTAATGCATAAACAAATACAAATGCAAATGCGGCTGAATTAAGACACTAAGAAAGCTTACAACTTAGCCAAATTATTTTGAATAGAAAATAAGTCCAATTTAGCCAAGTTATATTTTTCCTAGAATCCTAATCCAGTGATGAATGCAAGACACATTTTTTTAGAATTTTCAGGGTTAAAGTGCAATAATTAAAAATGCACACTTTTTATGGGTATTTTCACAATTTTTCACACAAACAGTAAGCAAACATGAGGAAAACTTTAGTGGAATAAAAACATGATGCAAGAAAGCTACAGTAATATTTTTAAATTTTAGGACAAAATATGAATTTTTTATGGATTTTTTAGTGAAATTAGAGTGACAGTGAGTAATTAATTCCTAATAAATCCACAATACCAAATTAATCAGAGTGTGAATTACCTCAAATAGATATTTCCATATAGAATCCAGGACATTTGAATTTTTGTGAATAGGATGTATGTGGATTCAATTAAAAATCAAATACGAAAATCAGTCCACAATTTATTTTATGTATAGGACAACTCCAATTTGGATGAAATTTGGGTAATAATTAAAGCACATATTAAGGCATCATTTCAATTTTTTGTGGAATTTTTAGAGCAACTGTGAGTTAGATATGAATTTATAGCACAGAATGGGTAAAATATGTAAAATTTTAGTTAGACAATTTTAATAAATCACTCAAATATCACAAAAATATAAATAAATACTTAGATGATAGAGACTGAGTTGCTCAACACAATGATATTTTTCATTTAAATAAATGACGCAAGATTGATGACCAAATTAAGAAGCAAACAGAGGGTTGTCTTTGCAAATTCAGAAAATAAAATTACAATGCAAGTTATGTACAGGGACCTTTTTTCAATAATGGAAACATAAAATATGCACAAAGTAATTTTTACATTAAAAAAATTCATCCTTCTTCTTCTTCCTTGGGCCGTGGGGAGAAGAACCCAAAGATCGAGGGCGGCGGCGGCAGCTGGCAGCCGTGCACGGCCGCGAAAAGGGCGGAGAGTGGAGCGGGGTCATCAGCAGCGGTGGGACGGCGGAGGGCAGAGGCGCGGCATGCGCACCGGCGCGCGGAGTCGGCGGTGGACTAAGCAGTAGAGGGTTGCGCATGGTGGCGCGGGCGGGGTGGCAGAGCCGCGCATGGCGGCCGTGCGGCGACGGAGCCGCTAGCGCTTGCGGGGTAGTGCTGCTGGCAGTGGTCGGCAGCTGCTAAGGGGCGAGCCGGCGTCGCCTGCTACGCGTGATGTTGGTTTTTTTTGTTTTTTTTGATTTTTTTCTGTAATAAAAATAATTTTTTGTTTTAATTTTTTAAAATTTTGTGGTTAATCAGAAGATGTGAATGATGGGGAAAACAAATTTTGTGGTGGTAGTAGAGATGATGAACAAAAGGGAGCTATGTAGGTGATGATATGATGTGGAGGAAAATGCAACACTAAAAAAAACGATGACGACAAAAAAATGAAAAGACAAATTACTTACAATGAACGCGGACCGCCTTGGGATTGCTCAAGAAGAGCAAGGTCTTTGCTCGAATTGCCGGCGAGCGATGAGCTCAAGCAGCGCCCGAGTGCGACTGCGATGTTGGCCAAAGAGCCAACAGATCTCACCAGAGAGAGGGTTGTCGTCGCTCGACCGCGGTTGTGTCATTGTCACCGATTCAACTATGGGAAATAGGCTCTCCTCACATAAAGATGGATCAAGTGCAAATTGAGTAGGATGGGATGTATATAAAGAGAAGACATGAGAAGTTATTAAGGTGGTGGAGTTGAATGGGAGGTTGTATTATTAATGGAGTTGAATGAGAAGTTGGAAGAAATAGTGGAATAATGGAGTTGAATTGGTGGTTATTGTAGAGGATGAAAATTAATAAATAAATAAAGTGAAATAAAGTAGGCTACTTTAAATACAACAAAAAATATAAAGAAGGAAAAATAGTGGAGAATTTACAAGGGAATACATACAACATGTACATTTTTTGTTTGCTTTTTTGATATGTATTTTTTGGCTTTTTAATGAGAGATATTTACAATGGAAAAATACAATAAAATACTACAATCAAAATACAATACAACCATCATTTTTTTTATTTTTAGTAATTAAGAAAGATAAAATAAAAAATCAAGAAAGAATGAATATATACATAATATACAATGTACATTTAGGTCCCAAATTTGCGAATGAGCTCCGATTTTAATGAAACCACTTCTGTTGGATAGATAATTTTCTAACTTGAACTTTAAAAGTGAGTTTGGTGAATTTGGAGTTCATATGGAGCAGAAATTTGGCTTGAAAGTTCGTCTTTACGGCTTTTTCTCTTTGGGATCTAGGAGCATTTATTTGAGTTAAAATTTATTTTGTATTTTTGTAATTTTATATACATTGTTATGAACAAGTTGGAGAAAGAATTAGCCAAAAAGGAGTTGAAATGAAATTATTAAAAATACATGAAGTTTTGGGCTATTTACTTGTGAGAAACTCCTTTGATTTTGCGGCTTTTTATTGTTAATGTATTTTATACAATCTAATATACAATAATTAGTGTGTTTTATTTACAAGAGTCATTTTGTTAATTTATTGATTTTATGGACATTTATTTGAGAATTTGCTCAGGGATTTTGCTAAGATCAAGATATAGAGTTGATGAATCGCAGATTCATCAAAGATCTCATCATAGTTCACTCCTTCTTTCTCAGTGAATCCTTTCACTACTAATATGGCCTTGTACTTGACATTCTTGCCAACATCATCAGACTTCAATTTGTAGACTCATTTGTTCTTCAAGTCTCTCTTACCTTTAGGAAGCTCAATAAGATCATAGGTGTGGTTTCTCCTAAGAGATAACATGTCTTCATTCATTGCATTTCTCAAATGATCCTTGTCCTCATGCATTTGTGCCTCCTCAAAGGTGTATGGTTTACATGCATCTATAAGCATCACATAGCAGGAAATGGGGTGAGGAGATGATGGCTGACGTGTTCGCTCAGATCTGTTGACCTGAGTCTCTGTTGTGTCTGCATGTGGATGAGGCTACTCCCCCTGCCCCAGGTCCCCTAGACCTGCATCAATGGGGTATGCATATGGCTCGTGCTTCTCTAGCTACTCATCCTCTCCACTTGTACCCCATACCGAAGAGGGTTTCGTTTCCTCATCAATGTCGTCATCCATGGAAAACTCATTTGCATCGTCACTCGTAATGTTGTCCTCAATCAAAGTCTAATTCTCCTAGAAAATCACATCCCTATGTCTGATGATGGTCTTGTTCCTTGGATCACAGAAACAGTATCTAAACTCATGATCTCTATAGCCAAGAAAGATATAAGGAACTTCCTTTTCATACAACTTCTTCCTCTATACCTTGGGTACCAACGCATAAAATTTGCATCCAAACGCCCTCAAACGAGCATATGTGGGGTCCTTCCCTATCCAAACACACTTTGGAATTCGAAAACCTAAAGGAACTGATGGGGATTAGTTCATAAAGGAACATGTGATGTGAATTTCCTCAGCCCAAAAGGTCTTGGGCAACTTCTCTATCTTCAGCATGCAATGAACTCTCTCAACAATGGTCTTGTTCATCCTTACGGCAAGACCATTATGCTAGGGTGTGTATAGATCTGTCCTCTCAAGCCAGATGTCGTGCTATGCACAATAGTCCTAAAAGCTATGGGAGGTGTACTCTCCCCCATTATCCGTGCGTAGGCGCTTCAACAATTTCCCTGTCCCACGCTCAACCATGGCATGAAATTTCTAGAAACAATAAAAAACTTGATCTTTCATCCTCAGCACATATACTCACACCTTCCTAGATGCATCATCAATGAAGGTGACAAAATATATGTTGCCTCACAAAGAGGTTGTGTCCATAGGACTACAAACATGTGAGTTAACCAGTAGTAGAATGTCTCTCTTCACTTTAGATCTGACTCCGTATGGTGCACTCCTGCTCTTCTCAACCTCACATACATCACAAGGAGAATGAGATGTCATTGTGGTAGGGGATCAACTCTCTCTTGCTCAGAAGTTGCAAGCCCTTCTGGCTTATGTGTCCAAAGTCGATGGTGCCACAAATCTGAAATGTCCTCCTCGCTAGCACGCAAACTGCCATCCATGACCTTTACTATAGTCATATAGAGTATGCATAACGGAGTTCAACAATGGTGTTGACATCTATGCTTGGTACTCGTATTGAATTACTAAGAACCTATATGCATAGATATTTTTCAAATAACCTAAGATGACCGCTTCAATAGTTTTAGGACCTAGTTTCTTTCTCTTGTGTTTTGTGACTAAAATATTAGCGGCACAACCCCACACTTTGAGATATCTTAGTCTTGATTTTCCATTTCACTAAAATTCAAAAAAACAACTTTTTCATGTCTTGGAAGGATCTTATTTAGAATATGGTAAGTCGTATTCAAGGCATCTCACTGCATATAGGTTATAAGTCTAGAACTTTGTAGGAGAGGATTGATCATGTCAGTTACGATACTATTTTTCCATTCTACTATCTCATCTGATTGTAGTGAATATGGAACAATAACTTCATGAACTATTCATCAAATATGCTAGAAGCATATTCACCTCCTCTATCTGACCTAAGTTGTTTAAGCAATTGTCTAGTTTGTGTCTCAGCCTCATTCTTAAAGATAAAAAATTTCTATAAGGATTAATCCTTGGTTTTGTTACATATATAGCAGCATCGATTGCCATCATCTATAAAGGTGATAAAGTATTTCTTATTGTCTCTAGTCAACACACCATTAAACTCATAGATATTCGTATGCATTAGATCTGATGTCTCAATATCTCTAGAGACCGATCAAAAAGACTCCCTAGGTATCTTAACTTGCACACAAATTTCATATTTTTGAGTTTTATCAACAATGAATTTAGGTATAAAATCTAAATCCATAATCCATTTAGTTGAATTCAAGTTTACATGTCCCATTCTATCATGCCCCATATCACAAGATTCTAAATTATTAACAACGCAAGATAAAGAATTAGGACATCAGAATTTTAAAAATTTATTGAACCACATCTAAATCTAAACAAGTCAAGCCAAATAGCCTTTTTCCATAAAGAACGTCATGTCTCAAAATAACAACTTTATTACATTTAAAGTTCAGTCAAAATCATTTCCAACTAAGATAGAGCCAGATAAGACATTCTTCTTCAAGTCGGAGACATGCAACATCTTGTGCAATGTCCAAACACATCCAGATGAGAATCTCAAGTTGACTTGTCCTTCCCTAGCACCATGGTCGCAGACTCATTCCCCATATTCACAATTCAACCATTGCAAGTACGATAAGAAGAAAACACGATTATTTCCGAATATATAAGCACATTGGCTTCAGTATCCACATGCAACTCATTAGGATCGTGGATACATTATAGTTCAAGTTTTACAGAGACATATCCCTCGCTAGCCACGAGTCTCGCAGTGATCATATGCACTTGTGGATTCTCATCTGTAGTCTTTGGTTGAGCCTTCAAGGACGGAAAGTCTTTTCCCAATTGACATCCTGATTACAGTGCTAGTGTGGCTTATTTTTGCTTTTTTCTAGATATTACCATTTGATTTTATTATATTGTTGTTACTACCCTTTTTCCTTTTATCTTTGCCCTTCGAGATCATGAAATTTACCTTAGCCTGAACATCAACATGGGCAACATGCTTTTGTGTTTTGTGTTCCATCTCTATGGTGATTGCCAATATCAAGCATCTATAGAAATCTTCCACTTTCTAGATTTTACGGCCATATCAAAGTACTTCTAAGACTTAGAGAATTTTTCTATGATGCATATGATTTGAAACTTCTCTGAAAGTTCCATTTCGATATTTTCTAAGCAATGGAGTAGGAGTAAAAATTTATGTGATTGTTCATAAGATGACTTCCTTTTAGTCATTAAATTTTTTTGAGAATTTAGCGACATAGGATTTCTTTAAAACAAGATCTTCGGTGTTATACTTATTGTCTAGTTCTTCCCATAACCATTTAGCATTCAAACAACATGTTGGACTAAGTCAACAAGATGCAACCCTGATTTATACGGTTGTGTTCCTTCCACGTAGATTGCGCCTTTTGTCTGTTGGGTAAGGGAGTTTCCTTTTCCACCGTTGGGCATTCAGTTTCAAGCAATAAGATTAATCGTATGATGGTTAACAAGATTTCCATGCTTTGTTGCCAACGTTTTAAATTATGACCACACTAAATTTTCCAGGCATCCCAGTAATATCCACCCTCGATTTAAATATCATGTTTGACATAGTTTTAATCCTAGTTTCAAATATCTTTTCCAAAATTTTTGTTACTGGACATATCAGGGTATGCATTAAATAGTATTTTTTTTAGATCCGTATGAATCAATATAAATGCATTGCATATTAACAAAAGAACAATCATGCATTTCGATTCATAATCTAATTACAAATTTCAATTAGTAATTGTTTTATTATTCAAAATTACATGTTAGGATGAAATCGAGGAAAGGTAACGCAATAAATAAATTGCGACAAACAAAATAGTAAATAGATCAAAATAGAGATCAATGAAGCGTCCATGTAATGAACTGTCCTTAGAGAATATATCGTTACCACAATACTGGTGCATAGGATACTACTGATCCGCTCTCAGGATACGATGGCACATGATCATCATCAGTGTACTCCGACGAGATCATCTTCGAAAGTACCTCAGAAAACTGCAACTGAGAGAAGAAGAGAGAACAGTTGCAATGAAAGAATAGAGAGCAAGAGCAAGAGATATTTTCTTGCGTGGAGATTCAAGGTCTGAATTGACTCTCCTCGGCTCATAGTTGGAGCCGGAGACGGAGCCTGAGATGAAGCGCACACGATCCTATGTGGTCATGCATTCTTCCTCTATACCATTGCTATAAGAGTTTGAGGTGTGAACTCATATATAAGTCCACCAAAGTTTTAGAACTACTATATTATGTACTAAAAACTCAACCCAAAATCTCCTTATTTCAATTGAGAATTTTCAACTTTCCTTCACAATTGGCTTCCCACTTGAAATCAATTTAGCTTCAAGGAAGGTAGGAGGCCTTATCATAAACAGCTCAAAGATATGCAAATCAGCACAAATCTGAAAAGGTCTGGGCAAACTACCACAAAATAATTCGCAATTGAGTACTGCTTTTAAATCATTCAGAATCGTAACCCACGAGAAATGAGGTGGGAAGAAAGATGAAAATATAAATATCATCTCCAATCGCTACTTACTTCTTAACAAGTGATATTAAATGCATTCGATGTGAAAAGCAGTATTTTTAACATACTTTGCTATATATGTAGGGGTACTTGGTACGACGCCAAAGCATGCACAAAATATTAATCACATACCCATACCAAACATCATTATGGGATAAGGAACCCACATCTCATTTCCTTCGGCTTATGATGACCCTTATCCCTTTCTCCACAATACTCTGCCCCATAATATTACACCCTCCATAAGGTTAAACATGTCACGGAGGATCATAAACCCATCATTGCCCAGTGAAGAGTTGACATAAATAAGGGGATTTAAATAAGGAGATTACAGACTTAGAAGGGGCTCTAGATACATGTTTTATTCTTGCACATATAAAGTACTCAAGTCCTCCAAAGTGTTTATTAACTATCTGAATTATGCTTGGGGAAAGCTAACATCGAATCACTCGATGTAAATGAACAAGTATCTCCCTGACCTCCTAGGATCAATGAAACCCAGATATGTTCGCCACCATATTCTCTTCCTTCATTTCGAAATAGAGGTGAACTATCACCCTCATTACTGATACTCTGATCACCAACAAAAACTGATGTTACAAATCTTTTCATTCATGCATATTATATCCCCTCCATCTCATGCTACTTGCCATTTTCACCCTCATTGTCCACGGCTTTAGAAAGCTTTTGAGCTTTGAAAGTTTGGATACTCATGTCCTGGATATCTTGCATGTACACTTAATTTCAAGATTTCGAACATTAGGAAGCCCTCAAGGTAGGGTTGGGCATCGGGCTGAGTCGGTCGGGTTTGAGTTGGACCGATCCAAGATCATTTTAGTATATGGGCTAGTGGGTTATGCTTAGGCCTATTTTATTTTTAAATTCCAGGGCCAAGCCCAAACCCATCCCGAACAAAATGGGTCGGGTTCGGGTCGGGCCAGCTCAATTTAACACATATGTATACCAATATTATGTATTGGTTACTTACATTTGTACATGCTATAACACTTGAGGACACCGATTCCATTCTTAGATATTAATGTAATAATCTTGCTTATTAATGTAATAATATCCTAAGTCCATGGTAATAGATACGATTATTAATAGGTCTAAGTATCCATTTTAAACAAGAAATAAGGATATGAAAATTAAAATATAATATTTGGAGTAAATATTAATATACTGGATATAATTATATCATATAGGTTGGGCTATCGGGCTTGCGCGACGGGGCCTTCTCAGGCCCAAACCTGACCTGATAATCAATACGAGCTCTTTTTGAGGCCTACGATCCACCCACTAAATTTCAAGTTCAGATTTGGGACGGGTTATGCAGGTTGGGTTTTGGGCCAGATCAGGTCGGCCCAGCCTAATGTCCAACCCTAGTCAATGGCTGACTTGATTCCCCTTTCGTAATGCATACTTCGATGCTACCATCATCCTTGATCATAAAGCTCTCAAGTCTTTTGATCTGCCAAGTATATCTGAATAGTTGATCCTTGTCTCAACCTCCATAAGAAAGAAATCAAAGAGGAGATTTCATAACTACTATATTCCAAAGAACAAATTATCATCTCGGCCACAAGAAGACTCCTCCTCGTCCCACATGGTTCCTTCTTTCTATCGAGGTTTGATCTTTTATGATTCATGAATATGAGATTTATCTAATCGAATTCTCTAATATTAGATCTAATCTTTAAGTAGTTAACCCAACATAGCCCCGAACTAACAGTTCTTATGATCTTGTAAAATATACTAATTAATATCCTTTTGAAAAAAGCTGTAAAATAAGAGTTTGTTTTGTAAATATTCATCTATAGATAACTATATTTTCATGAATTTTTAATTAATTCACACTAACTTCTAATTGAATAAAAATAATCCATTATGTAGATATTATTAACCTTAAATAATAAAAAATACCAAAAAAATACTAACTTCTATCGCTAACCAATAAGCTAAAACCTTAGTTGTGGAGACAAAAAGTCGTGAAGGTCTATATCTCTTCTATACCAGCTCATATGAAACTCTACTCACCATAGACTTAATTTGCTCTGAATTATGTACACAGCAAGAATACCATATGAATCTGAGTTCATATGTGAAACTTGAGTTTTGGGACCGATTTGTATATAGTACAAATAATCAATAATGAGCTTATTATTTCATGTACAAAAATTAACCATTTTAATTTACTTATCTTTATTTATTTCTTTGAGTGTTGTTTTAACCAAGTACAAATAAAGAAAAACCAGAAATGTCAAAACTAGGAAAAAATGAGATGTTATAACTCAATGTTTATTGCACACATTTTCTCTTTCTTGGTTTTATTTAACATTTTTATTTATCATTAAAAATCCAAAAAAATATTAGTGTTTGTTTTTATTTATAATATTTTATTACATTTTACTTTGTAAATAGTTTATATCAAAAATCAAAAAAATGCATAACATCAAACATATACATTTTATTCACATAAAATACATTCAACAAAATCAGTCTTTCATAGGAATCCTCTTTTAATTTTGAGCCATTCATGGAAAAATGTAGAGATCTTAGAAATACACATTTTTTATGAAGGCTACTTTCTTGTTTAAGTCCATCTTCTATTTTATTTATTTTTGTTTCCTCTTTTCATGCCTTGCTCAACATGCTTCTTCCCTACTTAGTTGGATCTAATATCCACGTCGTCCCCAAATTTAAACCCCGACAAACTCCCTCTCTCCTCGATTTTCTGGCTAATCAAAACCCTTTCCCTATTGACTACCTAGTAGGGTTGCTAATTGAACTGAATCATTCGAATTTGATTAGGATTCGTTCGATAAAAATTCAAAATAAGTTCGATTTGAAATCAAATGAATTGAATTTGAATTTAACTTGGGATTCGATTCCCAAATGAATTGAATCTGAATTTACGTGGATTCGTTTGATAATAATTTGATTCGATTCGATATTCTATATCGATACATATATGTATATATGTAACAATGTATTTATATCTGCATAGTACATACAAATACATGCATATAATACATACATATTTACATATATAAATGTAACAAGCACTATGGGTTGATTATGATCTTTTCTGAATATTCTTGTGCAAGTAATGATAATATAATTACATTAAAAGATTGGCATCCATCTATTTGAATTTATTTGTAAGTAAATAGATGTAGAAAAGAGTATATGAATATGTATTAAAAGGCGACTATATTTTATTTACAATGAAATATTTAGCATTTGCATTATATCACAAAGAATAACATTTGCATGCAAATAAAAATACTCTCAGAACAAATTACAACAATTATTAAGTGGTTAATTTTAAACTT
The DNA here is from genome assembly GCA_037367405.1 of Ottelia alismoides. Classification (NCBI taxonomy): domain Eukaryota; kingdom Viridiplantae; phylum Streptophyta; class Magnoliopsida; order Alismatales; family Hydrocharitaceae; genus Ottelia; species Ottelia alismoides. The sequence goes on along the minus strand of JAZKJV010007580.1, from coordinate 330,534 downwards.
ATAATCATATGTAAGATCCATTGATATGATTTATCATGTTAAACCTTCACCGCTATGATTTTCGTACTCACAGTATCACACTATACCGACATGACTTATCAGTGTGTGACGTGTATATGCAACATTAGCCCCCTAATGACATTAAATCTCTTTCCTTTCCTATTTATAACTAAGTTCAAGTGGTTTGACTGCAAAATATTATGAGTTAGAAATGTGGGTCCTTCATGCGTCAATTATACAAAACATCTAAGTTCATGTCTTTACTTATTATTTTAGCCTAGTGACAATAACTTAGGTATGACTTACTTTGTATAAGTACAATAATCAATCTTAGCATAGTATTCAGAAATTTTGACTTATTATTTTAGCCTAGTAACAGTAACTTAGGTATGGCTTGCTTTGTATAAGTACAATAATCAATCTTAGCATAGTATTCAGAAATTTTGAGGCATTAAGAGTATACAAAAGAACTCTAATCCTTACCAAATTTAACATCTATATGTATGTATGTATGTATGTATAATTCTATTAGTTAAGGACTAAATATCAAACATAAAAAAGAGTAAAAAAATAGTCTTGAAATATAATAGGAAAGATCAAATGTTGATTGTTATTCTAAATCCTCACCCGTACATTTATTTTCATATTCCCACATTTCATACATTGTCTTTTCCATTCTTCCTTTCATTATCGACCAAATATCCTAAATACCCACGATAGATTATGGTGGCCTTTCTCCTACCATGTGAAAATGATGATTTTGCTACAACATATTCCTCCTTAACATTTGTCGTGATTCGAAATTTACCAAGATATATCTCCTTTGTTTTTTTATTGTGTTGATTCCCAACATGGTAATTCAAGATGATTACCATTGTCAAGGCGACATTTATCATCACATGAGTAATATACAAGTTCTTCTTACCATAGTTTAAGTTGTTCCATTGTACATCAAAAATTCAGATATTTCATTTTCATGTCTCAATTTTTGATAATGAAGATCCTCACGCTTAATGAAGATGTGTTATCTTGCTACATTATTTTTTATTATTCTAATTATTTCAAATAATAATATTTATTTCTATTAACTTTCTATATAAGTCTGATCTTGTCTTGCTTTAACATGCAATGATAATTATAATGTGTTCAACCTTTTTGTTGATGATATTATATCTCATTGAGAGGCTCATATAATTGTATTGTATTTATACATATCTTCATCATTTAAAAAAGAGTATATTTTGATTATAAAAGACATAATAATTATAAAAATTAAGCACTTTTAAACACTATATTGTATTAGTTTTATATTTTCCTCAATTTTATAGTTTTTCAACTTAACTCGGTAATATACGTTCAAAATTAAGTTTATACAATAAAATATTTATATTATATTATTCTTCATATAATATTATTTGTATCAGCTCTAACACATCAATTAGCATTTTAAATTTGAAATAAAATGAATCAAATTTGAATATTCGGAACTTTAAATGAATTGAATCTGAATTTAAGTTAGTAAATTCGTTTGAAATTCGATTCGAGTTTGGATTCGAAACTTTTATAATGAATTGAATTAAGATCCTTGTGGATTCGAAGGTATTCAATTCGATTAGCACCCCTACTACCTAGTCAACTCCACCCTCCATTGTTGTTATAGAATGAAACCCCACCTCTGATTCTTTCTCTCTCGCCCATCACACCCTCCTAATACTTTCATATAACCCCCAGACAACCTGAAACCGTCAACAATCGACCACACCCACTCCCCCATCTCTGTTACTCCACATCCTCCTATAAACCCCATCCAGGCCACCATTACAATCCATCCACCATCTGCGATAGGGTAAACCACTAGCCCTTGACCTCCCCGATGACAAATTGGAGAGAATCGTAGAAGCAATTGACAGCAAAACTATCAGGCGAGATCCAGCAGTGATGCCAACCTCTACTACGGTCTAGACCTTTGCTCCATGAAAATAGACCATTCTCCAGGTAAATATACTTGAAACCCTTCTTTCCATATCCCTCATTTCTTCTTCCATGTTCTTCTTCTTCGTGAGTTAATACCCAACTTCTTCTTCTGATCTGAAATACCGACAGTCGCCAAACAACTCCCTTCTCTCCCTCTTCACTATTGGTTCTATCTCGCACAACCCTCCCACCTCCGGCCAACAACGTGGTCGGAGTCTCGTTCCGATCCACTTCCCCACCACCCTCCTTGTGCGTAACCCCAGGTCTGAGGCTTCATACCTCAAGCCTCTTCTTCCCTTGCAGATGCTTCGTCCAATAACCTCACCAGAGATTGAGAAAGAGAGCCCATCCTCGGTGACAGTCATGTACTTCAGACTCGCGTACACCATCGTCGGAACAGCTACCCTCACCACACGATTTGCCATCATGTCCCCATCCTCCTTCATCGAGAACCACAGGTCTGACCACCGTAGCACCTTCTGGATGGATTTCCGTCGCGACCCTTCTCGCCCACAAGAAAGAAGCTTGCATTTGCATAAGACTCAGCCCTGATCTGGAATTGAAGACAGAGGATAAGGGGAAGAGCTCAACCTGCAAGCACTGTAGGATCAAGACTCCTTGGCTTTTATCCAAAACGGTGATCATCGCAGGCGTCTTCTATCGTTAATCTGGATTATCATCCGCTCCAAAACACGACGCATGACGGAATCTGGGCCACCAGATCAAAATGAGACTAGCGGATCGGTACTGCACACTCCAGAGCCCGAGAGACGTAGGTATTGCACATGACTTTTGAGTTTTATGTAGAGGTCCTCCAATGTTTCTATAATTATACATAGGTAGGTTTTCGATAATTTGGAATTATCGTATTGAGTTTGTTGCATAAATCGAGGAACAAACATGCGGTGACATTTCAACCCTTCTAGGCTAGGTTGGAGGAGGGTGCGGTACCTTGGAGAGGTGTTAGACATCGAATTAGCAACAATCGGTCCTTGGTACGGTCGTGAGAAGGAGGACTCTCTTGAGGACGATCACCGCATGTCTTGGGCAGAGGTGGTGAAGCGTCAATCAACCGGGCGACCGTTCGACGTGGGAGCAAGTTAGAGCATCGTTGGACGTCGGGCCATTTCGAAAGGCCATCTCGATTTTCGCAAGAGGATCGCAGCTTTCCGTCCCGTAATGAAAGGAAGCATTCAAGTGGGACGTTTTCGATTCGGGATGAAGCATTCAAAGGGAATGTCGTTGCATATTTTTTAGGTGATGCGCTCGAGGATAATAAGGCCATTCAATTATGGCCTAAATTAATGGGAGCGTACAGTTGCGGGATCTATGGGTGCAATGGTACTTCAGATTGTCAGAATCTGTTGGAACATGTCCGAGTGGAGGCAGGTGCCCAATCAGAGACATGCGGTGGAGGTTCAAGTTGTCAGAATCGGAGGGAACGAAATCGTGTGGAGACGTGTGCGCTATCGGACCCAACTGATAGTCCGGTAGGAGGGATGCCTTCCCTTGCTAAGGTTGTTGTTTATTATGCGGATGGAGACGTGTCCAGTGGGGTTTTTCCACTGGAAGATGCCGTGCCAGAAATTTACGTAGAGGCTAATGATCAAGGGCCAGAGACTGACTTGCAGGGGAGGAGGGTTGTTCGGGACATCCTTGGGGGGATAGAGGGAGTTCTGTTGGAGGGAGGAGGGTCGCCTCCTTCAGGTCAAGAGCGGCTGGATGAATTTTCTCGTGGCTGCACCGAGGAAACTGTGTTCGAGGCGGAAGGGTTAGAGAACGGGAAGCGTCAGGGTTGGCTAGGAAGGGTTTCTCAAGAGGGGTTGGTGAGTTTGGTTCATGAAGGGCGGATGGAGAGTTTGTCGATAGGGGGTTGGAGTTGGGTTCAGAGGGTCGTGAATCAAGGAGCCTAGCTCTGAAGGTGAGGGAGCGTGGAAGTTCGGAGGTCAGGAGTGTTCGGAGGCTTGATGGGAGGGGTGGTTAGTGTAGTTTGGCTCGAATGCTAGGAAGTTCGGGGGGACTGGCACTGGAGGTGCCAACTGGATGGAAGGACCTCGGAGAATAGGGGAGGCTAGAATCCACCTTACAATAAGGCCTGGAGCTGGAGAAGATGGCTTTTAATGACCGGGCTTCGGGGATGGGGTCTGACGGGGGGGGGCTTAAAGACGGCTAATGGAACAAACGGTATCGTGGCATGTGAGAAGCGATTGGTTTGAAGGTAGATAGAAGGAGGCGAAGGGCGAAGATCATGGAGGAATTGGAGCGACAGGAACTCGGGCATATAGTTGGTTCTTCTTTATTGAGAAGGGTTAATCGTTTTAGTCCGTTAGACCGCGGATTCACAGAATGTTTGGGGGTGGTTCATTCACAACCCATTAGGAGTAGCTCAACGGTTGCTTAATGAAGCTATTATCGTAGAATGTTAGGGGTCTTGGCAGACCCGAGAAGCACATGGGGGTTGGAACCTTAATCCGTGAGGCAAGAGCGGACATTTTCTTGTTGCAAGAGATGAAATTGTCCCGCAGTGTGATAGAGGTTGGCTACGAGCTGGGTATTTGATGTGGTTTTCAAGCTGTTGTCAAGGAGGCACAAGGAGCAGCAGGAGGATTGATCACAGGTGGAAGGATAGTGATTTTGAGGTAGTTGCGGAGTGGAGGTCCTTATTCTCTCTCGATCCGTCTAAGAAGGTAGGAAGATGTCGTCTTTCCGGTGACAAATGTTTATGGTCCTAATGGTAATGGAAGGGGTTATTTAGCAGCAGAGCTAATGCATTTCTACTCAGAGCATCATGATGAGATTTGGCTGGTAGGAGGGGATCTCAACCTTACGCTTTTACCTGATTACCGCCCTAGGAGGGGGGCGGGAGAGATGTAGGATCAGCAGAGTTTTTGGAAATGGTACATTCTCTGGGACTATCAATTATTGATGCGGCAGGATGTACTTATACTTGGCGTAACACGAGGTCAAGATCGAGACTGGACAGATTTCTACTCTTTATCGAAGGAGTGGTGAGGTTCCCGCTATCTCGAGCATGGGCTCTTTCGCGAGCACATTCACATCACACACCAATTATCTGGTCTTCTGGTGAAGATGAAAGAGGGAGGTTCTTCTTCTGCTTTGAGCGGTCTTGGATGCTGGAGGAGGGCTTCAAGGAGCTAGTTGCAGATCGGTGGAGGAGCTGGAGTCCGGAGGGTTCGACGGTTTCTCTTCTGGCAGCTAAATTGACACTACTTAAGTCTTTTCTAAAGGACTTAGGACAAGGGGTGCGAATGAAGAGGAGGGACAAGAGAGTGCATGCTCAGGTGGAAGTGGTCCGGTTGGATGATCTCGACGATTTAAGGGGCCTGGATCAGAACGAGATGGCATAGAGGTCTAGGCTCTTGGAGGTAATTCTGATGGAGGATCGGAAAGAAGAGGTGGAATGGAGACAAAAGTCCAAACAAAAATGGCTTAAAGAAGGCGACACGAATACCAGATTCTTTCACTCTATGGCTTCTGGCATAAGCAGGAGAAATCGAATTCATGAAATTGAGGTAGGTGGAGAGAGGTATTCTGGAGAATCACAAATTGGCAGTGCACTGAGAAGTTTTTTTGTGGAGGTGTCGCGGAGAAGGCAAGGGGATGGGTAGGGGTGGTTGGGAAAGGGGGTGAAGGCTTTGACACCGGGGAAGGCGAAGATGCTGGTGAACCCCTTCTCGGAGAGAGAAGTAAAGAATGCAGTACGAGGGCTGAACGCAAATGGCGTACCAGGGCCGGACGGGTTCCCAATATTTTTTTTACCAAGAATTTTGGGACCTCCTCAAGGGAGAGATAATAGATGTACTGGAGGAATTTAGGGTTGGCAAAAGGGGATTTGAGAAGGTTAACAAGGCTTTATTGTTTCTGCTCCCAAAGAAATATAACCCGGCAAGAGTAGAGGACTACAGACCAATAGCTCTTTCCAATGAAATTTACCTCATTGTGGCAAAAGTTCTAGCAAACAGGCTCAAGAGGATTATGGACTCCATAGTGTTGGAGGGTCAATCCATGTTCATTCCTGGGCGTCAGATGGCAGACAAGCTAGTTATGGCATCAAAAATTTGTTTAGAGTGGAGACGAAGGGGTGCATAGGGGGTGCTATGGAAGATTGATTTTTCGAAAGCTTATGACTGTATGGATTAGAAATTTCTGTTGTCTTCGATGAGGAAAAGAGGTTTCCCGGATAACTGGGCGGCATGGACGTAAAGATGTATCACCACAACTTCCTTCTCAGTTTTAGTTAATGGGAGACCTGAAGTAGGTTATTTCCAACCACAGAGAGGTGTGAGGCACGGTTGCCCTTTAGCGCCCATGCTCTTTGTTCTGATTGCAGATGCACTGGCGGTTCTGTTCAAACAAGAGGTCGATGGAGGGTGGTGTGAAGGATTTCGCTTGAATGAGATATCTGTGCTGTTGTTGCAGTACGCAGACGCCACGATACTTTTCCTTGGTGGAACAGAAGAGATGAGCAATCGTGCAGCTTAGTTGTTGGACATTTTCAGCAGTTTGTCTGGGCTTGAAATAAATTTGCAGAAATCAATTGTGATAACTTTTAGGTTACAGAATGAGGATAGGGCAAGGGTAGCAGAGTTGCTTGGATTCTCGTTGGGCGACCTGCCGATTAACTATCTGTGCCTTCCATTGGTGGCAAAAAAACTGAGAGCATCAGATTGGGAGGCGATCATTCAGAAGATAGAGCTCAGATTGGCTGGGTGGAAGGCGATTACCTTATCCAGAAGTGGGAAGCTGGTCCTACTGAAGCATGTCCTTTCTGCCATCCCCACATTCTTTCTCTCGACTAGATTGATGCCGGTGGGAGTGAGAAAGAAGATTGAAAAGATGATGAGAAGATTTTTTTGGTCAGACGGGAAGTAACAAAAGACGGGCATGCATCTAGTGTCCTGGGAGGAGATAACGAGACCCCGCAATCAGGGGGGTTTGGGTGAAGGATATTGAGAATCCTTAAGCGCATCACGGAAGCGTGTCGATCGCATCGTATGCAATCGGAGCAACTAGTCGTACTAGATGCTAGATGTAGCGGAAATTAAAATTTTTTAACTTTAAAGATGAAACCACATGATCACGAGAACACTTCTCGGATCGTTTCATCAAACCACAAAGTATAAGGAATACCTCTTGAAGCGTGGTTGTGATCGCGATATCCCAAAGTAGAGATCCTCCTATCTTAAGTCCGACCCACGAAGAATGCGCTTGCGGGCACGATGATGAGTAGCGTCCTTCCCGCAATCCTTTGACGAAGATCCAAGCGTCGAGGCGCAGCAAAAATGATCTCCTTCCTAATACACAGAGTGGACGGCCACTTGAATATTAGGGAGACCCCACGAGAATGAGAGAGAGAGAGAGAGTAGAGTTCTTCAACTCAAGAATGTTGTCACTTGGAAAGGCTACCCTAGCCCTCCTTTTATACTAGTTTAGGATCCAATGGATCTCAATCCATGGGACACATGGATCCAAGGGCTATGCTTGGTCCATGCTAAATCAATGGCTATGATTGTTGTTTGTTAAAACCAACAACATTAATTTAAATTAAAAAATGTTACAACATTATCAACATAATTTAATTTAACATTAACTAATTAAGAGATAATGTGATAAATAAAATGGAGTCAACCAACCTCCCTAAAATTGTGGTGGTCAATTTTGGCTCCTTTTTATTTATCTTATTATTCCTTAATTAATTTTGTATTCACAAAAATATTCACCAAATTAATTCCCAATTAATTTGTGAATATTTCAATCATGCCATTGAATATTATGTGAATCATATTCACAACCCAAACTAGTTAGTAAATTGCATTTCCAATTAATTAATAAATGTGAATCTAATCCACATTATTAATCAACAAATGCTATTCACATAAATTCTCTCTCTTATATATGTATATTATAAATCATATTTATAATACACATATATCATGGATAGTGTTATCCACATTCTCTTAATCTTTGATAATTAAATCCCATTTAATTATCTTAGACAATCATTTTCACAATATGAATTATATTCATATTAAGCTTGATAATTAAATCTCATTTAATCATCAAGTCCTTGCTTGGATATTTCATCAAAAGAATTATTCTTGAACCCATTCATGAATAATGTGCTTTCTCCGCAGATACTTGGAGATAAGGACAGGGCGATTGTATTATTCCACGTATAGTGACTTGGATGTTGAGATCTCGTCTCAAATCCAGATCGTACGAACCTCCCACAGATGCTTGATTAAATCAAGACCGCAAATCCAATCTTCTCATTGAATCTGAATCTCATTCATATCAATGTCCAACACTTGGACTAAGATCAGATTGCTTCTCTACTGGAAGGAGTCACTAAAATCCAGACCTGTTTCATCACTCCCTCGGAATGGAAGCGTCATGGATATACAATCGTTTATGATCACATCACCCTCAGGTATTCCCAATACCTGTACATCCTGCATACTGGAAGACCCATGGTCAACCCGAAGATCAAGATCTTTTTTACACTGTCGTCTTCAGGGTTTGATCACTAAGTTTCTCATTTGATCATTGGGATTTGGTATCGATCATATGCTTTCCAAAAGCATATACATACCTAGGTCTTGATCATATACTTTCCAAAAGTATATATCAAACCTACAAATTCAGTCAAGCTTCCAAAGCGAGACGACCGTGCACGGAATTTGATTCTTCCCAATATCTCATGAGTGAGCTCATGTCTTCCGGGTCAGTAGTGAACATGTATGATCCCTTTGAGAGATCATATTACTCATATGCCCTTACATGTACACCAGCGCACCGGTGTATAGACCTTGGTTAGGTCATCAACCTATTGGTCTGCCAAATGTACACACTCAGACATATAGTAACACATCTGTCTCCGGTCAGAGGATGCGTGCCTATGCTGTGACAGCATTCAACATAGGACTTAGGTCATCTCGATCTCGTTAAGTCAACTCTTTGACCTAACTAATCTGATACCTCCGAATCTCTATTCCTATGCAGAGGACCTGCATCAAGAGGTCGATCAGATATCAGCCTATGTGAGAAAAGGATTGCCATCTCCTACTCAGGCTGGAGATCACATCTTAACAATCATTTGACGGTGCTTGATGAGTCCTCAATCTAACCCTTTAGATATTCATCCAAGCACCAGCCTCTATGATTCAATAATTGAATCAACAGCTGTATGATCATTAAGATAGCCATGGTACATAACCCTAATTGTACTAAGGGACCTATTATGCAAATTATTTATTCTTCATTTCAGATCAGGGAATGATATGTGCAATAACATTTATTGCATAATGGCTCGTCGTGGGCTCACATGTCCAACAATCTCCCACTAGCCCAAAGAGCCATTAATGGGCTAATCATTTAAACCCACACTCATGTGACAATCGTAAGCTATTTAGAAATAGCTAGGTAAGCTGATCAGTCACTCAGTTCCCGCGAGACTACGCCAAGTCCTTTTACGGCACTTGCATATCCCTAGGTAACAGTGCTCGCATCCAATACGAATGTTGCATCTAATGCAACCAATACTCAATCTAGTCAAAGCAGTTATAGTGTCTTTGACACTATTGCTTAATAACTATTATAACCAGTATTTTCATAATCCTTATCAGAATACCCTTATTCCGGGAGATCACTATCTCTCAAGGTATCCACAGTTAAAACCTTTTAGATCTCTATCTATAAAGTCTTAAGCTCTTGAAGATAAGAATTAGAGATCACTATCTCTAAAGCCTTGTCATCTTTGAAGATATTGTTATTACTGCAATCAAGTGTTCTTTCTCTCTCCATAGTAGGATTAGCAACACTTTACTACTCCCACTGCATGGCAGATATCTGGCTTTTGTACACATCTAGTATACACTTAGCTTCTCGTAACTGATGCACAAGTGCAAGCAGTTCTAGCATTCACTTCCTCAACTCTTTGAGGTGCTATCCCTTTTGATAGGTCAGTACCAAATCTCAAGGGAAGGAAGCCTTTCTTGGAATTTCCAAGAATGGAATATGTCCAAGGTGTACTACAGATGTGACAGTCCCAATACCTTCTTTTCTTTGCTTCTGAACAACTTCAGAACTAAGATCTAAGAGGTATTCTTGAGATCATATCTCAAGGTATGGAATAGCCAGACTATAAAACACTTATTATCATCCTTATATCATTCCAAATGATTAGGATATTATCTACATTCAGCACGATGAACACAATGGCACTCCCACTAAGCTTCACATGGTACATCAAGATTCCATTTGAAATTGTAACATTTATAATTTCATCAAATCTTATGTTCCAACTTCAAGAAGCTTATTTGAGTCCACAGATGGATTTCTTTAGCTTTCACACCTTACTTTTCTCAACCATGAAGCCATGTGGCTACTTCATGTGAATATCCTCAGAGAGGTATTCTTAGAGGAATGCAATCTTGAATTACATCCTGAAGATGCAATAGTCAAGTTGTGTAGCTAAGGTTAGCAATATTCTGATGATTTTAAGCACGATTACCGAAGAGAAAGTCACATTGCAAGCAATGTCTTTTCTTACAGTGTGTAGCTCATGGCTACGAACCGAGCTTTGAAGGTCTCTACCTTTTCATCAGGTTCCCTTTCTCTTGAAGATCCATTTACACCTTAATGGGTCTAACCCTTATAGGTGGATCCTCGAGGGTCCATATACAACACTTGTATATGAAGTCTACTTTAGACTTTATTGCTAATATCCATCATTCCATGTCATGATCCTTTGGAGCTTTCATCACATGAAGTCCGATCATTGTCAGACTTGGCTGACACATGGAATACATCCTCAAACTTATTTGAAGAGGTATTAGTGCTTCGTCTTTAATTGTCCCTTTTAGTTTCCGATTTCAGAAGCCTCATTGTCATTTCAAGATTAAATGAGTTCCTTCACATCATTTTCATCTTGATTCTCAAGAATCTCAATCCTCCAAGAATCACATTCTCAGAGATGAGATCTTTTAAGAATCTCAAGGTCATAAAGTAGGTATCCAATACCATACTTTATTTTCCTAATGAAGTAGCACTCTCAAGTGCTAGATTCCAGCTTACATCCATGGAACCTTATTAAGGATATATATTGTAGTCTCTACTACACATATATACCAGGAAACCAAGAGGATAATTATGCTAAAATTCATCATTGATCAAATCATGTCACACATGATCCAATTGTATCTCCCTACAACTCTATTGAGTTCAGGTTTATCAGGAGGAGTGAGATAGAAATGATATTCATATCTCCATAAGGTATTCTTTGAATTTTATCTAATAGGTACAAGCTACCTAGGTTAGATCAAATTCATTTCATCTTTCTTCAAACATTGGTTCTAAACCAAAATTGTGAAATCTTTGAACATTTCAAAGGTTTCTCAGGTGAAGAGAAGAAATCTCATATCATACATAATCATTAATAGATATCACATATCCATAATGTTTATTATGATATAGATGATCTACATACGTCAATATGTATGAGATCTTGAATACCTCGACATCTAACACCATTCCCAGAGAAGGGTGTATTGGACATTTTACAATATTCACAAGTGTGTAAGATTTGAAATTTTAGACATTCTAAAGTTTCATATCTTACTAGTCTATTGATCACATCAGCAGACATATGTCTAAGACTTGATGCCAGATCATTGTCAAATGATCTTCATCCTCCTATTGATCTTATAAGGTTTTATTTTTAGTATTAGAAATCTTAATGAACCATTCATTAATTTTCTAATTTTGTGGAGTCCACTAGATGTTAGATTACTATCTGAAATATTTCCATCATAACTCTTTATGATAGTTCTATCTCAGAATTCATGTTTATTTCCAACATTTAGAAACAAACAATGAGTGTATTCTACTATCTAGGTCATAGAGACATTCTCCAAGACTAAGGGCTCTCCCACTGAGAATATGAAGTCTATCTATCCAACAGAGATTGCTGCAACAATTACAACAATATCCATGTAGATGATTACTAAACCTTAAGATTAAATTTCTAATCTTCTAATATATATATGCAACCAATTGCAAATGTCATTAGAAGATTGAGATACAATTGTCAGACTTTATCTTATAATAAAGTCAGAGTCAATGATTATATGTAGATTATTCTGATGCTCTATCTGAGTCCTTCACTAAGGATTTTAGATAGACTTGATAGTCATACTATCAACACATCAACTTATTGCAGTATTGGCATTCATCCAACTCTTTCGATGTCATATGGAAGTCACAGAAGTAGGTCAACTTTTTGACTTTCCTTCTTACTCGGGTCCAACCCATGCTTCCATTGCGCTCTCTTCATCTATAAACAACCATTGTTCAAGACAAAGAATCTCTTATGTTAAATTCAAAAAGAAATTCAATGTAAGAGCATTTCAACATTTATACATGCTTCATTAAATTCATACAATATGAATATTATGAAGCTTCATGAATGACTAGAGTATAGATAATAGAATGATGACACTCATCATATCTACATACATCTTAACTCTTAGAGACTTAGGTTCAGGTAGGTATTCAAACATTTTGAATACATCATCTCTTTCGAGCCACCATTCTGCATAATGCAGTGAACCATGTCATTCATGATTAAATGTCTAGAGCATATATGCCAAAATATCTTCTTTTATTTTATAAGGATTATTCGACAATTACGATCACCATCGACATGTCACTTCCAAAGTACACTCGATGAAAGATCAAGACTATAGAGACATACAAACCCTAAGATGATGCCTTATTGTCTTATTTAATTGCCCTTCCTCATTATGTTGAGGGGACTTGCACACTGCAACCACATACATTATGTGTCCAATTGCAAGTACAATATCTGGATCATGAGTCCAATCCAAGATATTTTTACTGGTTATCATTGAGTATAACATTGAGTGGGTTTAATGAAGGATTATCTGAAATAAGAAATTTACATAAGGGTATATATATTATATATATACATATTTTACTTTGATTTAGGAATTTTATATCAAAGTTGTCTTGCCTTGTCGACATTGAAAGTTCATTCCCTTAATCACTTTCAATGTAAGAGATATTCTTACCATTATATCTCTAACAAGATCTGGGATCTCCTTTCCTATCTTCGTTGCATCCCAATAATATGAGAACCTACAACTCGGATAAAAAGAAGCGGGAACACATTCCGCCTTGCAAGTCCAACTTGCATCTCCCAATTCGGTCTTTAACACCCGGACCCACCACCCCTAAGGCAATGTTGACCCGTCATTAATTGAACAAACCGTCAACAGGCTTAATACTCGCTATACGCAATCCAATATCGCCCCAATAATATGAGGACCCGATATTGGGGTCACTACGTATACGGCCTTACTCTTTCGAGAAGCAAAGAACCCGATCCAATTAAATCATGTACAGGATCTGTCACTTCGGACAGGCGTCTCCTATACACAACAACTGGCGACGAAATCCTTTGCCTTGACAGGAGACCATGGATGTCACTTATGTGATCCTCCACCTCATATTCAAATTGTAATTAATTATCATGAATCATATTCACATAATTAATTCTTCCAAGGGAAATACACATCTAGTCATAATAGAGTGTTTATTGGATGTAATTAATTTAATCATATTAAATTAATCATTAATCCAATCATCAATCAACAAACATGTCTTTTACTTGAATAGTAGGTATATACTCAAAGTACATATTATTCGAATTTTAATAATTAGACAAATACATATTGTCTGTCTCCGGTATTATACAGTCCCTACCCGCTGTCATGGACAATACCGACGAGAGTGGGACGGACCACATACGTTGCAACCCGCTACCCCAATGCTCTCCGACTAGGCACCACATCCGCCTCGGGAAAGGATAATACAAGATAGACCATCATGTACTTTGAGATGTTCATCGGTTTTTCAACCGAAATTATACCATATAATATAAATCAAAACATTTTTGATTATAAGGAGATTTGCTAGACAAATCCCCAATCCTATTCAAGCAAAAAGGGTTTTTCATGTAAAAGTTGTCCTACAACTATTGTAGGATAAACTATAGTTTTCATGAAGGCAATGTTTGTTGATGAACCAATGATCAAGATCTAATATCTCATCATTGTGGTTTAGGCAAGTGTCATTCAATGAAATAATTATTTCTTTAAATATTTCACAAATATTTATCACTAATTATTCCAGAGAATTAACAATTAATTTTCATCATGATAATTGAATGACATATCACAAGGTTCAAGATCAAGAAATTGTTAATTTCCAGCAGTGACCCCCAATCACTAAAATTAACTTATCTTGATCAATTTAAATCCAAAAAATACAAACTCAGTTTCCAAAGATTGCCTATTTGATTTATTAAAGAACCCAATTGATAATTCACGCATTTCAAGGCGGATTAAAACCGTAATTATCTAATTAATCACGTTCAAATCCGCAGTTCCCGCAACAGTGAATATAGTCATATTCAAAAAGCCATATCTTGAGCAAATAAAGTCCAAATTTAGTAAACTCAAGTCCTATGGTTTCCTTGTTTAATGGGGAACAAAATACAATTGAAAATTTCGTGTTTAAACATTTTAAACAGTGCCGAAAAATTCAATTAGACACAGGTGCGAAAATTGAAATGCAGTAAACATTTCGCAACCCTTTCAAGAACCAAATCGTCTAAGGTCTATGGATCATATCCAAAACCATATTCAACCTATGGCTCTGATACCACTTGAAGGATATTGAGAATCCTTAAGCGCATCACGGAAGCGTGTCGATCGCATCGTATGCAATCGGAGCAGCTAGTCGTATTAGATGCTAGATGTAGCGGAAATTAAAATTTTTTAACTTTAAAGATGAAACCACATGATCACGAGAACACTTCTCGGATCGTTTCATCAAACCACAAAGTATAAGGAATACCTCTTGAAGCGTGGTTGTGATCGCGATATCCCAAAGTAGAGATCCTCCTATCTTAAGTCCGACCCACGGAGAATGCGCTTGCGGGCACGATGATGAGTCGCGTCCTTCCCGCAATCCTTTGACGAAGATCCAAGCGTCGAGGCGCAGCAAAAATGATCTCCTTCCTAATACACAAAGTGGACGGCCACTTGAATATTAGGGAGACCCCACGAGAATGAGAGAGAGAGAGAGAGAGTAGAGTTCTTCAACTCAAGAATGTTGTCACTTGGAAAGGCTACCCTAGCCCTCCTTTTATACTAGTTTAGGATCCAATGGATCTCAATCCATGGGACACATGGATCCAAGGGCTATGCTTGGTCCATGCTAAATCAATGGCTATGATTGTTGTTGGTTAAAACCTACAACATTAATTTAAATTAAAAAATGTTACAACATTATCAACATAATTTAATTTAACATTAACTAATTAAGAGATAATGTGATAAATAAAATGGAGTCAACCAACCTCCCTAAAATTGTGGTGGTCAATTTTGGCTCCTTTTTATTTATCTTATTATTCCTTAATTAATTTTGTATTCACAAAAATATTCACCAAATTAATTCCCAATTAATTTGTGAATATTTCAATCATGCCATTGAATATTATGTGAATCATATTCACAACCCAAACTAGTTAGTAAATTGCATTTCCAATTAATTAATAAATGTGAATCTAATCCACATTATTAATCAACAAATGCTATTCACATAAATTCTCTCTCTTATATATGTATATTATAAATCATATTTATAATACACATATATCATGGATAGTGTTATCCACATTCTCTTAATCTTTGATAATTAAATCCCATTTAATTATCTTAGACAATCATTTTCACAATATGAATTATATTCATATTAAGCTTGATAATTAAATCTCATTTAATCATCAAGTCCTTGCTTGGATATTTCATCAAAAGAATTATTCTTGAACCCATTCATGAATAATGTGCTTTCTCCGCAGATACTTGGAGATAAGGACAGGGCGATTGTATTATTCCACGTATAGTGACTTGGATGTTGAGATCTCGTCTCAAATCCAGATCGTACGAACCTCCCACAGATGCTTGATTAAATCAAGACCGCAAATCCAATCTTCTCATTGAATCTGAATCTCATTCATATCAATGTCCAACACTTGGACTAAGATCAGATTGCTTCTCTACTGGAAGGAGTCACTAAAATCCAGACCTGTTTCATCACTCCCTCGGAATGGAAGCGTCATGGATATACAATCGTTTATAATCACATCACCCTCAGGTATTCCCAATACCTGTACATCCTGCATACTGGAAGACCCATGGTCAACCCGAAGATCAAGATCTTTTTTACACTGTCTTCTTCAGGGTTTGATCACTAAGTTTCTCATTTGATCATTGGGATTTGGTATCGATCATATGCTTTCCAAAAGCATATACATACCTAGGTCTTGATCATATACTTTCCAAAAGTATATATCAAACCTACAAATTCAGTCGAGCTTCCAAAGCGAGACGACCGTGCACGGAATTTGATTCTTCCCAATATCTCATGAGTGAGCTCATGTCTTCCGGTTCAGTAGTGAACCTGTATGATCCCTTTGAGAGATCGTATTACTCATATGCCCTTACATGTACACCAGCGCGCCGGTGTATAGACCTTGGTTAGGTCATCAACCTATTGGTCTGCCAAATGTACACACTCAGACATATAGTAACACATCTGTCTCCGGTCAGAGGATGCGTGCCTATGCTGTGACAGCATTCAACATAGGACTTAGGTTATCTCGATCTCGTTAAGTCAACTCTTTGACCTAACTAATCTGATACCTCCGAATCTCTATTCCTATGCAGAGGACCTGCATCAAGAGGTCGGTCAGATATCAGCCTATGTGAGAAAAGGATTGCTATCTCCTACTCAGGCTAGAGATCACATCTTAACAATCATTTGACGGTGCTTGATGAGTCCTCAATCTAACCCTTTAGATATTCATCCAAGCACCAGCCTCTATGATTCAATAATTGAATCAACAGCTGTATGATCATTAAGATAGCCATGGTACATAACCCTAATTGTACTAAGGGACCTATTATGCAAATTATTTATTCTTCATTTCAGATCAGGGAATGATATGTGCAATAACATTTATTGCATAATGGCTCGCCGTGGGCTCACATGTCCAACATTGGGAGTGCGGGATTTGATGTGTATGAATAAGGCGCTGCTAGCAAAGTGGGTTTTGCGCATCTAGGGCCCATCATTGGATCTGTCAGCAAGGTTGATGAGAAGGATCTATTGTGTTAAAGGAACTTTAGATGCGGGATCTTTTCGATTTGAGTCATCCTTGTGGAAAGGGATACGAGAGGTCTTGACATTTGTATCGACTAGACTAGCGCCGAAACGAGGGGATGGGAGAGGTTTCAGATTTTAGAGAGATGATTGGACGGGAGAAGGCCCTTTGGAGTTGCATTTTCCAAGACATTTTGCTTTGTCAACTGCGAAAGAGGCCACTGTAAGGGAGTTGGCTCTTGAGGGAGAGTTGGAATCGACTTTTGTTGCGAGTCTTTCAGACAGAAGAAGGGAGTATTTGGAGAGATTGTGTGCTATGGCCCCTTTTCTAGATGAGTTCCACCAGGACATGGATCATTTCAAATGGACAGGTAGTAAATTTTCTGTCAAACAACGTTATGGGGAAATGAGAAGTAGAGGTGAAGCTCAGGACCCGGATTTGTGCAAGGATATGAAGATAATCTGGGCAAGCAATATACCGAACAGGATAAAAGTTTTTCTGTGGTGCCAAAGGAGGGACAAGCTTTTGGACAAGGACAGGAGGGAAAGAATTCTGGGCGTACATGATGCTATTTGTGACAGTTGCAGGGAACAGTCGGAGACCTCAGATCATCTCTTCTTTGCTTGTGAATCCTCGCTAAAGGTATGGAGAGATTTGGCAATTTCGTGGGTGGATACGAGTAGTTCACTGACCTTTTTGGAGGGAGTAAGGAAAGTAGGAGGCATCTCAACTGATAATGTTGCAAGACCTTTTGGAGCGTTATGGACAATCTGGCTAGCGAGAAATGAGCATCTTGTTAGTAATCAGAGGTTTTATCCGGAAAATGTTGTGTCTCATTGCAAGGCTCTCTTTAATATTTGGGAGTCAAGATTATGTACCATGTATCCTTTCCTTATGTATTAATATATTGATTCTGTGGTGACTCCCACCTTGGGACCTCACCCTCTTTTACATCAAAAATAAATAAATCGAGGAACAAATGTTATGTGATTTAATTCTAATTTGCAGAACAGATTTGATACTATTGTAGGGCTCTATTGAATAAAATTCAGACCTGCAAAAGTGAACTGGTTGATTGGAGATTTCAAAATCACATACATTATGTTTTGAGCTAATCTTGGATTTTGATTGCCGCATGTTTTTAAGAGAGAGCTGATCAATAGGCAAGAATTAAATAGAAGAGAAATTATACTAAATTAACCTATATTGTTTTTGTTATCTTTTATTTCCTTTCTCTTTGTAAAAAAATAATATTTTTTTATTATTTTGCATCATCATTAACATCTTTTGCTCGCATTAAAAAATATATTTGTATTGCATATTTATTTCTTAGCATATTTAGCACTTATTTATTAAAGATTGCAAAATTCATGAAAAGTATAAAAATTACATTCACATTGTATAGTTTCATTTGAGTATATATTCCGACACATAAATTACAGATAATTAGATATAGTGAGTAATTGGAACCATGCAATTAGAGACTCATCATTCTCTAAGTTCGACAATGGTACACTTATAAAGTAAAAAAATTTTGACCACATGACTAATTGCAAAAATCTGTGATTTTTGATCAGTCATATTCTGTCTCACTATACTATAATATTTTGTCATTTTTGAGAGAGACAGAGATCGATTTATTAGGAGTGCAAGATGTGTTATCCTCAGCAAGCATCCCGCTAAATCCTATAGTGGGTCTCTATGTTGTGGCATCATCCTAAGAGGCCTTCATTATATATGTGAACATGAGAACATATGACAATCCCACGGTGGATTCAATGCCTTAGTCTACAATTGTTGGAATAATTCTATCAATCATATTGTTCAAAAGCAATATATAATCGGTTTATGGGTATGATTGATTGAGTGTGCTCCTACAATTATATATGTGTATCACTAATTGAGCGTGTTCGAATTGATGTATATATGTGTATGCTTTCTTGAATACATCTCTTATGCATGTATATACGTGACTCATGTGTTGAACAACAACATGAGAGCATAGGTTGCTGGATTTTTTTGTTCTAGAAACGGAAAATGCGACTACTAGTGGTGATATATCTGCTCACATTTGCTAAGTTTTAAAAAAATAATGACTGTCAGTTACGAGTACAAGGGACCTCAGTGGTCCTACAGAGCTAAGTGTTGATTCTGATGTTTAAAAATAAGTGATTGTTAGTTACGAGTACATGCAGATTGTAGTCGTAAGACTAACTGCAGCTCCTAACATGCAAGCATATCTCTTTTGACTACATGTCGCCGCATGTGGATTTAACGATCACAATAGGACTAAATTATGAGCATAATGGGGCTACAATAGTGCTCATAATTGCCCAAGATTCTTATATCTGTTGACATAGCATAAAGTTGAAGAAGTAGAAGAATAAGAAAGTGTTGATTCTGATGAGTCGGTACTTCTGAGTACGAGTATAACTCAGAGACACCACGTGTTATAGAGCGTAGCACGAAATCTTGTAGAGTATCTCGTGAAGCCACTGAAGACATAGAATACTCTCCTTCTGAGCAGCTTTAGTTAACTTCCTTAGTTTTTGTTCCTCCTGTATCTTTTCTTTTCATTCCAAGTATGTATGGGAACACAGTTTGTTAGCTGCAAATATTTTCTATTATTTATTTATTATTAATGAAGCATGCATGTTTTATTTTATCCTTTTTGTCTACTTTTTGAGGGATTGCAGAAAGGGAGAGAAAGTATTGGCGCTTAATAGCTTGAGAGATATTTAATTAAGGGGAAGAAAAGGATTAAAGACTAAAGAATTAAAGATTTAAGAAATATTATATGAAAAGTTTTATAATTTTCATGCACCTCAAAAATTAAAGAAGTTATGATTTCTTTAATAAGATGGGAGAAATTAAAAATCAAAGACTCAAAGTTCTTGACTTAATTTCTTGACTTACTTTGATTAAATAAAAATTTGATTTGAAAAGTGATTGCTTAAGTGGTTACATATACTTAAGCTTTTGAATGATTTGTCATCTTAAAAATGGTTAGATGTTAGTTGTTTGCTTCTTCGATGTACACACACACATTATCGTAGTCGCTCGCATGTATATTGTATTTCAAGGACTATAATTGTGGTTCAACTCAAATTAAAAAGCTTAGAAAAGTTTTTTAGCTTTGTTCAACAAGTTGTTGCATTATCTACTTGTATTTTTGTAAAGTTGTAACCTTAAGAAGCAATTTCTAAAAAAGATTATAAATTGAAATATCGACCAATTCAGCTTTGATAGACTACTCTTACTTATTTACCGATCATTATTGATCAAACACGCTATTGTCTCGGATCGACCATCAATGATTGACCACTGCTTTTTAACTGATAGATCATATTTTGAATTTTGGACCAATAGTCATGCAAATGATTGATGATCCTAGTTTACAAGATCAATCATATTAATCAGATCAATTGTTGCATTTTGATAGATCGATCTTTAACTTAAATCTTCACCATTTTGTTTCTAAATTTGTTTCCAACAATCATATTTCTTGGAAGGTAATTTAAGGGACCCCATAACCATTGTCGGAACACACACAATTCGAATA
This sequence comes from Ottelia alismoides, assembly GCA_037367405.1. NCBI lineage: Eukaryota > Viridiplantae > Streptophyta > Magnoliopsida > Alismatales > Hydrocharitaceae > Ottelia > Ottelia alismoides. The sequence continues at coordinate 309,727 of JAZKJV010007580.1, read as the reverse complement.
TTCACTCTTGTTCTATTTAGAAAAGCCATAATCTCTCTCTGGGTGATTTCTCTAGTCTTCCATATCCCGTTATTTGATTTATTCGATTATTTTGAGGAGAATTTCACAAGAAGATAGCTTCGTATCTATGCTATCGAATTTGCATAGTTCATTCACTTGATAATGCTCGTCTTTCTAGTAGTCGTCAGAACACTTTTGGTAGTCGGTGATATTTATTCTGTGAATTTTATCACTTATTCACATGTTTTATTTGTGATATAGTTGATGTGATTATATTTGTGAATATTCTTGCAATTATATCCTATTTAGTATCCTTGTTATCAGTGTCCTTTACATTGAAAATTATTCTTGATAATTGTGAAAAGTATTGTTATTTTAGACAACATTATTATAAAATATATATGCTTTCTGCCATTAACATCTTCTATGGGAACTTGTTGGTGTTTGATCCCCAGGTTTACAAAAATTACCTTAATGCACATGTTATGTCAATTAAATGAAAGTCATAGGGTAGTCGAATCTCCCCCGTTCTTATGCAAGGACTACCATATGTGATCTATAGCATTGATCTTGGTGTTTCATCCAAGATTATAAAGCTGAAAACTCTGTAAATGATTTAGATACTCACGTACATATCTCAGGCTTTATAATGAAGCAATTGATTGGTTTGGCTAATCAAGAAATTCCAAGTCAGAAGACTCAGGTCTTGGTTTTTACCCATGGGGGTTTCCACACTAAAATATCATGGTGTGGTGACTAACTTGCTTATTCTGAATATTATATTCTCATTTGTCGTTCCATAAAAGTATTTGAACTACCTCAGAATCGATATTCACCCCCTTAGTGGAGCCGTTATACTAAACTCTCGTAACATTGTCTACTCACTGCATTAGGGGATTTGCCTAGTAGTTACTTGTTGATATTGATTCCAATAATATTTAATTGAAAAGATAAAGATGAACTCTTAAGTTCACTTGTGTTGAGTGGTTAAAGTGATATTTGTCATGTGTTTGCATTGTGTGCTCAGTCTCTACGGGCTCGTTTGGTTGCTAGTTATCTTGGGATAACCTCGCATATCCTCTACAATCTGAGGTTGGAATTACATCACATAAATAATGGAACATCATGTCACATTTCCCATTCCAACCCTCTACAACCCTCCTAACCTTCCAAGAAACTATTATTCACAAGAGATTACTCCAACCCAATCCAATCCAACCAGTAACCAAACGAGCCCTAAGGGTTTGTATTTTTCTTATCTCTTTTATTGATATCATGATCCCTCCAACCCACTTGCCATTAAAGTTGAGTAACAGGATATTTTTTTCTCAGATTTTATGAGATTCTACTTTATATCACAGGTAGCTATATCTTCATCGGTTCAGGTAGACCATTCTCTTGAATCCTAATTTCGTACATTTCTTTTCCACGATGATCAGAACTAAGGTCATTTCATCACCCATCCCAAATTCGAGGCAAGACTCTTCCGTCAGAATATGTATTTCTATATCCACTCCATGAGCTAAGTCTAAGATAGTATGCACCAAAGCTGACGTATATTGGACTAGATCTTCACCCTCCCGAGTAAATGAATGTCGATCACCAGATGGGATGAATTTGATCCTTTATGACTTTTCCTAGAAAAAAGCTATTACAGAGAGAATGATGGGAGATGGGTAACAAGATGCGCCGCCAATCCCTTTTGGATCGCAAATCCAATTCTACTAAATACAACATCTATAGATATGGGAACCATAATATTACTATGCATAATTCTTTGGATCCTTTGAGCCCTACTGCTTCAGTTGCCAAGAATCCGAAGGTGTCAAAATCAAAATGAATGAATACATGGTGATTGTCCATATAAGCCTTCTCATGCTTAGCAACTTTAGCCGAGGTAACTTTCTGTGCAGCATATCCCGCAATAAAATCACTCTTTTTTGCACTCACCAATTGAGAAACTCCAGTCAAATAAACACGTGCATGCTTCCTCCAGCCCATCCAAATATTAAAACATCTACTGCTCTGAATGTCGATCTCCCCACTTGTGGATCTGTCAAAAAATTCACATGTGCTTCTTTCTTTAAAGCAACTCCAACATGTCTGAATACACCATAAAGGACATCCCTTACAAAATCATGTCTATATTTAAATTTTGGGAGTTCACGACAATGAACTGTGTGCTCCCCAAAAGCGTCCAAGCATAATTTGTGGCATATTGGATAAGGCTCATCGGCTGGAAGAATAGGAATCATAAGATGATACTTGAGGATAGTACGATACTCAATAAGTGACATATGCATCCCCATGCCCTCAATAAGAATAGAAAGGAGGAAGTTTTGAGCATGGTTAGCATGTAAACAAAGAAAAACTGTTTTTTTTGCCTAACAGTCATGTCAAATTTAATTTCCATTTCTTCATCAATTTTGCTAAAAAGAGAACTCGCCAAAGCATTCTGAGCTTTAGGGGTTGTATCCTTGTTACCAAAACATGTAAGAACGAGAGATGGAAGTGTGGTACGTAGGCCCTCCAAAGTGTATAGAAAGTCAGAATATATACCACGTATCCCACTATCTCGTAGAATGCGGTCTTGGAGCACCCACGATTGAGTTCTTGAATCACCAGATTGACATGGATTTGATGCACTAACGCATCAATAGATTGTTCACACTCCAGGCCCTAGCATAGAGCAGCAGTCCGCATTCATTTGTTCATGATGAGAAATACGAGTCACATCCATCATATTATATGGTCTCTTAATATGTCCAACGAGAATATGGTTTTAGAATTCTCATTATGAGGCCTTGGAACTCTTCCTCGAGTTGAAAAAGAATTTGAAAGCGTGATGCACTAAACATCGAAAGAAGAGGATAAGATCCGAGAATATGTCCCGAATAATGTTACCTCTTGTGCCATTTGCAATATATCACAATCCAAGAAGAAATATTTCAGTGCATAGTTTGTTAGATGCAAGTTTGATGTGCACACGTTCTAACATACTTTGTTAGATAGTGGACCATCCATCAATATCATACCAACACCCTCAAATTTGGGGCCGCTTCACAAAGCCCATGTGATACTTCAGTTTGTTTATCTATCTATGAAACGACTGAGGGACATGCTCAAGGACATCATCGTAGTTGCAGAGGGACTGCAATTCGTTGTGAACTTTGTTTGTGTGGACACTGATTTCTTGGCACTGTTGCCCCAAGCCCCGATCGTTCTCGGGAAGAATTTTCTTCAAATAACTTTGGTTGTGTTCGACTATGCTACTAGGAAGGTGTGCCTTTGCACTCGAGCGAAAGCATACAACTTGATATGGTCAGAAGAGAGATGGTAAAACTAACCAAGATTATGCAATGGCCCACGTCTACTTTTATAGATAGTTGGGCATTACATCCCAAGATTTAAAAATTTAACGTGGAGAATTTTTTTCCTCTGTACTTAAAATAGGGATATATATTCCTTTGCCTGAACTAAGAAATGAGGATTCATCGGTACAAAAAAAAAAAAATCCAGTACAAAAAAATTTTAATCCAGTGACCCTTCGAATCCAAAGAAATGAGGATTGATAATCCATAAAAAATGAGGTTTCTGAATATCATAAATAAATAAATGATTATTCTTAATATCATAAATCAATTAACCAAATATAAATTCAGCAACTAGAAGTAGGAGAAGGATCTATCTAAGTAATCTTTTCATTCGTCAATTCTATTCCCAAAATTTTTCTTCGGATTCAGTATCTCAACCATTCATGGAAGGAAAGAAATAGATGAAGAGTCTTCTTCTTCGAGAAGAAATCAATAAATTTTGTTAGAATCCCACTGTTAGCAATGTGAGCCCCGGACGAACCATTTCTACAATAAATGTTATTGTAATGAATGAATTATCAATAAAAGTTATTGATTATTTTTCACTCCCTTTCTGAGATAAAAATGCACTATAGGATCCCTCTGTACAATAAGGGTTATGTACCATGGCCAACTTGATAATCATACAGCTGTTGATTCATTGGATGAATCATAGAGGATGATGCTTGGATGAATATCTAAGGAGTTAGATAGAGGACTCACCAAGCATCATCAAATGGTTATTAAGTGATGATCTCCAGTTTGAGTAGGAGATGGCAATCCTATCTCATATGGTTGATATCTGACTGACCTCTTGATGCAGGTCCTCTGCATGGGAATAGTGATTCAGAGGTGTCAGGTTAGTTGAGTCAATGGGTTGACTTCACGAGATCGAGATAACCAAAGACCTATGTTGAATACTGTCACAACATATGCATGCATCCTCTGACCGGAGACAGATGTATTGCTATATGTCTGAGTGTGTACATTTGACAGACCAATAGGTTGATGACCTAACCAAGGTCTATACACTGGCGAGCTGGTGTGCATGTAAGGACATATGAGTAATACGATCTCTAAAAGAGATCATACAGGTTCACTTGTGAACCGGGAGACATGAGCTCACTCTTGAGGTATTGGGACTGAACAAATTCCATGCATGGTCGTCATGCTTTGGAAGCATGACATGAATTTGAAGGTAAGATATATGCTTTGTGAAAGCATATGATCTATACCAAATCCCAACTAACCAAGATTGAGAAACTTAAATGATCTAACCCTGAAGATGACAGTGCAAAAATGATCTTTATCTTCAGAATGATCATAAGTCTTCTAGTATGCAGGATGTACAAGTATTAGGAATATCTGAGGATGATTTGATCATATACGATTGTATAACCATGACGCTTCCATTCCGAGGGAGTGATGAAACAAGTTTGGATTTTAGTGACTCCTCTCATTAAAGAAGTGACCTAATCTTATTCCATGAACTGGACATTGATATGAATGAGATTCAGATACAATGAGAAGATTAGGTTTACGGTCTTGATTTGATCAAGCATCAGTGGGAGGTCCATGGGATCTGGAATTGAGATATGATCTCAACATTCAAGTCACTATACGTGGAACAATACAATCACCCTATCCTAATCTCCAAGTATCTGCGGAGAGATTGCATTATTCTTGAAGGGTTCAAGAATAATTCCATAAGATCTAAGCAATGAATAAATCATGATTAAATGTGATTTAATCATCTTGAAGTATGAAGAAATCATCCAATATAATTAAATGTGATTTAATTATTATGGATAAGAATAATGTGGACAGAAATATCCAATTGTTCATAATATATTATAAATGTGATTAACAATGTATTAGAGAGAGCTAAATATAATTTATATGTGTTGATTAATTATTATGTGTATTGGATACACATTGTGTAATTAATTGACAATGTAAATTATATGTTGTTTTGGGTCGTGAATATGTTTTACAATTTTTCCATGGCAAGATTGCAATATTCTCAAATATAATTGTGAATTATTTTTGAAGAATAAGAACCCAACAAATAAATAAAGAGATATTTCCATGGATATATGCAATCTCATGAAATTCATGAGATTGCTCTCCCCATGGAAATAAGTGGGCGGCACCCTATTCCAAATAGGAAAGGGGGGGCGTCCACATGGAAGGTATATGGAGATGAAATCTCCATGTACATTCTCTCCTTATTTTGTTGGGTTGATTTAGGACTAATTTATATTTGATTTTGTCAAATATATTTTAACGTAATTTTGTTGGTTTTACGAACAACAATCTTGACCATTGAATTGACATAAATCAATCTCATCCATTGATTTTATATGTCACATGGATTGTGATCCATGGATCCTAAAACCCTATAAATAGAGAGGCATACCATGCTCTCTCTTCAGATTATTATTGGAGCTCTCTCTCTTCCTTTTTTTTCAAACACGACAGCTCTCTCTCCCTCTAATATTGGTGGCCGTCCACCATACCCTAGAGGAAAGAATCGTCGACGCTCTCGCCACCGCGCCGCCGCTTCGACGTTCTTCGGTTCTCCGTCTTCTTGGTGTGCTATGCCCACAAAGGAGACGTTCGATCTCGTTCGACGAGATCAGGAGCAACCACGCTTGGATCAACTTCTTGGATTGCGAGGACAACACGGTTCATCCCCGCGCTCGCAAGCAGTCTCGCCGACGATCGGACTTGAGACAGGAGGTCTCTTCTCTTAGAGACTCGATCAACAACGCTTCAAGAGGTATTACATTATACTTGTTGTGGTTATTGATGAAACGATCTGAGAATGGTTCTCGGATCATGTGGTTTCATCAAATAAAAATTTTAAATTTCGCTGCACCGAACAACTAGTACGACTAGTCGTTCTTCGTCGTATCCGATACGACGATCACGCTTCCATGATGCGCTTGAGGATAATATCCAGATCCTTCAGGTGGTATCAGAGCCTTAGGTCAACGGTTTCGAACATGATTCAGAAATCGAGGACGACTTGGGTTTGTTAAGGTCGCGAAAGTTTTTTGTCGCATTTGATTTTGCAGATCTGTTTCGTAAATAATTTTGGTCATATTTAAATTGTTTAAGCATGAATTTACTATAATTTTGTTCCCTATTAAACAAAGAAACCATAGGATCTGAGCTTGCTGATGGCACAAAATTCCGAGCGACTAAGGTAAAGTTATAATGTGGTCGTTGCGACCTCGATCACTCAGATGTGTCAATCAAGAAAAATTGAACCACTAATGAAAATAAAATCGATCAAAACACGAATAGCAGTCCTGCTATTGGATTAACCTGGTATAGCACCCAAGGTCGAACTCAAGGAGCACGGGTTGGCCGAGAGGCCTACGAAGTAGTCAAAATAAAAGGGGAAAATCTTTTTAGTGGTTTTTAATTTGTTTTCTCTTTTTTTGGATTTTTAATGTGTAAAGGAAATAAGAAAAGTGAAGAAATACACACTTCAACAATTTATTCAAAGCATCAAAAATCAACCAAAAATTGGAATAAAAATATTTTTTTGTATTTTATATTTTGTAGTGTTTTTGGTGAATTTTTGAGAATTTTCTGATGTTTATTTTATTTTCTAAAAATCAAAAAGTGAAGCAAACAGTGGGTACTGTCCAGCCGAGCCAAAAAAGCCCTAGATAAAATATCTAAGGGCCTCAAAATGGCCTGGAGGAAATTTTCCTGTAAGGTAGGTAAGACAAGGAAAATTTAGGTACCAATTTTATTGTTTTTGGATTTTTAATTTATTTACTAGAAGTTTTATGGGTTTTTGAGTGTTTTTAAGTTTTTAGTGGTTTTCAGTAATGAAAAATAACCAAAATTGGCTAGAAAATCAAACTAAGTAAAACAATCAGTAGATAATTTTTATAGAATTTTTAAGTGAGTTTTTATATTTTTTTGTGATTTTTCAAACTAGACAGTGACAAAAATAGAGATTTTTGAATTTTTTAAAAATACCAAACAAAATCAAAGATGTCCTAAAAAATCTACAAAAATTCTACACCATGGCAGGAGCCATGTGTCCAATTTTCGTTGGATTTGGAGGTGGTTTGATATTTTATTCAAAAGCAAAGATAGGGCACTGTGCACAGGGGCCAAAGTGCAAATACCCAAAGTCATGGGGGTCCTAGTGCAAAATACCCAGCAAAACACGCGCCACGCGCGTGCCTGGGGCACTCAGGGACCTATATGTAAGAAGAATAAGTCCCGAGGACTTGTTGGTAACAGGTACCAAAAGTCCAAGGGCCTTATCTGCAAATTACCCAAAAAATATCGCACATGCTCAAATAAACCACGCACAGGGGTATAAATGCAAATATCTAAAAACTTTCATTGATTTAATAACATCCAGAACAACAAGGGTATCTACTGCAATTAACCCAAACAACTCACGTGTCGAAGCACGTGTCCACAACTGGCAGGGGTATAAATGCAAATAAACTAAAGCTCAGGGTCCACTATGTAAATTACCCTAAAACTAAACAACTGACTTAAATAATTACAGGACTAAAATGAAATAAAATAAATACGGGGGCCTAAGGGTAAATTACCCTTTATTAAGAGGATGGGTTGGATGCGCACCACGTGTAGATCGGACGGCGGCTGGCAGTGGGCGCTCCGGATCGTCTCTCCTCAGATCTGATGCTGCTGGTGGCTCCAGGGATGGACGACTCAGATTAAAACTGGAGCGAGAGAGGGCGATCGACGGCGACAGAGGGTCCTCGAAGAACAGGTCCCCGGCGAGTTTCGCCGGGCTCGTGCGTGCGCGATGCTCCTCCTGGGAGCCTTCTGAAGGTCGGAGAAGAATCGTGGAAGGCTCCCGCGTCCGCCGGTGGGCTCCGATGATCGAGCCAAGCTCCGGGGGGCTCGGACGGGGTCGGCGGAGCTGGGTCTCCTGGCTGGATGACGGAGAGCCTCAGATGGCCCTCGTTTCGACCTGCAAAGTGAACTAGAAGATTCACGGGTCGAGGGCAAACTGCCTCGACCCGGTTAGGCGAAGTGGGGGTGGCTGGTGCGTCGGGACGGCGAGCTCCGGCGAAGGGGGTAGACGGAGGAGCTCGGTTCCCAGCTCCTGTGCGAGCTGGGTTGAGTGTGTGGGTGGAGAAGGTGCGTCAGACGAAGGCGAACGTGAGGGTCGATTCCGATGATCGAGATGGGCGAGGGAGTGGTCGGAATCAGGGAAATACGACGGCGGCGCAAATTGGGCGAAAATGGAAATTAAAGGAAACGGCGGCGCTAAGTGGCTACCTGGGTGAACAGAGAGACTGGGGAGGAGATGGGGATGCTCCTGGTCGTCGCCTCGAGGGTCGTCTCGGCCCGAGGCTCGGAGCTCACGCGGGTGGCGGAGCTGCGGCGGCTACGTCGCCGGATCGATGGATTCACCTCCTCTCCTCGCTGCAACAGGTCGGGGATGCGAGCTGTCAGCTCACACACTCTCTGGAGCTCACTGGAGAACGAAGCAAATGGCCAAAGATGGAGAGAGGAGGTGGCGGAGCTGCAGCTTTATACGGCTAGGGGTCCGAGAAAGACGGGTCCGGGCAAGCTCAGGAGCGCGCGGATCCCGAGGGAGCGGCTCCGGCGAGGATGTCGGATGAGAGATTAAGGATTCGGACCCGGGGTTTAGTGGAATAGGGATCGGGTTGAGTGGGTAAAAATCTGAGAAGTCAGGTCCAGCGCTCAGACCCACGGAAGGTGGTCCTGGGGGGGGGGGGTAGTTGACCGGGCGGTCAACAGCCCCAGGAGCCAATGGGATTCGGCTACATGGCTGGATCTTGAAGTGACAAATAAGGGTAGCTAGGAGCCGAATTTGCAAAAACTCAAAACATGAAATATTTTTATTTTATTTTTTTCTATTTTTTAGTGATTTTTAATTAATTTTTGGAAATAAATATAAGGTATATACATAGTATATAATACATAGGTATATGTACACTATTAGGGTTTTTGATTTTTTTTATTTTTAATTATTATTTTTATGCCATTTTATTCCTATTTTATATTTTATTTATTTATATTATAAAATAAGGAATAAAAGGGTGTTTTTATTTTATTTTTCTTATTTATATACGTAGTTAAAATAAATATATATGTACATCTATATACATGGTATATGTACAATGTATTTTTGTATTTTTAATTTTTCTCTTTTTATTTTGTTTTTGTTCTAATTCTTTTTATTTTATTTATTTACAATATATAATATAGAATTTTTACAAAAAGTTTGGAAAATAAGTTTATTTATTTACAAGGTTAAATAAATACATAGAAATGGTTTATGTACATGATGAAAGGGGTATTTTAATTCTTTTTAATTTTTTAACTTTTTCTTTTGGTTTTTATATTTTATAAATATATACAAGTATTTACAAGCATATTTTTGGTGAGGAAAATATCTTTATTTTATTTACATAAATATTTACACATGAGCCCCTATCTCCCTCTACTTTGGCTTTTATGCGGTCAGGCCCATGCTGAGCCCTCCCTTGGGTTAGGTTGCTCATTATTTATTCTAAATATTTCCCTCTTTTTCTTTTTAATCTTTATTCTTTTATTTTTGCATAAAAACATGCTAATTATAGGTTTTTACACAATGCATGTTTTTGGTAATTATTCCTATTTACACATATCTACATGTATTTGCAAAGGTTTTTGTAGCTAAAATATAAGAATAAAGAGTGATGAATGAGTATTCATCACCCCCCTATACTTAACTTTGTTAGTCCCTTAGCAAACACTTATTTGAAAAAGAAGTGAAAAAGAAAGAAAGAAAAAGAAAAAGAGGGGAATATACATGGATCAATGTTGAATTTTAAACTTTCCTTCATTAAATTGAAATATGGAGCTCGATCAGATCTTTGGATTATTAATGTGTCGGAACCTTATTTAGACTTAAGCTTAAAACTCAACTGCCTCTAAGTTCCACCAATCTATGGGCAAGACTCCTCAATAAACCTGATCAGAACAAGTCTACATACACAAACTCTAATGACCGAGAATCTTTCCATGCAGTGTAAGTGATATGTAGCTCCCCACCTCAGAAGTAACAAAGAAACAACCTCCCTCAACCTGGTAACTCTAATGCCTCGATCTAGCAACTCTTTCCTCGAGAAGCGGGGTATTCCCTTCTAAGTTCAAGTGCAACCGGCTCAAGAAGAGGGGGAAGAAGTATAGACTTTTGGAAGCTCATCCAGTGTAGCTAAGTCTCCCGCTGCAAGATTCATGAGATGTAACATGATACCAGAAGCTTTTGCTTTATTTGACTATATACACTCCGGTGGGGTTATTAAATTTTCAATTCGACCCACCACTTTTTTTTGGAGTGCTTCTATACAACATATCTACATGGTGCAGCATATAAGAAATTTTCCTCTTGAGCCAGTAGACTATCCCTCTTTTGAAGCTTTATTGCATCCCACAGCTTCTGTCTTTAGCCTTCATCACCACTAGACCAAGTTGAGACGCACTTATTTCACTAGAAGAAGAAGAGAGGTTCCGCCTAGAAGTACTACCCTCATATGCTACCCCAAGCCAAAGGAAACCGCCTCCTTACTACCTCATCCGTGGAGAGCCATGTGTAAAGTGCTGGTGCAAGTCAAGCCATTGTCTCTAAGAGTCATGCGTGTGTTGTTAAGTGCTCTACTTAGGCTCATCAAGATGACATATGCTCATAGCCTAGTGGACTCAAAGAATTAAGTCCTTATGGACCTGAAAAGCCTTAACCCTAAGCCTATAAGGTTCCTCTTAGAGTTAAGTGGATTAAGATCTTATTCAAGCTCCATTTCTCAATTTAATTCCAGGCTTAGTTTAAATGTCAACTCTCATCCAGGAAAAACTATATACATATATGTACACAAGATGCTTATTTACACAAATTTTACAATCATGCAAAATTTTTGAAAAATGTTTTGAAATCATGGATGAATGATGCATGAGGTGCAAGTTTTGCAAAAAGATATTTACACATATTTACACAAGATTTTTGCAAACTTTTGATTTTCAAAACATTTTGGAAAAATTTTGTACTATATACATAATTTTGATACAAAAATATTGACACAAGCTTTACACAAAAGATTTTTGAAATCATTTTTACAACAATACTTTGTACACTAGCTATGTATGTGCATGATAAAAGAAGTTTATGTACATGAAAATTTTTTAATTTTTGTGATTTTTAGCCATTTTATTTATTAACACACTCACACAAAGTACGAGTTATGGCTAAAGTATATATATGAAATATATACACCCCCCTATACTTAGCTCGAACGATGTCCTCAGAGTGATCAAGAGCGATGAAGAAGACATAACTCGTGCTTAGTAAAAGGGAAATGAAAAGGAATGGTTAAGTACAGGAACGAATAAATGAATAGAATGAGAGGAACTCGGTGGTTTCCCCCTATACTTAGGATTAACTAATCCTAAGTATAGCAAGCTGTACATGAAGGGAAATCCGAGTAAAGAAGATACAGAGTCTGCCCCCCTATACTTAGGGTAAAATATCCCTAAGTATAGGCAGCAAAACAGGAGCAGAAAGAATGAAAAGAATACCCGCAGGTCCTACATCCCCCCTATACTTAGGGTAAAGTACACCCTAAGTATAGCATAATCATAAGATGAGAAAAGGGATGTGGGACTAAAGAATAGAGTGATATGGATAACTGGATCTATACAAGGCGGAGGAACAGTGAAAATCAGGCGTGAGATGCAAAAGATGTGAGTCAAGAGACCACATCTCATGCAAAATGAATAGGGGCAACAATAACGTCCCGCGGCTCATGATCTAGAAATGGCTTGAGCCGCTGGCCGTTCACTCGAAAGGTACTCTCAGAAGACAACTCGGATATATCAATGCTACCATTGTCGTGTACCTTTCTGACCAAGTAGGGTCCCTTCCATTTGCTCTGCAGCTTCCCTGGAAACAAACGAAGCCTCACATCAAACAACCATACTCTCTGTCCAATCTCAAAATGCTTGTGGCTGATATGAGAATCATGCCACTCCTCCACTCTCTCCTTATACTGTAGGCTGTTTGAGAAAGCTGTATCTCTAAGCTCCTCCAGGGCAGCTAACTCTGCCCTCCTCTGGTCTCCTACACCATCTGGATCCATAAGAATGTCTGTGACTGCCCAAAGTGACTTGTGCCTCAGCTCAACAGGTAAATGGCACGGCTTGCCATATACGAGGCGAAAGGGAGATGTGCCCAATGGAGTCTTGAAAGACGTCCTATATGCCCACAAGACCGAGTCCAAAAGCTGTGACCAATCCTTTCGGTCAGGGCGGATGACTTTCTGTAAAATAGTCTTGATCTCCCTGTTCGAGACCTCGGCTAGACCATTCGTCTGTGGATGGTAAGGTGTAGCAACACGATGGTCTATACTGAACTCGCTAGCAAGTGCCTTCACCTGGTCGTTGATGAAATGAGACCCCCCATCAGAAATCAGAACTCGTGGAACCCCGAACCGTGTGATGATGTGCTTCCTTAAAAATCTGCAAACTGTCCTCGCATCAGCGGCTCGGGCGGGGATGGCCTCAACCCAACGACTAACAAAATCAACGGCCAACAGAATGTACTCAAATCCCTGACTCTTAGGGAATGGACCCATGAAATCGATGCCCCGTGCGTCAAAAACCTCACAGAAATGAATGGGCTGCATCGGCATCATATCACGCTATCCACAAGTGCCCATCCTCTGACAGTTAGTACACCTCTTCACGAACTCATCAAAGTCCTTGAAGAGGGTAGGCCACCACAAGCCGGATTGGAGCACTTTCTGTGCCGTTCTCCTCCCAGAATGATGTCCTTCTGCATCAAGCTTGTGGCAGTAAGTGAGGACGCTATGGTGTTCCTCCTGAGGAATACACCGACGCCAAATGCTATCCCCTCCTTCGTGGTAAAGGATGGGATCCTCCCAGTGGTAGGACTTGGCCTTCGCAAGGAAGGTCTCAAGCCTCTGCCTGGGACAATCTTGTGGGACTTTCCTAGCAACGAGAAAGTTCACAATATCGGCGTACCACAGGAGTGAGGCGATAGCAAGGATCGCCTCATCTGGGAAGGTATCTCGAATGGGATCAATCTGCTCAGACTCCTCAGGATGCTCTAAACGGGAGAGGTGATCCGCCACCACATTCTTGACTCCAGGCTTATCCTTGATCTCAATGTCGAACTCCTGGAGTAGAAGGATCCATCTAGTCAATCTGGCCTTGGCATCCTTCTTTGCCATGAGGTACCTGATGGCGGTGTGATCTGTGTACAAAGTCACTCTAGATCCAATGATATAAGATCGAAACTTATCTAGGGCGAACACTACGGCTAGCATCTCCTTCTCTGTGACCGTGTAATTCCGCTGGGCAGAATCCAATGTGCGGCTAGCGTAGTGGATAGCAAACGTAACTCCATCCCTCCTCTGTCCCAGCACTGCCCCCACGGCAAAATCGGAGGCATCCGTCATGATCTCGAATAGGAGAGACCAATCAGGCGGCTGGAGAACAGGAGCCTCAATCACGCACTGCTGGAGAGTCGTAAAGGACGAGAGACACTTGTCATCGACAAGGAACTCGGTGTCTTTCGTCAAGAGGTCAGTCAACGGTCGGGCAATCCTGCTGAAATCCTGAATAAATCTCCTATAAAATCCAACGTGCCCCAGGAATGACCGTAGCTGCCTCAAATTGGACGGCGGTGCGAGTTTTCTAATGACATCAACCTTGGCCGGATCAACCTCCATGCCCCTGTTGGAGATGATGTGGCCAAGCACCGTCCCTTGAGTCACCATGAAGTGACTCTTCTCCCAAGATAGAACCAAATGGTACTCAATACATCGCTGGAGTACTCGGTCTAGGCAGTCAAGACAGGAGCCGAATCCGTCGCCGTAGACCGAGAAATCGTCCATGAAGACCTCCAAACACTCCCCTACCATGTCCGAAAAGATCGACAACATGCACCTCTGAAAAGTCGCAGGGGCATTGCATAGCCCAAATGGCATGCGTCGAAAGGCATATGTACCAAAGGGACAGGTAAAGGTGGTCTTCTCCTGATCCTCAGGAGCGATGGCCACCTGGTTGTAGCCCGAGTACCCATCCAGGAAGCAATAATGGCTCTTCCCTGCCAGTCTCTCAATGATCTGGTCAATAAAAGGCAGGGGGAAATGGTCCTTCTTGGTGGTCTGGTTGAGTCTCCTGTAGTCAACACAGACCCTCCAAGAGGTGGGTACTCGTGTAGCAATCTCCTCTCCCGACTCACTGATCACAGTCGTGATGCCCGTCTTCTTGGGCACCACATGCAAGGGGCTAACCCACTTGGAGTCGGAAATGGGATAAATAAAATCTGCACTCCACCATTTTGATATTTCCTTCATCACGACCTCTCTCAGGTTGGGGTTCAGATGCCGCTGGAACTCACGCGACGGCTTCGCCCCCTCCTCGAGATAGATATGGTGGGAGCACACTGATGGACTAATCCCATGGAGATCTGCTACGCTCCATCCGATTGCCTTGCGGTTCTTTTCAAGAACCCCCATCAAACAGGATTCTTAATCTCCAATCAGATCGGCAGAAATGATGACTGGGTACATCTCAGGCTCGCCCGCAAGGAACCGATACTTCAGCGAAGTAGGGAGCGGCTTCATCTCTAGACAGCTGGGCGCTGGCAATTCTGGCTTCGGAAGAAAATGTGTCAATGCTGCTAAGTCTGCCAAATCTGCCTGGAAGAAAGAAAGCGAACTCTCGCAGACTGGATCTGGAGAAGGCTGCTCAACTGTACTGTCTCTGATCTGCTCTGCATCTACCTCCTCCTCATCTGTAGGCTCAGGTGGACTCAAGTTTGGCATCTGATCGTCACAATCTGCCCAATCAGACTCTGAATCTGAGGGATCTGCATCAAACAAGGTGGCATCAGTACCACCGTAACACAAGGTGGCCTCAGCACCACCATCACTGAAATCCGTGTCGCGATCAAGGACCGGCTCTGCTGCCTCCGTGGTATCCTGAACCCGGGCTGTGCTCTCCAGACTCTCCTCTGCTATCATCTCAGCATCAGCTGTATCTGAAAATGAGAGGATGGCCTGTGCTGCAGGATCTGCCCATGCTGCCTCGTCATCAGTGATCACAAAATCACAGTCCCGGTGGATGTCTGGCTCGACGTCTGTCAGCTGCTCTGAATCTGTGCTATCCTCTGAGTGTGCTCTCTCTCTAGCTCTGTAGTCCTCGACCGTCTCTATTTGTATACTCTCGCCCTCGACGTGAAAGTACACCTTCCAGCTATCATGATCAGTCACTACCTTGGCTGTGGCCAAGAACAGACGACCAAGGATGATGGGGGTATCGGCCACTGACTCAGGGATCTCCATGTCTAGCACTATGAAGTCCACGGGGAATTTCAGGCCCTGAATCGTGACAATAACGTCTCGCAACAACCCCTTCGGCCTCTTGACAGATCGATCAGCAAACTGAAGGACTGTCCTAATCTGTCGAAGAGTGCCCAACTCGAAGCGGTCGAGAAGGGCTGCCGGAAGAAGGTTGATCGACAATCCGCTATCTAATAAAGTCCGGTCGAACCTCTGCTCACTAATCTGACATCTGACATACGGTGCCCCTGAATCTGGCCTCTTGGCCGGCAGACGGTTCTGGATCGCAAAACACGTGGCTTTCGTCAGCACATGAATCTCTGAAGTGTGGTTCCTCCTCCTCCTCCTGACTGTGGTCCTGTCTCTCAAAGATCGCTGAAGAAGGGGGATGTGCTGCAAAGCCTCCTGGAGGGTCAGCTGGATGTGGAATCTATCGATCATGCTCTGACTGAACTCCTCCTGCTCTCTCTTTTTTGGATCATCTTCTTTTTTCTTCCTCTTCCCCATCTGAAGGGCTCTAGGGAAGGGGATCACAGGGTCCTTCTCAGATGAAGGACTAGGAAAAGGCCTAGACGGCTCGACGGCCGGATCCGCACATACATCAAGCACCACAGTGGGACCAGAAGAAGCTAAATCTTTTCCTTTATTCACAACAGTGTTCTGAGATACATGAGAATGAGGAAAAACAACTGCTCTCTCTACAAAAACACCGGTGGCCTCAATACCATCGTGGGCTGGCTCTGCTACTGGACATCTCGCGGCCTCAGTACCGCGGGCTGGCTCGGCTCCTCGGGTGGCATCAGCACCACCTCCTCGAACTGGTGAAGCGGCGGCCTCAGTACCGCCGGTGGAATCAGCATCCTTGGTGGCATCAGTACCACCCTCATCATCATGTGCGGCCTCAGTACCGCTCTCCTCCTCCTCATCTGGTGCCCTGGGTGGATCCTCGAGTCGTCGCTCAGACGAGGCGTCGCCTGCTGGTGCTCTACCGCTCCTAAGTGTAACAAAATTAGCATCAAATAGATCTGAAGACATATCATCAAATGGATCACTAGGAGTGGTATGCTCAGTGTCAACTACTTGCTCAGACTTCCTCTTCAGGCTGTTCGGATTCGTCTCTATCTGTGCAGGGATGGCGGCCTTCCCTCTCATCAGGTCCCGCATCTCCTGGCGGAACTCGTCCATCTCCCGTCTGAAGGTAGCCTGCTGGTCCGTAAGGAGGCGGGCTATGTCATCCAAAGCGGGGCCCTCATGGGAGCCCGACGGGTAACCTCTCTGGTGCTGAGGCTGCTGAAACTGCTGCTGAGGGGGGTAGGAGGAAGGATGTTGCTGGTATGCTGGGTGAGCCTGCTGCTCACGTCTCCAAGACTGTCCCTGCTGCTGATAGGGACGAGGAACGCCGGACGACTGCTGGTGTGACTGATAGGCTGGGGGCTGCTGCTGCGGCTGGTGATCTCTCTGCTGGCCATACTGCCCTCCCTGATCGGATGACTGCTGCTGGGGCTGGGCACCTCCACTCCCCCACCTGAATTCGGGATGGTCTCGTCGGATCCCAGGCTGGGGGCGGTCATACCAAATCCCGTTGACATCCATCAACGGCTCTGCATCGTAGGGGGCTGGCGGGAGTACTGCCAGAGGCTGATCCGGCTGGTAGACCACCATCTGCATGTCTGGAGATGGTGGGGACTGGTAGGTGGGCTGCGGCTGCTGGTACGGCTCCGCCTGTACAAGATGAACCTGTCTAGGCTGCTGTAGGGAGCTGAAGCGCTGGGACGAGCTGCTGCTGCTGCCGGAGTCGCCTCGCGACTGAAGACGGGGCTGTGAAGCCGTCTGTGCCTCCTGGAGACACATGAGCTGGGTCTTCATGTCGCTCAGAGTCTGTGCCATCTGCTCCATCTGCGTGATACCCTGGCACTGCTTCTTCTCAATCAGCTCCATGCGGTCCAACTTCTCGCTGATGATACCCATGTCCGCAGCGGACGACTCTGCCTGTGCTGCTACGACTGCGGACGAACTAGATGGACCTGCATCGACCCGTGCTATCCTCTGGTACTGCACGGATCCTAGCTGCTGCTGGGGTCTCTGTGTGTACAACCGGGTCTGGGACATCACCATATAATTCTCAGCCATCTCCTCGAAGATGGCCCAGACCTGGTCGTGGTCCTTGGCGAAATAGGACCCGCCACAAGAAGCATTCACCAGGCCCTGGAGCTCTGGTGTCAACCCGCTGAAAAAGCTTTGAACTAGGTTCGGCTTCGTGATGTCGTGGTGCGGGCATCTGTCTGTGAGCTCTCAGAACCTCTCCCATGCCTCATGGAATTGCTCGTTGGGGAGCATGGAGAAGTTGCTGATCAGGGCCCTCGCTGCATTCGTCCGCCCGAGTGGATAGTACTTGTTCAAGTACTCGGTGCGGAGCTGCTCCCAGGTGTAGACAAACTTCCCCAAGTGTTTCAGCCAGGTGGCTGCTCTATCTGCCAGTGAAAAGGGGAAGGCAATCATCCTGATCGTGTCCTGGTCCACGTGGCGGTCGTGGACAGTGCTGCAAATCATCAGAAACTCCTAGAGGTGGAGGTGGGGCTCCTCAGTGGCAAGTCCGTGAAAACGGGGAAGCATCTGCAGGGTGTTCGGGGGGAACTTGAAGTCCCCCACGATAGCAGGAACCACTACCCAATGATGCATCAATCTAGATCCGGGGTTGTGCAACTCCCACATCGGTCTCGGTGGTCCTCCTGCCGCAGCGGCTGCCGCGGCGGCGGCTGCGGCTACTGCTGCTGCTGCGGCTGCTGCGGCTCGTGCCTCTGCATCTGGTCCGTCCTCAGGCTCGCTCTGATCTCTCTCTGCTCTGAGTCGCTCCAACTCTCTCCTCATCTCAATCATAAAAGCTCCCTGATCTTTCAACTGCTGCTGAACTGTCTCTAAAGATGCGATCAGGGTGGAGTTGATCGCTCCCTGGTCCAGAACAAAATGCTGATCTCCTCGTGGACCTCCGGAATGATCCTCACAACTGCCGGCCATGACGTCTGCAAAATCAAATGAGCCCAACTCAGGTGCTGTCAAATCTGCTAATCTCTCCTCGGGCTCATGTCTCTCAGTACCAAAAGAAAGGGGATCGAGGGGGAATAGGGCAGAGTCGTACTCGGGCTCGGAGAGCTGGTCTCGGCTCTCGCGGGCCAACCTAGATGATCGGGTAGACGTGCTCGAAAGCGGTGCAGCCAGAGGCTGCCTAAGAGAGCGTCTACCCATCATCTTGATCTGGCGAGTAGTGCGGATGAGATCTGGAGAAACTATGATCACAAAACAAACCCCCGGTTCACCAACACAACGTGAGCTGAAGACCGTGAAAGTTCGGTCAAATTATCTTGTCGATTTTATTAAGTGAACACACAAAATATCAGAGCGCTTACGTGACCTGTTAGGATACCCGATGCTACCCCAACCGACTGGCCCGCACGGAAGAGTCGGTAATCAGTCGGGACTAGCACCGGAGGGCTCTACCTAGGGTGCGGGTCACTCTGTCGCGCATCCAAACCATACAATGAGGGGGTTGCTCTCCCCAAGACAAAATTTTTAGGGTGAGCGTCTTTAAAGATCAATAGTGTTAACCAGTCCCAATTTTATGGTTTTTCTTTTTAATATTTTTCAAATAGCAAACAAACGCCTAACGAATTTTTCGGTTCTCCTGATTATTAAGTCCAAAAATAGGGGGGAGAAGACGAAAAAGCCGATGCACTATAAATCAATGATGCATGCAAAGTAAGGAAGGCGTACCTGACTCCAGCACTCTACATGCAATATGATCCGCGCATAAATGTAAAGACGGGAAATAAGCTACCTAAATGATGCAAGCGGAAAACTGAGGCCCTAAACAACAGTGCTACTCGAAAGAACGGCTAGCCGATCACCAGCCTCCAATCCAAAGGGTCCGGTCTAGACCCACCCCTCCTCTTCTCGACAGGTCGAGTTCAGGAGTAGCGCTTGACGGGGTGGGCTCGCGGCGCGTAGGCTCGGAGGTGATGAAACGGCTATTTTATTATTATTTTATTATAGGTCCAATTACCGTACTATAGGAACAGGCAATTATATTAGGGTGTTTGGAACCTATCAGTTACGTCACAATCAAGCAGAAAATCCTACTGCTAGGGGCTCGATCAAAAACCGCGTAAACACCGGAAAAGGCAGTAAAAAAAATAAGGAAAACCGCGTCAAAAGCCGCGAAAAACTCCTAAAGGTCCCCCGAGCACACCGGTGCTCGGCGAAACAGAACCTGCTAAATGTTCAAGCCAAGTCCAAGTCCAGTCCGAGTCCCTGTATTATTACAACAATAATAGTCAAATAAAACCTAATCTAACCTCACCCACTCAACTCTCTCTCTCGCTCTCTCCTGCGGCTCCGTGCAGAAAGGAGCCGCCTCCGAGTCTCGCGGTTGCGTCGGCTTCTCGAAATCGGCCGTCTCGATCCTCGGGCCCTCACAAGAAAAAGAGACAAGTGGTCAGACCAAATTATTTAAATGATGTCAGGAAAAATATATATATAAAAATCTAAAAAGCCACGAAAAGAAAAAGCCGCGGAAAAGCTTAAAAAAAATGACTACTAAGCCGTGCTCCCCGGCAATAGCGCCATTCTGATGGCACAAAATTCTGAGCGACTAAGGTAAAGGTACAAAGTGGTCGTTACGACCTCGGTCACTCAGATGTGTCAATCAAGAAAAATTGAGCCACTAATGAAAATAAAATCGATCAAAACACGAATAGCGGTCCTGCTATTGGATTAACCTGGTATAGCACCCAGGGTCGAACTCAAGGAGCATGGGTTGGCCGAGAGGCCTACGAAGTAGTCAAAATAAAAGGGGAAAATCTTTTTAGTGGTTTTTAATTTGTTTTCTATTTTTTTTGGATTTTTAATGTGTAAAGAAAATAAGAAAAGTGAAGAAATACACACTTCAACAATTTATTCAAAGCATCAAAAATCAACCAAAAATTGGAATAAAAATATTTTTTTGTATTATATATTTTGTAGTGTTTTTGTTGAATTTTTGAGAATTTTCTGATGTTTATTTTATTTTCTAAAAATCAAAAAGTGAAGCAAACAGTGGGTACTGTCCAGCCGAGCCAAAAAGCCCTAGATAAAATATCTAAGGGCCTCAAAATGGCCTGGAGGGAATTTTCCTGTAAGGTAGATAACAAGGAAAATTTAGGTACCAATTTTATTGTTTTTGGATTTTTAATTTATTTAGTAGAATTTTTATGGGTTTTTGAGTGTTTTTAAGTTTTTAGTGGTTTTCAGTAATGAAAAATAGCCAAAATTGGCTAGAAAATCAAACTAAGTAAAAAAATCAGTAGATAATTTTTATAGAATTTTTAAGTGAGTTTTTATATTTTTTTGTGATTTTTCAAACTAGACAGTGAAAAAAATAAAGGTTTTTGAATTTTTTAAAAATACCAAACAAAATCAAAGATGTCCTAAAAAATGTACAAAAATTCTACACTATGGCAGGAGCCATGTATCAAATTTTCGTTGGATTTGGAGGTGGTTTGATATTTTATTCAAAAGCAAAGATAGGGCACTGTGCACAGGGACCAAAGTGCAAATACCCAAAGTCCTGGGGGTCCTGGTGCAAAATACCCAGCAAAACACGCGCCACGCGCGTGCCTGGGTCACTCAGGGACCTATATGTAAGAAAAATAAGTCCCGAGGACTTGTTGGTAACAGGTACCAAAAGTCCAGGGGCCTTATCTGCAAATTACCCAAAAAATATCGCACATGCTCAAATAAACCACGCACAGGGGTATAAAAGCAAATATCTAAAAACTTTCATTCATTTAATAACATCCAGAACAACAAGGGTATCTACTGCAATTAACCCAAACAACTCACGTGTCGAAGCACGTGTCCACAACTGGCAGGGGTATAAATGCAAATAAACTAAAGCTCAGGGTCAACTATGTAAATTACCCTAAAACTAAACAACTGACTTAAATAATTACAGGACTAAAACGAAATAAAATAAAGACGGGGGCCTAAGGGTAATTTACCCTTTATTAAGCGGATGGGCTGGATACGCACCACGTGTAGATCGGACGACGGCTGGCAGTGGGCGCTCCGGATCGTCTCTCCTCAGATCTGACGCTGCTGGTGGCTCCAGGGATGGACGACCCAGATTAAAACTGGAGAGAGAGAGGGCGATCGACGGCGACGGAGGGTCCTCGAAGAACAGGTCCCCGGCGAGCTTCGCCGGGCTCGTGCGTGCGCGATTCTCCTCCTGGGAGCCTTCTGAAGGTCGGAGAAGAATCGTGGAAGGCTCCCGCATCCGCCGGTGGGCTCCGATGATCGAGCCAAGCTCCGGGGGGCTCGGACGTGGTCGGCGGAGCTGGGTCTCCTGGCTGGATGACGGAGAGCCTCAGATGGCCCTCGTTTCGACCTGCAAAGTGAACCAGATGATTCACGGGTCAAGGGCAAACTGCCTCGACCCGGTTAGGCGAAGTGGGGGTGGCTGGTGCGTCGGGACGGCGAGCTCCGGCGAAGGGGGTAGACGGAGGAGCTCGGTTCCCAGCTCCTGTACGAGCTGGGTTGAGTGAGTGGGTGGAGAAGGTGCGTCGGAGAAAGGCGAACGTGAGGGTCGATTCCGATGATCGAGATGGGCGAGGGAGTGGTCGGAATCAGGGAAATACGACGACGGCGCAAATTGGGCGAAAATGGAAATTAAAGGAAACGGCGGTGCTAAGTGGCTACCTGGGTGAACGGAGAGACTGGGGAGGAGATGGGGATGCTCCTGGTCGTCGCCTCGAGGGTCGTCTCGGCCCGAGGCTCGGAGCTCACGCGGGTGGCGGAGCTGCGGCGGCTATGTCGCCGGATCGATGGATTCACCTCCTCTCCTCGCTGCAACAGGTCGGGGATGCGAGCTGTCACCTCACACACTCTCTGGAGCTCACTGGAGAACGAAGCAAATGGCCAAAGATGGAGAGAGGAGGTGGCGGAGCTGCAGCTTTATACGACTAGGGGTCCGAGAAAGATGGGTCCGGGCAAGCTCAGGAGCGCGCGGATCCCGAGGGAGCGGCTCCGGCGAGGATGTCGGATGAGAGATTAAGGATTCGGACCCGGGGTTTAGTGGAATAGGGATCGGGTTGAGCGGGTAAAAATCTGAGAAGTCGGGTCCAGCGCTCAGACCTGCGGAAGGTGGTCCTGGGGGGGGGGTAGTTGACCGGGCGGTCAACATCCCCAGGAGCCAATGGGATTCGGCCACGTGGCTGGATCTTGAAGTGACAAATAAGGGTAGCTAGGAGCCGAATTTGCAAAAACTCAAAACATGAAATATTTTTATTTTATTTTTTTTCTATTTTTTAGTGATTTTTAATTAATTTTTGGAAAGAAATATAAGGTATATACATAGTATATAATACATAGGTATATGTACACTATTAGGGTTTTTGATTTTTTTTGATTTTTAATTATTATTTTTATGCCATTTTATTCCTATTTTATATTTTATTTATTTATATTATAAAATAAGGAATAAAAGGGTGTTTTTATTTTATTTTTCTTATTTATATACATAGTTAAAATAAATATATATGTACATCTATATACATGGTATATGTACAATGTATTTTTGTATTTTTAATTTTGCTCTTTTTATTTTGTTTTTGTTCTAATTCTTTCTATTTTATTTATTTACAATATATAATATAGAATTTTTACAAAAAGTTTGGAAAATAAGTTTATTTATGTACAAGGTTAAATAAATACATAGAAGTGGTTTATGTACATGATGAAAGGGGTATTTTAATTCTTTTTAATTTTTAACTTTTTCTTTTGGTTTTTATATTTTATAAATATATACAAGTATTTACAAGCATATTTTTGGTGAGGAAAATATCTTTATTTTATTTACATAAATATTTACACATGAGCCCCTATCTCCCTCTACTTTGGCTTTTATGCGGTCAGGCCCATGCTGAGCCCTCCCTTGGGTTAGGTTGCTCATTATTTATTCTAAATATTTCCCTCTTTTTCTTTTTAATCTTTATTCTTTTATTTTTGCACAAAAACATGCTAATTATAGGTTTTTACACAATGCATGCTTTTGGTAATTATTCCTATTTACACATATCTACATGTATTTGCAAAGGTTTTTGTAGCTAAAATATAAGAATAAAGAGTGATGAATGAGTATTCATCACTTGCGTAAATCGGATTTTGTATGCTCTAGATATGGTTGTTTTAATGAACATGTATACTTTGTTGCGGGAACAGTAGATTTTAACATGATTAAAGAGTTAATTATTGTTATCATCTGCCTCGAAATGCGTGAAACATCACCTGTATTTTGTCCTAAATCAAGTTAACAATCTTTGAAAATTGAGTTTGTCTAATTTGGATTTAAATTGATTGAGATATGTTAATTTTATTGAGTAGGGGTCATTACTAAAATTGCAGTCATAATCTAGAACCAAGTGACTGTCAATTAGTGAAATTAATTGTTAATTTCGTGAAATAATTTTGAAAAATATTTGTGAAATATTGGAACATGATTATTTACTAATTGACTTGTCCTCAACCAATTAATTGATTAGATGTGATCTAAATCATAATTGGAAATCACTATCTTCAAACTTGATGCTTGAATAGGATTGGGAATTTGTGTAGCAAATTTCCTTATAATCAAAAATATTTTGATTATTACTATATGGTACAATTTCAGTTGAAAAATTGATGATCATCTCATAATACAAATTGATATATCTCGTATTATGTTTTCCCGAGGCGGATATGGTGTCTAGTCGGAGAGCATTGGGGTTGCGGGTTGCAACGTATGTTGTCCGTCCCACTCTCGTCGGAACTGGCCATGACAACGGGTAGGGACTATATAATACCGGAGAAAATCAAGGTGTATTTTTTAATTATTAAAATTCGAATTAACACGTATTTTGAGATATTACCATATATATATTCAAGTAAAATAATCAAGTTTGATTGATTGAATTGATAATTAATTTAATATGATTAAATTGATTATGTCCAATTAAAATACTCTAATATGATTAGAGTTATTAATTCCCTTGGAATAATTAATTATGTGAATGTGATTCATGATAATTAATTAAAATTTGAATATGAGGTGGAGGATCACATAAGTGACATCCATGGTCTCCCGTCAAGGCGAAGGGTTCCATCGCCAGATATCGTATGAAGGAGACGCCTGTACGAAGTTACAGCTCCTGCATACGATCCGTTTGGATCGGCCTCGTCGCTTCTCGAAAGAGTAAGGACGTATGCGTAGTGACCCCAATATCGGGTCCTCATATTATTGGGGGGATATTGGATTGCGCATACCGAGTTGTATTCCTGTTGATGGTTGGTTCAATTAACGACGGGTCAACATCGCCTTAGGGGTGGTGGGCCCGAGTATTAAAGACCGAATTGGGAAATGGAAGTTGGACTTGCAATGCAGAATGAGTTTCCGCTTCTCTTTATTGGAGTCATAGGTTCTCATATTATTAGGATATGACAAAGATAATGAGGAGATCCTAGTTCTTGCTTGAGATATATTGGTAAGTATATCTCTTACTTTGAAAGTGAATAAGGGAATAAACTTTCAAGGTTGACATAGCAAGAACAATTTGATTTAAAATACCTTAATCAAATATTAAAAATTTGAATATATATTTTTATATTCTAATATAGTGCATTCTTAATTTCAAAAAATGAACTCTTTGAACCCACTTAGTACGCTTCTAGAGGTCAACCAATTGACCGGCCCAAATTACTCAGATTGGATCCGTAATTTGGAGCTTGTTCTCTCTGCTGAGCGCATAAGTTATGGGCTCTCCGAGGACAAGCATGAGAACCCTAAGTCCAAGGAAGAGAAAGAATTTAATGACAAGTATGATGAAGATCATGTCTTGGCTAGATGCTATCCTAGATTCTATCTCCAATGTTCTACAGAAGCAACATGTGGAGATGAGTACCTGCCAGGAAATCATGTAGAATCTGAAGGATATGTTTGGTGACATTAACCACACTCAGCGGTACAAATGTTATGAAAGACCTCATTCGCTGCAGAATGCAGGAAGGGACTTCGGTCCGTGAACATATACTCAAAATGTTTGGGTAGTTGTCAGAGCTGGAGACTCTTGGGGCAACGATGGATGCAGACACGCAAGCTGACTTCATTCTGTTGTCATTGCCCGAGTCTTTCAATAACTTTGTAGTGTCATTCCACATGAACAAGCTGGAATTGACAAGTGCTGCTCTCCTTACTGCATTAAAGTCTGCAGAAGATGTAATGAAGAAGGATGGTCCCACTGGCAGTGCAATGGTTGCACAGGTCAGAGGGAAGCGCAGTCAGAAGCAAGGTTCTCAGAAGGGCCCGACCCAGAAGAGAAAGAAGAAGGGATAAAGTGTTGGATCTTCTTCCAATGCATCCACTTTAATGACATCGAAGAAAACCGACGTCTGTCACCACTGCAAAAAGCCGGGGCACTGGAAGCGTAACTGTCCAGAATACCTAAAGTCCTCAGACAAAGGTAAAGCCCCAGCAGTTATGAAATCTACTTTGATCATTGAAACTAGCTTTCTCGTCGGACGAGAAGTAAGTTGGGTTGTAGATTCTGGTGCTTCTGTTCATGTATGCAATTTGTTGCATTTGTTTCAGGAAACTAGAAGTCTTGAAGAAGGGTAGATAGTCATCCAGATGGGATGTGATGCAAGTGTTGCAGCAGTCGCCGTCGGGACATGTCGACTATCATTATCTAGTAGAAGAGTCCTAGTACTTAAAGAGTGTCTTTATGTACCTGAAGTTAGAAGGAAATTGATATCTGTATCTAAGCAAGTTAGAAGTGGATATTCATTCTTGTTCTATATAAAATTAGTCATAAATCATTATGATAAATATATTGCAGAAGGTGTTTTAACTTCTAGAGGACTCTATGAATTGTGCATTAATGAGAATGTCATGAATGTTACAACCACTAATAAAAACCCTAAGAGATCCAGGGAGAATAAAAATCATTCAAATATGATTTGGCATCAAAGGCTTGGTCATTTGTCTATTGATAGGATCAACAGATTGATAAAGGATGGACCTTTAGATTTCATACAGGCTCAATCTTTGCCTACCTGCGAACATTGTATTCGAGGTAAAATGACGATGATGCCTTTCCGTAACAAGGTTACAAGATGCGAAGGTATTATTGACCTAATACACACCGATGTATGTGGTCCCTTCAGTACCGCGACTCAAAACGGATACCGATATTATTTGACGTTTATCGATGACCATTCACGATACGGGTTTATCTTCCTACTACGTCATAAGTCTGAAACCTTTGAA
The DNA here is from genome assembly GCA_037367405.1 of Ottelia alismoides. Lineage (NCBI taxonomy): Eukaryota > Viridiplantae > Streptophyta > Magnoliopsida > Alismatales > Hydrocharitaceae > Ottelia > Ottelia alismoides. The sequence continues at coordinate 282,659 of JAZKJV010007580.1, read as the reverse complement.
AAGTTCAAAGAATTCAAGGCTTTGGTTGAGAAACAAACCGATAGGAAGATTAAACAAATTCGATCTGATCGAGGTGGCGAGTACCTATCAGATGAATTCAAGGAATACCTTAAGGAGAATGGAATTGTTTCAAATCTCACTCCTCCTGGAACTCCCCAACTTAATGGTGTTGCTGAAAGACGCAACAGGACCATCATGGACATGGTTCGTTCAATGATGAGTAAAGCTCATTTGCCTATTAGTTTCTGGGGATATGCAGTAGAGACTGCAATATATATCCTAAATAAGATTCCTAGCAAATCCGTGCCTAAGACCCCTCATGAGCTATGGTATGGAACCAAACCTAGTGTCAATCACTTGAGGGTTTGGGGTTGCTTGGTCCATGCAAAGAACATGGACGCAAGTAAGCTGGAATCTCGCACTTGTGAGTGTTACTTCATTGGGTATGTTAAAGATGGTATTGGATACCAACTTTATGACCCTGAAACACAAAAGGTTTTTGTCTCTAGAGATGTGAAGTTTATGGAGGATGAGATCCTTAAAGGTCAAGATAAAAATGAAGTAGAGGAACTCATTGAATCCCAAGAAGATTCTGAGCTTCCCATACCAGAAACTGAAGAAGTAAATAAAGATGAAACACACATACCTCTTCGAAGGAGTTCGAGGGTGGTTGCACCACCTGAAAGGTATGGATTCCATGTTTCAGGTGAGACTAACATTGATCCTACTTCATTTGATGAAGCACTCGCGGATCAAGACATGGATAGATGGATGCTAGCAATGAAGTCGGAGATTGACTCCATGCATAAGAATGGTGTATGGACCCTAGAGGATCCACCTAAAGGGGTAAAACCCATTGGGTGTAAATGGATCTTCAAGAGAAAGAGGGGACCTGATGGGAAAGTAGAGACTTTCAAGGCACGGCTCGTAGCCAAGAGCTACACACAGAGAGAAGGCATCGATTACGATGAGACATTCTCTCCTGTGTCTATACTTAAATCCATCAGGACACTGCTAGCTATAGCTGCATATCTTGACTACGACATCTGAAAGATGGACGTCAAGATGGCTTTCCTCAATGGACATCTCAAGGAGGATATTTACATGGAGCAGCCCCAGGGATTCATGACTGAGGATGGCAAAGTATGCAAGCTGAAGAAATCCATCTATGGGCTCAAGCAAGCTTCTCGTAGCTGGAACATCATATTTGACGAAACCATAGAGTTATGATTTTGTGCAGAATCCTGATGAACCTTGTGTATACAAGAAGACTAGTAGGAGCGCCATTGTGTTCATCTTGCTTTACGTAGATGACATCCTTATCAATGGAAATGATACATGGATGATGACCAGTGTGAAGATTTGGTTGTCCCATATCTTTGAGATGAAAGATCTTGGAGAAGCCTCTTACATCTTAGTCCTGAAGTTGTTCAGAAACCGAGAAAAGAGGATTTTGGGATTGTCACAACATGGATACATTAAGAAGATTCTTGAACGATTCCGTATGGATAGTTCTAAGAAAGGATTCCTACCCTTAAGACATGGTATCCACCGTTTTAAAGGAATGGCTCCTCAAACTGTTGAGGAAAAGAAGGCCATGGCTGGATGTCCTTATGCATCAGCCGTAGGAAGCTTAATGTATGCCATGATGTGTACTAGGCCAGATATCTGCCATGCAGTGGGAGTGGTAAGTCGTTACCAATCTTGCTATGGAGAGCAACACTAGAATGCAGTAAAGAACATATTCAAATATCTAAGATGGATGCAAGATTACATCTTGGTCTATGGAGATGGTGATCTCCAAGTCTTGGGATACACAGATTCTGACTTCCAATCAGATATTGATGATCGAAAGTCGACATCAGGATTCGTGTTCTTGTTGAATGATAATGCTGTGAGCTGGAGAAGCAAGAAGCAGGACATTACTGCAGATTTGACAACAGAAGCCGAATACATTGCCACATCAGATGCTGCAAAGGAGGTGATGTGGTTGCGCAAGTTCGTCCTGGAGCTTGGCGTAGTTTCCTCTGATACTCCCATCCCGTTACTCTGCGATAACACAGGAGCCATGCCCAGGCAAAGGAACCCAGATGGCATCAAAAGAGCAAGCACGTGGAAAGGAAATACCACATCATTTGGGTGATACAAAAGCGTGGTGACATCATCATCACCAAGGTGGCCTCTACCGACAACGTTGCTGATCCTCTTACCAAAACTCTGACACAGAAGGTTTTTGACCACCATGTAATGAGTATGGGTTTAAAGATTGTACCTGAATGGTTCGGAGGGCTGGTGGGAGATTGTTAGCAATGTGAGCCCCGGGCGAACCATTTCTACAATAAATGTTATTGTAATGAATGAATTATCAATAAACTTATTGATTATTTTTCACTCCCTTTCTGAGATTAAAATGCACTATAGGGTCCCTCTGTACAATAAGGGTTATGTACCATGGCCAACTTGATAATCATACAGCTGTTGATTCATTCGATGAATCATAGAGGCTGATGCTTGGATGAATATCTAAGGAGTTAGATAGAGGACTCATCAAGCATCATCAAATGATTATTAAGTGATGATCTCCAGCCTGAGTAGGAGATGGCAATCCTATCTCATATGGCTGATATCTGACTGACCTCTTGATGCAGGTCCTCTACATGGGAATAGTGATTCAGAGGTGTCAGGTTAGTTGAGTCAATGGGTTGACTTGACGAGATCGAGATAACCAAAGACATACGTTGAATACTGTCACAACATAGGCATGCATCCTCTGACCGGATACAGATGTATTGGTATATGTCTGAGTGTGTACATTTGGCAGACCAATAGGTTGATGACCAAACCAAGGTCTATACACCAGCGAGCTGGTGTGCATGTAAGGACATATGAGTAATACGATCTCTCAAAGGGATCATACAGGTTCACTTGTGAACCGGGAGACATGAGCTTACTCATGAGGTATTGGCACTGAGCAAATTCCATGCATGGTCGTCATGCTTTAGAAGCATGACATGAATTTGAAGGTAAGATATATGCTTTGTGAAAGCATATGATCTATACCAAATCCCAACTAACCAAGATTGAGAAACTTAATTGATCTAACCCTGAAGATGACAGTGCAAAAATGATCTTTATCTTCAGAATGATCATAAGTCTTCCAGTATGCAGGATGTACAGGTATTAGGAATACCTGAGAGTGATTTGATCATATACGATTGTATAACCATGACGCTTCCATTCCAAGGGAGTGATGAAACAGGTTTGGATTTTAGTGACTCCTCTCATTAGAGAAGTGACCTAATCTTAGTCCATGAACTGGACATTGATCTGAATGAGATTCAGACGCAATGAGAAGATAAGGTTTACGATCTTAATTTGATCATGCATCAGTGGGAGGTCCATGGGATCTGGATTTGAGATATTATCTCAACATCCAAGTCACTATACGTGGAACAATACAATTGCCCTATCCTTATCTCCAAGTATCTGCGGAGAGATTGCATTATTCTTGAAGGGTTTAAGAATAATTCCATAAGATCTAAGCAATGAAGAAATCATGATTAAATGCGATTTAATCATATTGAAGTATGAAGAAATCATCCAATATAATTAAATGTGATTTAATTATTATGGATAATAATAATGTGGATAGAAATATCCAATTAGTCATAATATATTAAAAATATGATTTATAATGTATTAGAGAGCTAAATATAATTTATATGTGTTGATTAATTATTATGTGTATTGGATACACATTGTGTAATTAATTGACAATGTAAATTATATGTTGTTTTGGGTTGTGAATATGATTCACAATTTTTCCATGGCAAGATTGCAATATTCTCAAATATAATTGTGAATTATTTTTGAAGAATAAGAACCCAACAAATAAATAAAGAGATATTTCCATAGAGATATGCAATCTCATGAAATTCATGAGATTGCTCTCCCCATGGAAATAAGTGGGCGGCACCCTATTCCAAATAGGAAAGGGGGGCCGTCCACATGGAAGGTATATGGAGATGAAATCTCCATGTACATTCTTTCCTTATTTTGTTGGGTTTATTTAGGACTAATTTATATTTGATTTTGTCAAATATATTTTAACCTAATTTTGTTTTTACCAACAACAATCTTGACCATTGGATTGGCATAAATCAATCTCATCCATTGATTTTATATGTCACATGGATTGAGATCCATAGATCCCAAAACCCTATAAATAGAGAGGCATACCATGCTCTCTCTTCAGATTATTATTGGAGCTCTCTCTCTCTCTTCCTTTTTCTTCATACACGACAACCCTCTCTCCCTCTAATATTGGTGGTCGTCCACCATACCCTAGTGGAGAGAATCGTCGACGCTCTCGCCACTGCGCCGCCGCTTCGACGTTCTTCAGTTCTCCGTCTTCTTGGTGTGCTACGCCCACAAAGGAGACATTCGATCTCGTGCGACGAGATCAGGAGCAACCACGCTTGGATCAACTTCTTGGATTGCGAGGACAACGCGGTTCATCCCCGCGCTCGCAAGTAGTCTCGCCGACGATCGGACTTGAGACAGGAGGTCTCTTCTCTTAGAGACTCGATCAACCACGCTTCAAGAGGTATTGCATTATACTTGTTGTGGTTATAGATGAAACGATCTGAGAATGGTTCTTGAATCATGTGGTTTTATCAAATAAAAATTTTAAATTCCGTTGCACCGAACAACTAGTACGACTAGTCGTTCTTCGTCGTATCTGATACGACGATCACGCTTCCGTGACGCGCTTGAGGGTAATATCCATATCCTTCACCCACAAGGTCGATTCGTTCATTTTTCTTTATAGACAGTGCTAACTTCATCCTAATTCAAACCTAACGAAGGAAAATGTTTTAAAAAATAAAAAGGAAATATATTTCTTTTGTTCCTTTCATGTGAACATTTTTAATTTTTTCTTTTCAAAAATTTCGCCATGCATTTTCATCACTATATCCCTATAATATATCATTCTAATTTGTTAGAAACATATAGTCTTATACCCTCCATGTAGAACATGTAATTTTAACAGTCTTGAATTGCTATAATTGATATGTTCTAGACGGAGTTCATAGGTGTCTTTGTTTTAGATGAAATTGAAATGGCATAACTTATAAAGAAGGATGTATTTATGGAATAAATGCAGACTGATTTGAACCTCGAGAGAAGGTCCAAACTTGACCTTATCGACAAGGAATAAAGTAGGGGGAGAAAGGGTTCATAATATATAAAAATCAATAAAACCAATTATCACTTTACATATTCTTCATTATTTATCTTGTAAATATCTTGTACTATTTTATTTATCATTAAACAAAACCAAATAAAAAAATATTATCTTCTTGAAACTTGTATATAATAATGTGTTTTAAATAAAAAATAAATGTACGAAGAATCCTTTTATATAATAAAAGATACAACATTCAAAAAAGGTTGTAAATCAAGAATTGAAAGCTCAATACATGCTCCATGCGAACTCAAAACGACGAAAACTCACTTTCACGTTAATCTAAATAAAATAAAGCTTAAAAAAAGGTCATTTCATATATTTTGGAGTTCAGGTGTAAAAGTCGACTTTGGGGGGGGGGGTATTTGTATATTTGTACCATTATTTATAGGGTTTAATAGGGTTGCCCTTTAGAGGGAGCGAACATGACTCCCCCACCCCAATTTTCCCATTTTTTGAAAATTTATTCCGTAGAATTTCATCACTATATCCCTATATTTTGTAATTCTAATTTCGTGAAATAGAGACTCCTATGACCTCCATCCAGACTGTCATTTTTTAACGGTAAAAGAATTACTAAAATCGACCATGTCTGGATGAAGACCATAGGAATCTCTGTTTTGCACTGAATGACATAATATAGGTATATATAAATGAAAATCCGCACATGCAATTTTCCAAAAAAAGAAAAAAAAGGAAAAATAGGATGGGGGAGCCAAGTTAGCTCCCCCCAAGGGACATCTCCATTTTTCCTATATTTATACTTATATATATATATTATTTATTTCTATTGAATTTTGTAAATATTTTATTTTTTGTTATATTTTATATATTTTTAATCACATATCATATAAGTAAAAACAACAAAATCAATCATCAAAAATAAAATAATGTATTTCTTACATAGGTATAATATACATATCATGTATATACTTGTCTTTATATGTGCAATAGATTAAATTTTAAAAATAAATTAAAATTATATTTAAAATCCTTAATTATTATGTAAATAAATAAATTATTATAATTATGTAATTATTTGTAAAATTAATTTATTTAAAATTCATTTGTTGTATATCTTGGTATTTTATACATATTAATAAAGATTTTTTATTTATTTTACCTATTTATTTATTTTATTAATTTACTAAAAATCACCATAAAATAATATATTAAATTATTAACATAATTTCTTTTATTTATTTTTTCATTGAAAACTATTTCATATTTTTTTTCATTTGAGTTTATTTATTTATTTATCTGATCGATTGGTTAAAGCGGGTCCATTGACTAGGGTCACCTCTCCCTCTAACGGATCTTGACCCGTTTGCCCTTTGTTAGACCATATATTTTCCTATTTATCTCGCCCGCCTCTGACATCCTTCTGCCCCGTTTCCTATACCCGATTAGAAAGCAACAATCTGTGATCCAAGTCAGCTCATTGATCTTTCGATCCTAACTAATTCTCATGCCTACTTTTTGATCTTTCGAGACCCCTCTTAGCGCTTACAAATATTCCCTTCCACCGCATGGGGTTGATCCAACTTAATCGCCTTCTCTTACCTTTGGTAGCTCTAGGCTAGTGGTAATATCTCAGAGCAATCATCCGAGGGTTGAATCAATGTTGAATTAACGAGATTCGTACGTGGCCAGAATCCCTCCGTTATGCTCGAGCCACTCTAGACATCTGCCACTGGATCGAGGCGACAACCCCACGTTCCTTGTCGCCGACCACCGCCTTTCATTCCTATATCTTCAAGTAGCTTCAAGCAGCCTTAATTCCATCATTATCAATCGATCAAGGTAGATCTCCAAAGTGCCATTTCCGGGTCTCCGACCAACGTCATTGGAGACCATTTCGCCTCTACCTCTATATTGATGTGCTCGTCACATCACCCTCATCTTCTTCCCAGAACCAATCCCCCTAAGATCATAGGATCGGATCTGAGGTTTGATCTCCATTCTTCATCACCTTTAGAGATCAACAGCCATTCCACACCGTTTCTTTTGATTTCAAAGCTAAATAACCCTAGCCGGAGCGCTGCCTCCAAGCTCCTAATAACCTTGCAGGTCCATGTGCATGAGGGATAGCCTATTCGACCCTCATTTGATCGGGCGGAGTAGTTCCAGGAGCATCATCTTCCATATCCTCATCAACTCATGCTCCGACCCTCAGAGTCCATCTTTAGACGCGGAGCCCTTCCAATTATCTTCTGAGAGCTCCAGCCAACCGATCCAAGCAAGAATTGACAAGATCTTGACGATCAAAGCCAGTCTAGGAACGCCTTCATCAGTGTTCATTCAGGTGGCCTATACACCTTCCGATCGAGGAGAAGGCGCTCTCATTTTGATCCGAGGCATTCATCCATACCCAAATCTTTTTTTGAAGGAAAAAGGGTGCAATTCCGTAGAGGCAAGCACCCAAAAAAACTTTATATTCACTGATTATAGTTCATAAATACAAAGACCAAGAATCCCGAAGGATTTTGGCATGCTGTACAACATTTCCCACATAAAATCTCTCTCCCCTAAATAGCATCTCATTTCTCGCGAGCCAAATCGCCCAGAGCGCTGCGGCCAGCAGGGTCTTTACCAATGTTTGTTCATTTTTTTGACATCTCAACCACATTCCAGAAAGAAGGAAAGTTCACCGTTGCAGCCCCAATGAGTGATAACTCCCTCCAGACCTCTTTCGACATTGGACACTTAAAGAACAGATGCTCAGTATCCTCCGCCTCCTCAGAACAACGATGGCACAACACATCTAAGCCATTAAACAATCTTGCTCTCCGAGCATTAGTCAACAATCTCTGTCTGCCCATCATCCACATGAAGACCTTGACCCGTTGTGGGATATCCCATCTCCAAATATGTCCCAAAACTGGCATAGCAATCCCTGGATCAAACACGAAGGATGTGTAAAGAACTTTATAAGCTTTCCTAACCGTGAACCGACCATCTGACCAAGCCCAGTGATCACGTCCATCATCACCATTACCCGGACATAGATGCATCGAAGAAGAGATCTGATGAAGGACGGAACAGATACCCTGCCAAAAATTCGAGGGCATAGCGATTCGGTTAGGTCTCCAGAAAAGTGTATCTGAAACCCCGTAGATTTTTCGCACGAGAGAGCACAGGAGGTCAGTCTCACTACCCCAAATGCGAACCACCCACTTTGCTAGTAGTGCCCTGTTCATTGCATCAAGATCTAGAACCCCCAATCCACCATCTTTCTCCGAAATAACCACAACATTCCATGCCACCAAGGGCACACCCTTGGACTCTCCAGTTCTAGCCCAGAAGAAGCAACGCATCACAGACTCCAAGCTCTTGCGAATCCGCATGGGAAGAAGCCTAGAAGACATGAAGAAGATTGGGACAGCCGATAAAACCGCCATCAAAAGTACCAGCCGTCCCCCCCTTGAGAGGCAAGAGGCATGCCAACCAGCAAGCTTTCTCTCCATTCGTTCCACCAAGGGCAACCAGTCAGATTGTCGAAGCCGCCCATGAACTAACGGCAATCCCAGATAGTTGGCAGTGTTCCATGCTGAGATTGCAATGATAAAACACAATCCGCCACCTCCTCCTCCATCATATTAAAAGGGACGAAAATGGATTTATCCCCATTCATCTTAAGGCCCGAGACCTCTCCAAATAGGTTCAGTACTGTAGCAATCCCCTTTGCCTCTTGAGCACCCCCCTCCACAAAAAAAATCGTATCTTCTGCATATTGAAGTAAAGGAATTGAAAGGCCATCAAGTTGATATCCCGCACAGAAGTTCCCATCCACTGCTCTAGACACCATCCGTGACAGCACATCAACCACCAAAACAAATTGCAACGGAGCCAGAGGACAACCCTGCCTGACAACTCTCTGAGGTTGGAAGAATCCACCCTCCTACTGTCCATTAACCAAGATCGAACATGAGTTAGTAGTTACACATCTCTTTACCCACTTTATCCACTCACTTGGGAATCCACGTCTCGATAAAGATGCCCAAATGAACTTCCAACTGACACAATCATAAGCCTTGGAGAAGTCGACCTTCCAAAGCATCCCCTTGGTCTTTTTCCGCTTCCAATCTGCAATAATCTCTGAAGCAATGACTATCCCATCCATCATATGCCTCCCTGGAATGAAAGCAGTCTGCGACTCCGCGATAATTGCATCCAGTACCTCCCGTAGCCGATTGGCGAGAACCTTAGCCACGATGAGATAAATGGCATTTGATAATGCAATTGGCCGAAAATCCTCTACACAGTGAGCTACATCCTTTTTATGAAGCAGGAATATAAGGGAACGATTCAATCGTTCAAAAACTTGATTGTCCTTCTTCAATTCCTCCACCACAACCAATACATCCTGCTCCACCAGATCCCAAAACTCACGGAAAAAGAAAATCGGAAAACCATCTGGTCCTGGTGATCCGTCTGCATTAAGGTCAAAAGTAGCGGACCGTACCTCTGCAGGTGTAAAAGTGCGAACCAGATTGGCAGACTGGGTGTCAGAAAGGACATGAATATCTCTACCAACCCACCGTGAACCACCTTTACGAATCCTTCTACTCCTCTCCCGAAAATGATCAACCACGGCAGACCCAATGGCTTGCTCCCCTTGTATCTGAATACCCCCCACCTCAATCGCTGTAATAAGATTACGCCGCCTCCTTCCACTAGCAACGACATGAAAAAAACAAGTGTTCACATCACCCTCCCTCAACTAAGTTTGCCTCGACCACTGCCTCCACTCCACCTCCCTCTTATGATCCTCTTCTATCAGAATCTTCTGGTTGTCTTCCCTTAACTTTCTCTCCTCTGCCACCAGATCCCGATCATCCTCCAAGGCATCCAACCTTACGACCTCCGCCTGGGCCAAGCTCCTCCTCTTTTCCCGAAGTGCCCGAACCTCCCTACGGAAAGACATCAACATATTCCTCAAGGCTCTAAGGCGAGACGCCATGTCTCAAGAAGCACAACCAGTGGAAGGGACCCCCTGCCAACAGGTGACCACCCGATCCCGAAACCCCTCCTCCAGAAGCCAAGCACGCTCAAGCCGAAAAATACCACGAGGACGGGAGGCCTCTCTAGAGCTCCAGCAAATAGGAGAATGATCCGAATGCGACCGTGGCAATGAGATCACTGAAGCTAACGGGAAAGACTCCAAGAGCTCCAGTGAACCGAGAAAACGATCTAGACGAGAGCGAGATGAGTTATTCCTCCGGGTGTAGCGAGAGTTTGAGGCATCCAGCACCTCCAAGGCAGAACTATTCACGAACTCAAGAAAGTCAGGGGAACCTGGGTCCATGCCCCCTCTCTCACGAGGCATGTCCACCGCTAAAAGTGTGATATTGAAGTCTCCTCCAATAAGCCAAGGAAGTTCAGGGTGCGCAGATCTCGATGAAGCAAGCTCCTCCCAAAGAGGTGAACCACTACCTGCACCAGTGGGGTCGTACACAGCTGAGAACAGAAACTGAATATTATCCACTTTACGCACAAGCACCACGGATAGAGAGTAGCGTGCCTCGACCACATCAACCAGCTCCAGCAAGTCTCCATTCCAACCGATCAAGATGCCACCGGAAGCCCCAGTCAAAGGGACCGCTCTAAATTCTGATAATCTACCCCTAGAGACCGCTCTCCAGGTGAACACGTCCCAAACCTCTAGCTTTGTTTCTTACAGGAAGACAATATCTTTATGCCACTTGCTAAGGAGTGACCCCACAATTCTTCTCTTCTCCACCTCCCCGATCCCCCGCACATTCCAAGAAACAACCTTCATTGAGAAACAAAGGGGAAAGTCCCCGCCAACTCCACGCCTACGCATCTAGCCACCCTCTCCCTAAACGATCTCACCCCCTTCAACTCATTTTCAGTGGGTATCCCTTCTTCATTAGCTGTCGATCTTTCACAAAATAATGCTGGCGCATCCACCACATTCGTATCCAAGCTCAAACAAGTTGGGCTCCCTTCTTCCGAGATCAAAACGTCTTGCTCCAGCCCCTCTCCCACCTCAACACGATGCCTCTTTCGACAAGTGAGCCCCAAGCCTGCCCCTTGCGCCGACTCCACAACAGATCTCCCACCCATCTTCCTTTCCACCCTCACACTTCTTCTTCTTCGATGGACACGATCCAACTCCACGCCACTTCGAATGGTGAACTGGCTCCCCTCACCGACCACTGCCAAATTCCCAGCGGACCGGCAAAGATCCACCACCAGATGTAATCCTACCATAGTGTTATGGGTGTTCATCACCATGCCCATAACCCGCATGCGTAGGGCTCAGCTCATTGATTTGACATGCAACCGAGTGAAAAATGGACTTCTTCGAAACATCTACTTCAGGAAAATTCATGAGGTCCACCAAAGGCGTCATTAAACCGTCGTTGCCAACAACGTATGGAATTGGAGTCCCACAATTCACGTGGCCTGCCTGGACTCCATCATGGCAAGTAATGGGCTCCCCATTAATTTCCACTGAATTGCCAATTGTGCATGGATTTGGAGTCCCCCCATTCACGTCGCCCTGGACTCCATTAAGGCAGTTAATGGGCTCCCCATTAATCTCCCTTGTTTTGTAAAATGTGCACGGATTGGGAATCCCACCATTCTCGTCGCGTGCGTGCTCACCAATATAAGAATAAATCAAGGGCTCTCCACTAATCCCCATTGAATGCAAGATGGAATTTGAATATTCCGCAGAAGCCGCGACGGTTGATTGCCCATGATTCTGTCTCACCGCCACCACATGCGACAGAGCCGTCATCTCCGTCCCAGGGATGACCGCCTGCTTGCCCGACGAAGATTGAGGTCGATCTTCCACCACGTGAAGACCCAATAGAAAAGTTGTGCGACCAACCAACAGAGTCGTTGTACTAGGCATTGCGCACAGAGGACCCGTGATCTCCACCAGTACATCCCTACCTTCACCTGGATTAAGGCCCTCACAAAGGATCGCAACGACCTCTCCAAATGGTGCCAGCACCCCCCGAATGATTCCAAACTTTCGGCACCTTAAAGGGACCCCTGAAATCAGCACGTGCCTTGGCAAAGCCTGTGACACTTTCAGCGTCGCACCATCCCGGAATCGAGTCTTACGCCACGGTCGAACCCGGGAAGGTCCGATCTCGCCTTTCAACAACAACTCTTCTTGGTCGTTCGAGAGCCCACAAATACACATCAAGCCTCCATCAATGGTTACAACATCTCCAGAGAAGTTTGAACCGAATAAAAGCAAGAGATCGGTACATGCCAAAATGGTGTCACCTGCGTACGCTTCCGACACTAGAATCCCCTCCCGTGGGACCTTTGGCAGATCAGCAATCGGAGAAACTTTCAATCTCCAAATACTGCGCTACGTACAATATCTTCTCCGATGCCCAATCTTGTTGCAACAGAAGCAAGTGAGCTCTCCAGGGCAAGACCTTGCGAAATGCCCGGCCTCACCACAGCGAAAGCAGCGCACCAAGGATGGGACCTTTTCGACTCGTCCCCTCCTTGAAGCCACTCTAGTCTACACGCCCCCCCGAGTGGACTCATCAATCACCATTTCCACATCTCCCACTTCCTTGGTGGATCTCCCATCAGCAACCTCACCCCTGACAGCATCCGGCAGGACCTCCTCCTCCTCAAACCTCTCCATCGCCTCTCATCCAAATTGGGAAAAGAGTTGCTGATACAAAATAGGAATAGTTTCTTGCATTTTGTTCTAGTACATAATGTGTAAATAATAATTCAAAATAATTCCTATTTTGTCCTCATAATTTCATTGATTCGCAAGTCTATCCCTGCCTTTTGTGTTCGCGTGACTATTCATGTGGTTTTTGTGTATATTTGCATCATTTACCATTTAGTTTCATGTGTTAATAAATGTGAAGAAGTTTTAGATTAATTATAAATATGCCCTTGTGTGACTAATTGCACGTGTTTTGCACGTTTTATCTGGGATATTTACAACTTTGATAGTATTCTCTGCTTGTTACTAATTAGTCATAAAAGTTGAAAAAATTACAGATTAGTGCTGTTTGTCCAGATAATTTTGCTGCTTATATTTCTTGAAACAATTTGTATCATTGTTCTAAAAACCCTGAAAATAGGTTAATCTCCTGTTGGGTTGTTTTCTTTTCTCTAATTTTTGCTCGTAAAAATAAATTGATTTGTTATTTTTAATAATTCAAAAATTCACAAAAATACTCTATTTGTTTTATAAAAATTATAGAAAATTAAAATGATTTAAAAATTCTAATAATTTTATTATCGTTGAGTTTTGAGTTGTTTTAACTACTTTCCATAATTTGTTTGAAAATATTTTATAAAAATAAAAAAATGCATATTACATAAAAAAAATAAAAAAACATATAAAATCAGGAAAAAAATAAAAAATATTTTTTGTCCTAATTGAAAGGTAAGTTACAAAATATATTTTTGTTAAAATTAGTTTCTGGTATTTTTGAGCTAATTTGTATTTTTAAATATATGAAAATAATTGTTTGATTTTCTTTTTGGATTATTTCATATTTTAATTCATAATAAAAATCCAAAAAAAGTCTAAAAATCTCTACAAAATTACAAAACTGTAAAAATTGATTAAAACACAAAAAAACATTTTTATTTTATTTTTATGGACATTTTTGGCCTTTTTAAAATCTAAAAATAGAGTTTTTGTGCCATTACTTGCATTTATTTATTTTTCTTTATTTGAAAATTAAAAATATAAAAAATTGTAAAATAAAAAATCAATAAAATTTTCAAAATAAGAAAACTTAAAAAATTTTAATTAAAAAATCAAAAAAGTTAAAAAAATAAAATTCACAAAAATGTGAGTGATTTGCTTTCTGTTTTTCTTCTTTTTAGTCTTATTGTTCATTGATTAAATAACCCTCGCTAAAGAATAGTTGCCTCCTTGAGTTCTAGCCTGGGAGCTATACTAGGTTAATAATTAAAATAAAAATCCACATTTCTTTTCCTTGTTATCAGATAAATTGTTTGATTGACTCGAGTTTAATTTGAGTCACAACGACACTTTCACTTCACATATCTCGCTGATTACATATATAAATATTAACATTTAGTGAAATATGCAGACATCAAAATGTCGTCATTGCTAGGGAGGCACGACAAGGGTATCTAAATTCTCTCTTTAGCATGATATTCTTGATATTTGTTTTTATTTTTTGTCATTTATTTCTGTTAGACATAATTATGGACCTTCTACTTGTTTGAGAAGCAAGCACTTGGTTAAGAACTGTGTGTCGTGAGGGGGCTTATAAATCGCTTGTAGGATCCGACATGTGGGACATCGAAAGCTCCCTTGAAGGATGCAAGAAAAATCCTCAAGCGGATAACAAAAGCGTGATGATTGCATCGAATGCGATCGGAAGCTACTAGTCGCTCCGGGCAGCGGAAATTAACATTTTCTATGTGACGAAACCACATGATCCAAGAACACTTCTCGGATCATTTCGTCTAAACCACAAACAAGTAATAGGATTACCTCTTGAAGAGTGGTTGCGATCGAGTCTCTAAACAAGAAAGACCTCCTGTCTCATGTACGATCTGACGGAGGAGATGCTTGCGAGCACGTGGATGAGACGCATGCTTCTCGCAATCCATGTTATGATCCAAGCCACAGATCTCCTAATCTTGACAAACGAGATACGATATCTTCTTCACGAGCAAGGCACGCCAAAGTAGATGGAGATCCACGAGTAAACCATCGGGCATCATAACGATGACGCTGTGGCGATGGAGGAATCTCTCTAGGGCATCCATGGTGGACGACCACATGAGAGACAGAGAGAATGGGCGTGTAGAGAAAGAGAGAGAGAGAGAGCATTCATTTTTCATAATTCCTGAATAGCAATGGATGTGTCTTCTTATATAGGGTTTTGGGAATCCATGGATCCCAATCCATGGACAACACACAATCAATGGTTGAGATTGATTTGTGTTTCTTTCCGTGGCTATGATCTAGTTGTAAAACACAACAATTAATTTAATTTAATTTAATAAATATCGATAAACCAATATATTTAAATTCAAATCAAATCAATTAATTATCCTTTAAGATAATGGGGAGATAAACCATATCCCCTAAAAAGGGGAGATGGCTACCAACATCTCATGAGATCACATTATCTCATGAGATCTCATTATCTCATGATATCTCCATGATTTACAACAACAATTGTTTTAACTTGTTTCAAAAAAATAATTCATAATTATCTTGTGAAATATCGCAAACATGCCATTGGAAAAATGTGAATCACATTCACATCCCAAAACAAAATGTAAATTATATTTTAATTAATCATCCATTGTGAATCCAATTCACATCAATAATTAATCAACAAATATCAATCACAAATAGCTCTCTCTTATATATTATAAATCGCATTTATAATATATATGATTAATATGGGTAGTGCTATCCATATTATTCATATCCATGATAATTAAATCTTATTTAATCGTCTTGGATCTCTATTCTCATGTGTCAAAATAATATGAATCACATTCACATTATTCACATCTTTGATAATTAAATCACATTTTATTATCTCAGACAACTCTCCTTATAATATGAAACAAATTCATATTATCCATGATAATTAAATCACATTTAATTATCAATTTTCTCTATGCTCCGATTCATATATCAACAATGAAATTATCCATGAACTCTTTCAAGGATAATGTGCTTTATCCGCAGATACTTGGAGATAAGGACGGGGTGATTGTATTGTTACACGTATAGTGACTTGGATATTCATATCACATCTCAAATCTAGATCTCGGGCCTCCCATAGGTGCTTGATTAAATCAAGACTGCAAATCTAATCTTCTCATTGCATCTGAATCACATTCAGATCAATGTCCAACATTTGGACCAAGATCATATTACTTCTCTACTGAGAGGAGTCACTAAAATCCAGACCCGTTTCATCACTCCCTAGGAATGGAAGCGTCATGGTTATACAATCGCTTATGACCACATCTCCCTTAGTTATTCCCAACACCTGTACATCCTGCATACTGGAAGACCCAGAATAAACCCGAAGTATTAGATCAACTTTATACTGTCTACTTCAAGGTTTTATCAGTAAGTTTCTCATTTGATCATTGGGTGTTGGTATCGATCATATACTTTCCAAAAACATATATCGTACCCAGGTCTTGATCATATACTTTCCAAAAGTATATATCAAACCTACAAATTCAATCAAGCTTCCAAAGTGAGACGACCGTGCACGGAATTTGATTCTTCCCAATATCTCATGAGTGAGGTCATGTCTTCCGGTTCAATAAGGAACCTGTTTGATCCCTTTTAGAGATCGTATTACTCATATGCTATTATATGCACACCAGCACGCCAGTGTATAGACCTTGGTTTGGTCATCAACCTATTGGTCTGCCAAATGTACATACTTGGACATATAGTAACACATCTGTCTCCGGTCAGAGGATGTGTTCCTATATCGTAACAACATGCAACATAGGACTTTGGTTATCTCAATCTCGTTAAGTCAACTCTTTGACCTAACTAATCTGACACCTCCGAAACTCTATTCCTATGCATAGGACCTGCATCAAGAGGTCAGTCAGATATCAGCCTATGTGAGAAAGGATTTCCATCTCCTACTTAGGATGGAGATCACATCTTAACAATCATATGACGGTGCTTGATGAATCCTCAATCTAACTTTTTAGATATTTATCCAAGCACCAGCCATATGACTCAATAATTGAATCAATAGTTGTGTGATCATTAAGATAACCATGGTACATAACCCTAATTGTACTAAGGGACCTATTATATAAATTAGTTATTCTTTATTTTAGATCATGGAATGATATTTGCAATAACATTTATTGCATAATGGCTCGTTGTGGGCTCGCATGTCCAACAATCTCCCACTAGCCCAAAGAGACATTAATGGGCTAATCATTTAAACCCACACTCATGTGACAATCATAGGCTATTTAGAAAAATAGATAGGTAAGCTGATCAATCACTCTGTTCCCGCGTGACTACGCCAAGTCCTTTTACGACACTTGCATATCTCCTAGCAATAGCGCTCGCATCCAATGCGAATGTTGCATTTTATGCAATCAATACTCAATCTTGTTAAAGCAGTTATAGTGTCCTTGACACTATTGCTCAATAATTATTATAACCAGTATTTCATTAATCCTTATCAGAATACCTTTATTCCTGGAGATCTCTATCTCCTAAGGCATCTACAATTAATACTCTTATAGATATCTATCGATAAAGTCTTAAGTTTTTGAAGATAAGACTTTGAGATCACTATCTCAAAAATTATTATCATCTATGAAGATTTTGTTATTACTGCAATCAAGTGTTTTCTCTCCATAGTAGGATTAGCAACACTTTACTACTCCCACTGCATGGTAGATATCTGGCTTTTGTACACATCTAGCATACACTCACCTTCTCGTAACTGATGCACAAGTGCAAGCAGTTCTAGCATTCACTTCCTCAACTCTTTGAGGTGATATCGCTTTAGATAGGTCAGTACCAAATCTTAAGGGAAGGAAGCCTTTCTTGGAATTTTCCAAGAATGGAACTTGTCCAAGGTGTACGACAAATGTGACGGTTCCAACAGCTTCTTCTCTTTGCTTCTGAATACCTTCAAAACTAAGATCCAAGAGGCATCTTTGAGATCATATCTTAAGTTATGGAACACCCATATAATAAAACACTTATTATTTTCCTTATATCATTTTAGATGATTAGGATATTATCTACATTTAGCATGATGAACACAATGGCACTCCCACAAAGTTTCATATGGTTCATCAAGATTCTATCTGAAATCATAATATTTATAATTTCATAAAATCTTATATTCCAACAACAAGAATCTTGTTTGAGTCCATAGATGGATTTCTTTAGCTTGAACATCTTGCTTTCCTCAACCATGAAGCGTTGGGGCTACTTTATGTGAATATCTTTAGAGAAGTATTCATAGAGGAATACAATCTTGACTTACATCTCAAATATGTCTAAGCCAAGTTGTGTAGCTATAGTTAGCAATAATCTGATGGGTTTAAGCATGGTTAATGAATAGCAAGTCTCATCGCAAGCGATGTCTTCTCTTCACATTGTAGCTCATGGCTACAAACATGCTTTAAAGGTCTCTACGTTTTCATCAGGTTCCCTTTTCTCTTGAAGATCCATTTACACCTTAGCGGGTCTTACCCTTATAGGTGGATCCTTGAGTGTCCATATACAACACTTGTATATGAAGTCTACTTTAGACTTTATTGCTAATATCCATCTTTCCATGTCATGATCCTCAGGAGCTTCATCACATGAAGTTCGATCATTGTCAGACTTAATTGACACATGGAATACATCCTCAAACTCATTTGAAGAAGTATTAGTGCTTCATCTTTAATTGTCCTTTTAGTTCCCGATTTTAGGAGCTTCACTATCTTCTCAAGATTAAATGAGTTCCTAGACTTCATTTTTATCTCGATTCTCAAGAGAGTCATCATTTAAGAATCACATTCTCAGAGATGAGATCTTTTAAGAATCTCAAGGTCATAAAGTAGGTATCTTATACCATCCTTTATTTTCCTAATGAAGTAGCACTCTTAAGTGTTGGATTCCAGCTTACATGCATGGAACCTTATTAAGGATATATATTGTAGTCTCTACTATATATATACCTGGAAACTAACAGGTAATTATGCTAAAAATTCATCATTGATCAAATCATGTCACACATGATCCAATTGTATCTCCCTACAACTCTATTGAGTTTAGGTTTATCAGGAGCAGTGATATAGAAATGATATTCATATCTCCACAAGGTATTATTTGAATTTTATCTAACATGTACAAGCTACCTAGGTTAGATCAAATTCATTTCATCTTTCTTCAAACATTGGTTCTAAACCAAAATTGTGAAATCTTTGAACATTTCAAAGGTTTCATATCATACATACTCATCAATAGATATCACATATCCATAATGTTTATTATGATATAGATGATCCACATACATCAATATGTATGAGATCTTGAATACCTCGACATTTAACACCATTGCCAGAGAAGGGTGTATTGGACATTTTACTTTGAATACTATATTCATAAGTATGTAAGATTTGAAATTTTAGAAATTCTAAAGTTTTATATCTTACTAGTCCATTGATCTCATCAACAGACACATGTCCAAAACTTGATGCCAGATCATTGTCAAATGATCTTCTTCCTCCTAGTGATCTTTTAAAGATTTAATTTCAATATTAAAAATCTTAATGAACCATTCATTAATTTTCTAATTTTGTGGTGTCCACTAGATGTTAGATTACTATCTGAAATATATCTATCATAACTCTTTGTGATAGGTTTATTCCAGAATTCATGTTTATTTCCAACATTTAGAAACCAACAATGAGTGTATTCTAATATCTAGGTCACAGGGACATTCTCTAAAACTAAGGCTCTCCCACTGAAACTTAGAAGTCTATCAATCCAACATAGCTTGTTGCAACAATTGCATCAATATCCATGTGGATAACTATAAACCTTAAGATCAAATTTTCATGTCTTCTAAAGCATATGTAACCTATTGCAAGTATTGTAGAAGATTGAGATACAATTATAAGATTTTATCTTATTTAATAAGCAAGTCAATATCAATGATTTATGTATATTATTCTGATGCTCTATCCGAGTCCTTCTCTAAGGATTCTAGACAGACTTGATAGTCATACTATCAACAAACCAACTTATTGCCATATTGGCATTCATCGAACTCTTAGGATATCATGTGGAAGTCATACGGTCAACTCTTTGACTATCCTTCTCTTCTTGGGTCTTACCCATGCTTCCACTGCACTCCCATTATCTGTAAACAACCATTGCTTAAGACTAAGGATCTCTTATGTTAAATTCAAAAGAATTCAATGTAAGAGCATTTCAACATTTAAACATGCTTCATTAAATTCATACAACATGAATATTATGAAGCTTCATGAATGATTAGAGTATAAATAGTAGAATGATGACACTCATCATGTCTACATCCATCTAGACTCTTAAAATGTTGGTTCATGTAGGTATTCAAACATTTTGAATACATCATCTCTTTCGAGCTACCATTCTGCATAATACAGAGAACCATGTCATTCATGATTAAATGTCTAGAGCACATATGTATGCCAAAACATCTTATTTGATTTTTATAAGGATTATCGACATGTCACTTCCAAAGTACACTCGACGAAAGATCAAGACTATAGAGACATACGAACCCTAAGGTGATGTCTTATTGTCTTATTTAATTATCATACCTCATTAGGTTGAGGAAACTTGCACAATGCAACCACATGCATTATGTGTCCAACTGCAAGTATAATATCTGGATCATGAGTCCGATCCATGATATTTTACTAGTTATTATTAAGTATAACACTGAGTGGGTTTAATGAAGGATTATCTGAAATAAGAAATTTGCATGTGTATATAATTTTATATATACATATTTTACTTTGATTTAGGAGTTTTTATATCAAAGTTGTCTTGCCTTTTCAACACTGAAGGTTCATTCCCTTAATTACTTTCAATGTAAGAAATATACTTACCATTATGTCTCAAGCAAGATCTGGGATCTCCTTCCTTATCTTTGTCACATCCCAATAATATGTGAACTTGTGACTCCGATAAAAAGAAGAGGGAACACATTCCACCTTGCAAGTCAACCTTGCATCTCCCAATTCGGTCTTTAATACCCGAGCCCACCACCCCTAAGATGATGTTGACCCGTCATTAATTGAACCAACCGTCAACAGGCTTAATACTCGCTATACGCAATCCAATATCGCCCCAATAATATGAGGACTTGATATTGGGGTCACTACATATACGGCCTTACTCTTTCGAGAAACGAAGAGACCGATCCAAATGGCTTGTATGCAGGAACTATCACTTCGGACATGCATCTCCGACATACAATCTCTGGTGACGAAACCCTTCGCCTTGATTGGAGACCATCAATGTCACTAATGTGATCCTCCATATCATATTCAAATTCTAAATAATCATTATGAATCACATTAATTATGATCAATTCTTCCGAGGGAAATAATACATCTATTTATAATAGTGTCTTAATTTTAATTAGATTCCAATTAATCTAATCATATTAATTTAATGATCCAATTAATATCCAACAAACATTCTTAGTGGTTACTTGAATTATGGTATTATCATAAATACGTATTTATTTGAATTTTAATAATTCAAAATACATCATGATTTCTTAAGCATTATACCAACCCTACCCGCTATCATGGCCAGTACCGACGGGAGTGGGACAGACCACACACGGTGTAACCTGCTACCCCAACGCTCCCCGACTAGGCACCACATCCGTCTCGGGAAAGGATAATGCAAAATAGATCACATTGTACTTAAGATGATCATCGGTTTTTCAACCGAAATTATACGATGTAATAATAATAATCAAAACCATTTTGATTAGTATTATAATGAGATTTGCTAAACATATTCCAAATCCTATTCAAGCAACATATTTGTTGGAATGTAGATCATTTATATAATGTAACCAATTTGTGATCTAGATCACATCTAATCAATAATTGGTTAGGGCAATGCCATTTATGGAAATAATTATCATCAAATATTTCACAAGTATTTATGCAAAATTATTCCAAGAAATAAAACATTTTAATTTCACTAATTTCTTAAATGACAATCACTAGGTTCTTGATTAGGAAAGTAATTTCAGCAGTGACCCTAACTTATTAAAATTACCATATCTCAATTAAATTAAATCCAAATTAAGCAAAATAAGTTCCTAAAGTTTTCTAATTTGATTTATAATAGAACCTAAATGATTTGCACACATTTAAAGGTGTTTCGAATCCGTAATTAACATCTTAATTACGTCATGATCTGCAGTCCACGAAACAGTGGATATATAGTTATGAAAAAGATCATATCTTGTGTTATCGGATTCGAAATCATGCAAACTCAAATCCTACTGATTCCTTAATTAATACGGAACATTATTCTATTTAAAATTTCGTGTTTGAACATTTTAAACAGGACCGAAATTTTATTACAAGACAGGGCTGCAAAAATTGAAATGCTAAAATCTTCACGGACCCAAACGAGCCCAAAACTTTGTAGGTTCATGGATCTCATCCAAAACCTTCAATAACCTGGCTCTGATACCACTTTAAGGATACAAGAAAAATCCTCAAGCGCATCGCGGAAGCGTGATGATCGCATCGAATGCGATCGGGAGCGACTAGTCGCTCTAGGCAGCGGAAATTAACATTTTCTATGTGACGAAACCACATGATCCAAGAACACTTCTCAGATTGTTTCGTCTAAACCACAAACAAGTAGTAGGGTTACCTCTTGAAGTGTTGTTGCGATCGAGTCTCTAAACAAAGAAACCTCCTATCTCAAGTCTGATCCGACGGAGGAGACGCTTGCGAGCACGTGGATGAGACGCGTGCTTCTTGCAATCCATGTTGATGATACACGCCACTGATCTCCTGATCTCGACAAACGAGATATGATGTCTTCTTCACGAGCAAGGCACGTCGAAGTAGACAGATCCACGAGCAAACGATCGGGAAGCATAACGACGACGCTGTGGCGATGGAGGATCTCTCTAGGGAATCCATGGTGGACGGCCACATGAGAGATAGAGAGAATGGGGGAGTAGAGAAAGAGAGATCATTCATTTTTCATATTTTCTGAAGAGGAATGGATGCCTCTTCTTATATAGGGTTTTGGGAATCCATGGATCCCAACCCATGGACAACACACAATCAATGGTTGAGATTGATTTGTGTTTCTTTCAATGGCTATGATTTTGTTGTAAAAACACAACCACATTTAATCTAATTTAATTTATATATATCGTTAACTCAATATATTTAAATTCAAATCAATTAATTATCCTTCGAGATAATGAGGAGATAAACCACATCCCCTAAAAAGGGGAGATGGCTACCAACATCTCATGAGATCTCATTATCTCATGAGATGCATTATCTCATGATATCTCCATGATTTACAACAACAATTGTTGTAAATTATTTCACAAAAATAATTCATAATTATATTGTGAAATATTGCAATCATGCCATTGGAAAAATATGAATCACATTCACATCCCAAAACAAAATGTAAATTATATTTTAATTAATCATCCAATTTGAATCCAATTCACATCAATCATTAATCAACAAATATAAATAAAAAATAGCTCTCTCTTATATATTATAAATCACATTTATAATATATATGATTAATATGGATAGTGCTATCCATATTATTCATATCCATGATAATAAAATCGTATTTAATCATCTTGGATCTCTATTCTCATGTGTCAAAATAATATGAATCACATTCATATTATTCACATCTTTGATAATTAAATCACATTTAATTATCTCAGATAACTCTCCTTATAATATGAATCAAATTCATATTATCCATGATAAATAAATCACATTTAATTATCAATTTTCTCGATGCTCGGATACAAATATCAACAATTAAATTATCCACGAACTCTTTCAAGGATAATGTGCTTTCTTCGCAGATACTTGAAGATAAGGACATGGTGATTGTATTGTTCCACGCATAGTGACTTGGATATTGAGATCTCATCTCAAATCCAGATCTCGGGCCTCCCATAGATGCTTGATTAAATCAAGACCGCAAATCTAATCTTCTCATTGCATCCGAATCACATTCAGATCAATGTCCAATATTTGGACCAAGATCAGAGTACTTTTCTACTGAGAGGAGTCACTAAAATCCAGACCCGTTTCATCTCTCCCTAGGAATGGAAACATCATGGTTATACAATCGTTTATGATCACATCACCCTCAGGTATTACCAACACCTGTACATCATGCATACTAGAAGACCCAGAATAAACCCGAAGTATTGGATCAACTTTATACTGTCTACTTCAGGGTTTCATCAGTAAGTTTCTCATTTGATTATTGGGAGTTGGTATCGATCATATACTTTCCAAAAGCATATATGATACCTAGGTCTTGATCATATACTTTACAAAAGTATATATCAAACCTACAAATTCAGTCAAGCTTCCAAGGCGAGACGACCGTGCACTGAATTTGATTCTTCCCAATATCTCATGAGTGAGCTCATGTCTTCCGGTTCAGGAGTGAACCTGTATGATCCCTTAGAGAGATTGCATTACTCATATGCCCTTATATGCACACCAGCACGCCTGTGTATAGAACTTGGTTAGGTCATCAGCCTATTGGTCTGCCAGATGTACATACTCAGACATATAGTAACACATCTATCTCCGGTCAGAGGATGCGTGCCTATATCAAGACAACATACGACATAGGACTTTGGTTATCTCGATCTCATTAAGTCAACTCTTTGACCTAACTAATCTGACACCTTCGAATCTCTATTCCTATGCAGAGGACCTACATCAAGAGGTCGGTCAGATATCAACCTATGTGAGAAAGGATTGCCATCTCCTACTCAGGATGGAGATCACATCCTAACAATCATTTGACGGTGCTTGATGAGTTCTCAATCTAACTTTAGATATTCATCCAAGCACCGGCCTCTATGATTAAATAATTGAATCAACAGCTGTATGATCATTAAGATAACCATGGTACATAACCCTAATTGTACTAAGGGACCTATTATGCAAATTAGTTATTCTTCATTTCATATCAGGGAATGATATTTGCAATAACATTTATTGCATAATGACTCGTCGTGGGCTCACATGTCCAACATCCCCAAGATCAGACTTTGGCTCCTTAGCTCAGATCTCTTTTTACTTGCTCTTCTCATTTAGCCACTTGTCAACCTGTTTGTTTCTTTGTTTATTATATTTTCTACTCTATTTTTATTTGCTCTCATTTTACATAACTGGTTATCCGACATGTCTCTTGTTTCTTTCTTGCGAGGGCTCGATGAGCGAGGAAGAGTTCATAGGAGTGCCAGAGCACCCTTGCGAAGCTGATGCAACTCATTTTTGTATTGAGCAACATGAGAGTGTAAAAGAGAAGAATCGAGAGACTTGGAGGATCCTTGGAGCGCTTTTTTGTTTTAGCATTTTATTTCCAATTTTCATTTTTTGTAATTTATTTGTAATAATTCTTGGAATTTGCTCTTTTTCTATTTTAGGCCATTAAATAACTTTGGATTGCGGGGTCTGTTTCACCAAGTGTCGATGCACTTGGGGGGCTTGACGAATTTTTGTTTTGACCACCATTATTTTTCTTTGTTTTATCATGGTTTTTTGTGCTTGACCCATTAGCATTAGGTTCTATTTCCCTAGCTGAGCCAAGTAACCGATTAGGTCCACATACCTTAATAAGAATATATGTTCCTATATATTAGAGCATAGGACTGGAATAGTAAAATAAACTAATTCTTGGCTGCTAATAGAAGTTACTGCTTAGGACGTTTCCCTTGCATCATTTAGGTGGTTTATTTTCTTGTTTTTATTTTATGTTAGGATCATTTTGCACGTAAACTGCTGGAGCAAGGTATGCCTTCTATCTCATGCATGCATCATTGATTTTCGTCACATCAGCTATTCTGACTTCCTCCCTTGATTTCTCTCACTTAGGAAATAAAGGAATTGGAAAAATCGTAAGATCATTTATTTGAAAAAGATCCAAAAAAATTGACAACCAAATAAAATCGGGACTACTAAAGAAAACTAGACCCCAAAACTAAACGTTAGGAAAAATTATAATTATTTTGGGGAGAGTAACCCCTTCATTGTTGGTTGATACTTACTCCAATCAGAGTGGGTGAGGACACAACCGTAAGGATAGAGCCTAAATCCATAGACTGGTGGCTTAAGTACCTATACATCATTTTTTGGTGTATGGTTGCAACTGTAAGCACTTGCCTTCGACCATGGAAAGTTGTTTTGGTGTACTAAGTCTCTTGTCTCTGTTTTGGTATGATATTGAAACCAACATACCGGTAAGATTGTACCACTGTTTAAGGAGGTTTTAGGATGTATGTTGGGCGATAGTGGTGACTGATATTGTGTGTTTGGTAGTAAGCAACTTTGTGTGGATTCACTAAAATAAAATTGAGTAAATAAAAGATTGAACCTTTATGGTCTCCAATTGCATTTAGTTGGTGAATAGAGGGTTGTTTTGTGTTTGTTTGGTGTGAGCAGTCCAGATCTCATCGTTTTTTTCATCTATCTATTTCACTTCCTCTTCTTTTTCCTCAGCTACGATCACAATGATGGGAGGGAGATCTCTTAGGCCGCCTCTTACAGAACCGCTATTCAGCAATCCTTCGCATTTATCTAGGTCGGTTAAAGAGACCCTAAACCCTCTCTTCGAACCCGAGTTGTTATCTAATCTTTTTCCTCTTGACGACCATTCTTCTATTCTTTCTACATCGCAATCTTTTACATAGAAGAAGTTTCATCAGTTCCACATTGATATGTCAGATCCTGATATAGATTCTTTCTCATTTCTATAGGTAGAGACTATGGCTGGGAAAGCACCCCAACAGTCGCGGCCCACTTATGTAGTGATCGACTAGACAACGATGGACAGTGGTTTACTTGCATCCCTTGAGTCCATGCAGAATCAGATTAGGGAGCAAGGGAGGGTAACGAGTGAGATTAGAGTTGAGATTGTCTAATTGAGGCAAAGGTGAGATGGTGAGAAAGATGATGATTTTCATGGTTATGTTGATGGAGATGACAGATAGAGACCTGAGGGTCATGGAGCTGACATTCCATGGGTGAGAGGAGTTGATATTCCATCTAGACCTTCTCGGACTATGAAGGAGTTGTACAACCCTACTACAACCACTACACATTGGTGGATCTGTTTGCCTCCTATTTTGGGAAATTTTAACCTTTGCCCCCAGACCAATCAACTTTTGCCCAAGTTCCATGGACTTTCTAATGAGAAGCCTCATCTACATCTTCAATGTTTTGAGCAGATATGCAACACTGTCCATGATAGATTTATTGATAAGGATACCATAAAGATGATAGTGTTCCCATTCTCCTTGGTTGATAGAGCAACCTATTGGCAGAAGCATCTTGGGAGAGTTGTCACTACGTGGGAGTAGTTGAGGACCAAGAAATTGAACAAGTACTATCCACTCGATCGAACCAATACAGCTCGATCTATGATGAGAAACTTCACCATGCTACCCAACAAACAATTTCATGAAGCATGGGATCATTTTCGAGAGCTCACTAAGAGGTGTCCACATCATGATATTAACAAGCCCAATTTTGTTCATAGTTTCTTTTGTGGGATGACTGAGTTACATGGACTCGTCAACGCTTCATGTAGAGGTTCCTACTTCTCCAAGCATGAGGATAAAGTTTGGGACATTTATGATGAGATGGTAGAGAATTACACTATGATGACCTGGACTTGATTTTATACTCATGGGAAGCTTCCACATCAGATATCATATCATAGAGTGGCACACATTGAGGCTAGTTCTTCTTATTCGGCAGCATCACAATAAGAGTCCTCATCTGTTGACACGGGGATCATTGGCCAGAAGCTGGACCGCATCGAGGTCATTAAGAAGAAGTTCCAGGGCCTAGAAAAGCTTGACAAGATCGACGAGCTGGTGATGAATCTCCATTTCATCACTTTTATTCTATAATTTTGGCCCTACTAGTTAATGCATGTAAATAACATTAATTTGTACAAAATAACCTCCATCATTTATTACATTTATTGTGTAAATAATTCTTTTTTTAATGCTAAAATGATAGAATAAATAGAAAAAAGAAAAAAGGAATAAAATATTGAAAATTATTATGACCCTAACCCCGAGACCAAGTCCAAAAGGGAGTTGGTCGACAAGGAATAAAGTAGGGGAGATAAGGGTCAGAAATACAATAAAAATCCCATTTATTCATTCATTATTTAAGCTTTTTGACACCTATTTTATTCTTGAATATTTATGCATAAAAAAATAAACTTTATACATGAAAGTTGTAGATAATAATGTGAATAAAAATACAAAATTGAGTTTGTACAAAAATAATACATTGTATTCATTTTATACACAAAATAAAAATCCAAAAACCAAACTTCACAAACCCATATCTTTCAAATAAAAACTCAAAATATACCAAAATCACTCTAATTGTATATAACTTTTCAAGAGATACATAATGGTGGTGATTTTACATTTTTTGGAGTTACTGTGTAGAAGTTAGGTTTTTGACCCCTATTGTACAATCTACCGATTAAAATATTCAATTTATTCATTAATTATTATTTTTACAAATTTATATTTTTATAATTTTTAATTATTACTCATAACACATGTGCATATTAAAATTAAAATAAAACTGGGAATAAAATGAAAAAAATAAATTAATTCTATGTAATTATATAGAAAAAATAACTATATTTCTACTTGTAAATAAATAAAAGGGGAAACATATTCTTAAATTATTTATTCCTTTATATTTTTGTAAATATTATATATAATCTATTAAAAATACAAACTAAAATGGAAATCATCAAAATACATTAAACAAAAAAGTTGTATGCAACACATAGGTAAAACACCTACAACTGTACCTATAGAATATACATATCTATTTATTTAAGTGTACAAATAACATCCTAAAAATAAAATAGAAATATATTTATTCTCACAAAAATAAGTTATAAATATATAAAATAAAATAATAAAATAATAAGATAAATATACAAAGTAAAAATAAAATTGCGCAAAACATAGATGAATATACCTTTAAATACACTAATAAAAATTAACTACTAATAAATAAAGCCAAAAAATAAATAAAAATCATAATAAAATACTATATAAAAAATAAACATTTTTTATTTTACACTAAAAAATTAATAAAATCATATACTATTTTAAATTAATTATTTTCTAATAAAACCTATTATTTTGTCATTTGGCGGCTGACATGGACCAATGGGATCGCGTCAAATGTTGACCGATGTCAACTGCCTCCTCTGCTTGGGATTTGGCGTGCACCTGCATTTTCCCGCAATTTCTGCCCTTTTTCCTGGGCGTCTTGTCACTCAATCGCCATCGATCCCTTCATAGAAATCGATCACTAATCATTGTACATACACGCCATACCTTCTAATCGCGTGTACATACACCCAAATCTTTGTTTTTCTCGGTCAATAAGGGTGTTAGATTGGGTTTATAAATAGAGCCCTCCACCTCCTTCTTCAAATTTGGTCACCATTACAGCCTTGTGAGACCTGGTTTAGCACCTTGGATTGTTCCTCGTGACAGGGGGATCAATTGCCATGCTTGGCCGAGCTCCAGGAGCAAGGGGGTGCACTCACGGCCGCCGCTGCCGGCGACCCTGCTACCTAGGCATCCCCCAGGTATAAGAGCTATTTGTTCTTCATACTTTTTTCTTATTTTGGTTGTAGATTTAATTTTCTGTCATTAGTTTAGGAATTATTTAAGTAAATTAGTCTTAATCGATCCACTCGTACTTCACCGGAGTTGAGCTCCGACGAGCTCCTCCGCGTGTCATCAATGCCTCTCCTACATGTTCCCCTCCGTGCCCACTTCATTCCCGATCTCCTCATGATCATCCTGTGCATCTTGCTCACCCAGATCCAACCTGGATATGGAGATCTAGGTGCTCCACTCAGTCGTTCGCCATAGCACCTCCGCCTGCCTCACACTGCTCCATTCGACCACCAATAAAGCTCCCGGAATCCCCATTTTCTTGTATGTAACTCTTCTGCAAGACAGAGGGCCAAAGGACCCCAAAGGGAGTCGATTTTTGCAGGAATGGAGGTTCCTGGAGCTCCAAACTTAACCGGGCTCGCGAGTACCCTACAAAGGCTCCCAGACCTCCGTGCGACTACATGAGATGTGAATAGCCTCCTCGGACGTGTAGAGCCTCTCGCCATCAAAGAAGAACGTTGGAGGAGGGAGTAAATTGAGGACGAAGCTCGAGGAAGAAGCCCATTTTCCATGTTCTTCATGGAGAGCATATACTGTCGGATCTGGGGAGGCACCCCATATTCAAATCCAACCGTTGGATGTTGTCCCGCCATCACAATCAGATTGATCCAAGCGATCTAATCATGGTCGTCCAACGCCGAAGCATCAACCAACGTTGCGAGCGTGACATGTGTATTAGTGAAAGGATCCCAGCCGTTTGCCCGAGCCTATGATGGGATAATTTGCATATTCTTCCCCGTATTTTTGTATTTACATTTTAGTCCTATAAATAACGTATAATGTTGTAAAATAAGTGGATATTTTGCATATTAGACCCTGAACTTTTTAAATTTACAAGTAGGTCCAATCCATGTCACCTCTCGTGTCGTCCCACGTGAGGTGGCATAATTGCAAGGATACCCCTACAAGTTTTTTCAATTAATTTGTAATCCTATAAATTGAAATTCACGTTATATTTTTTGTAGAAATTACATGCAACACCTTGAACTTTCACATTTTTGCATTTTGGTCCCTACTTGTATGGGTCACGTGTTGTCCCACATGTTGGTCAAATTGCTATGATGCCCTAGCAAATATAGTAATAGTTTAAAAGTACCATAAAATTGTAATTATGTTGTATATTTATAGTATTTTTGCACAGAGAACCCTGGAATTTATTTTATTTACAAGAATGCCCCTACAAGGACATTTATTTTTGTATATGTATCTATTTATTAAAAATACCTAAAATACTCCTAAAAATCCACAAAATAGGGGTAAATGCTCTAGGCCTTGTAGTTTCACGCCCATATTTTTAATTGACAATTTTTTGCATCTTATCCATTTATTCAAAATGAAAAGGAGCTTAAATAATCCATATTTACATACAATTCGATACAACGCGCAAAACCTTACCAGCCCTTGACATATGAACAAGAAAACCGCCCCGGAATTTAAAAAATATATAGTCTATTTTGTTATTTATCGAGTCAAAAAATCTAAAAATAAGAAAAAAGAAAATTAAAAAAATCTTAAAGCTCCAAAATCAAACAAAAAATATAAAAATTCTTCATAAATAACAAAATTATGTTTTCTACTTCAAAATTATCTATATATTATTATTTATATATTAAATTTAACTTTATTTATTTTAAGATTTATCTATTATTTTTTAAACTCAAATTAATATCAGATTATTTATAAATCCCATATTTGGGATACTTTTGACTTTAAAAATACATAAAAATAGAAAAATTCAATAAAAATAACAAAGAATTAAAAATATAAAAATCGCAAAAATATCTTATTTACTAAATTTGGAGTATTTTTACATATTTATATTATATAGTACCTATATATACCTTATATTGTATTACTACATATATATACATATACATAGATTTATATTTATATAATATTTAAATGAAAATGGAAAATATAAAAAGAAAATACAAAAATACAAAACCAAAAATAAAATAAAAATATAAAATGAAAAACCCACGAAAAGACCTATATATGTAAATGACTTGATTGTACATAAATAATCATGGCTACCATTTTGCTCTTTATGGTTCGACTCTACATGCTTTCATGTTATGATCTTTAGGGTAGAGTAGATAAATTTTAATTACACATTTCTGCTATTAATTGTTTCAACAATTATTGTAGGTTAATTTTTTTTATTAAAGTTAGGTTTTGTTGAGTGGTCACATCAGCGGCGCTAATTGAGTTTGATTGGCAGACCCTCGTAAAAATACCTCTTTATCAGATGGCACCATTGCCGAGGAGTAATGAGAGTAGCCTACTTTTACCGGTCATTATTGTATAGTCATGTATCTAATTCATTGATTCATTTTTGTAAATATTCAATAATTCATTTGCAATCAATTCTTTGATTCATTACTGTCAATACTTTTTGATTTATTTGATTAATTATTCATGTGTTCTTTGATTTGATTATTTGATTATATATGCTAATGCCATTTTTTTTACTTTGTTGTGAGGACCCACCACGTGAGGATGGCTTCTCAGGAGGCCGATGCAGCCAAGCTTGTAGGAGGTTGGTCTTCTCTTTATGACAAGCTGGAGAGAGCGCCAAGGAATCAAGGAGGAGGATTAGCTTAGAAAATAATTTCAAATTTGTAATTTATGGTGAGAGACAATTTTGGCATGTAATATTACTTGGACTCTACTCTTCACAACGAGGTCCAGTGCCCGGGTGTCTGTTCACCTGGGGGCCTCGTCGCGGCTTTCTGTATTTTCTCGCCTTCTTTTTCTTTGTTTTCCGTTGTTTTGAGATTTCTGCCTTATTTTACTTTGATTTGTTTGCATGGAGCCCCTAGATTTAGGTTGCTTGACTCGATAACTAGGTCCACACCTTAATAAGAATGCATGTTCCTATAATCTCTTATGCATGGATCTATTCAAATTAATAATTGTTGGTTATTTAGATTCAAACCGACGCACCGTGATAGATGTCGTACAATGCTAGCAGGACCCATTATAGTGGGTACCGAGACGTCTCCAAGATCAGACTTTAGGGTTTGATTCTGAATAGCTAATATATGGTTCTTTACGATTAATAACAACTATTATTTAGGGTGATTTTGTCGATTGCACACCGCCAGGTAGTTAGGTATAAAAATTCTGTTTTGCATACCACATGGAGAGAGAGCTGGGAAGCATTGTAGTTCTCTAACTCAGCATGCATCATTAGATTCAATGGTGAGATTCCATCATTGAATCGACATGCATAGCTTTTTTGCTATCTCCCTCTGATTATGAGCACTTAGGACATAAATGAAAATATACAAAAATGTTAGGTGCTGGTACGAAATAGATCCAAAAATGTGAAAACCTAAAAATTAAAACAAGGGGACTGATAAATAAACTTTAACCTTGATTAAAATTCATAATGGATGACCAGTCCGAAATTGCGCCTGTTTAATATATATCTAGTCGTGAATTTGTCGTTTGTAAAAAATATTATTTGTCGTTTCGTTATAGGCGGTAATTGGAATCGGTCAAGAAAATAAACACAAATATTTATTCAATTTTTAATCACATGGTTTTTGTTTATTTTACTTGGGCAAGTCCCAATGTCAGACACAAGGAGGCAAAGGAACAACCTAAAGTTATGTCTATCAAAATTCGTACGTGGTTTTTGAGGTTGTTTTTTTTGTAATTTTTAATGCAATAAAGGATGCAAAATGAAAATTCGGCCTATTTTAGGGACTAAAATGTAAATTACATTCAAACGATGTCCAAAAAATATGAAACTTAGCCAAGATGAAAATTATGATGAAATAAATGCACTGTAATTTTTTTTTGAATTTTTGGATGCAATACAAATTTTTTATGAATTTTTAAATGCAAATAAAGTCAATTTCAATATTTAGCTATAATAAATATTTAATCTAATTATATTCAAGGAATCAAATTATCTAAGATCTATCACTAGGTAATGGAACTCAAAAAATCCAAATCCTTGAAAATACAAGATTCAATACCTATTAAAAATCAAACATTGAAATATGCAAAATGATTTTTATAAGGCAAACTAAACATGCAAATGCAATTCCTTTTAGAAACAATGTTAACCACAATTAATTCTACAATCTTTGATTTTTCAGGAATTTTTTGGGAAACGGTTAATAAATGGAAAATTTAAGAGCACAAAATGGGAAAAAATCATAATTTTCCACAAAACAATTAATTATTAATTAACCAATGATCACAAAAATATCCACGATATGTCAAGATGTAGAGAATTAAATGCGTAACAAAATGCTATTTTTTGGGAAATTAAATAATGTAATGTGGCGGTCTAAAATTGAAGGGGAATAGATGGGTATTTGTGCGAAATCAATAAATAAAAATAAAAATGCAGGGGGGTATTAGATGTAATTACCGATAATCAAGGGTGAAAAGTTGCAATTTCAATAGAGGGGTACGTGCCTGGTACGTTCCCTCTGGTCAGTGGACTGGACAACAATATGGTAATCCCTCAGGGGGGTCTTCACAATTTACTCAGCGTGCACATGACCCCTGCAGCTGACGTAAGGTGACGTTCCCCCACCACGTGCCATGCACGTGGGGCGTGGGCCTCGAACTTCGTGCCCGACGTTAGAGGCATTCTTCACGACGGAGGATGGTGTTCGACGGGGCTCTGGTGCGGGGCTGAGCTCTAGCCGCGAAGTCGTAGACGGTGGTTGTTGTGGAGGCATTGGACACAAAGCCCGGCTTCGATGCGTGGAGAGCGAAGGCGGAGGTGGGCCTCCGGCCGTGTGATGGCAGTTGTCCTCCTGGTTATGCCCGAGTGTAGATGTTGGAGAAAGTTGACGTTGGTCGGCGGAGTTGGTCGTACGACAGGAGGTTGTTCAGAGGTAGAATTATCGTTGTCGAAGATGAAGTTGTTGATGGTGGTGATCGTCGTTGGCTCGACAGCCACGAAGGTCGGAGCAGAGTAGTAGCGGATGAACACCATAGGGGCTACGACGAGACTGTGAGTCTCGGACCACGCTGGAGGGAAGGTGGCTTCGTGGCGCTATCACCACCACGAGGGGATGAGTAGGTGCAGTCGGCGGATGCTCGAACATGGAGGTGCGACGGCATTTAAATAACAAAGGGGGGGTCGGCGATGGAAGGTCGGTAATGGATTCGACGAGATTTGACTGGTGACCGGGGATTTGGAGAAGGGGCGGTGCATGGCGATTAGCGACAAAATTGATTGGCGGTTTTGGGAGGTGGAAGATGAACGGTGGCTATCCGATCGGTCGAGATCGGACGGCCACGATGGGGGCATGTGACAGTGATTGGGGGGCAAGGAGGAGCACGTGCGTAGCGCGTGCCTGGGAGGCACGTGCCACGTACGTGCGTGGGTTTAATATAATTTTATTTTCTTTATAAAATCGAATTAATTAAAATTCAAAAATGGCTGACATGTGACGGCTCCAGGATCTGCCACGTGTCAGCACCACAAAAATCAAAAGATAAATACTTTGTAAAATCGAAAATTAATAGCAAACGACCTCAGATCGAAAAAGTCTCTTCAAAAAAATTTCTCGTCTCGATGAGATCTACAACTTTCATGAGCACATCAAAACCAAAATCGATCAATTGCATAAAGTTATATTTTTGGGGTATCCCATGTACATAGAATACCATGATTTTTGGGTTTTTATAATTTTTTTGTCATTTTTAAACTAGATAAAAATCCGAAAAAATATGATAAAATCAAAGGCAAATATTTACACATTAATCTATTTTTTGTATTTTTAATAATTAAGCAAAAGATGAAATAAATTAAAAGATGAAAAGACACTTTTTGTACAGATAGTTAGTGAAGACTCGAACTCAATTTGTTTCTTTGATTTCACGCTCAATTTGGATTTGGATTTTTATGCATCTTAGTAAAACACTAATCAAAGAAGATAAATGAAAAAGAAATAAACTAAAATAGGTTAAATATGTACATAAAATAATAGGTCAAAATAAGCTAAAATACAAAATGTACAAAAGAGGCCCAAAACCCAACTTTCACATACGAGCTCCGATTCACTTGAACTTGGTCTTGTTTTGAATGTAGTTGAATATGCATTAGTTCAAAAGTGAGTAGGAAAAAAGAGGACACTGGATAAGGGATATATGAGGTTTTTAGTCTGGGAATCCTAAAACTAGGGTTTGGGTTTTTGGTCCACTTATTTGGGTTAGTGATTTTTTTGTATTTTTCATTTATTCTTGTTAGTGATATGTATAACAGTGGAGGTGGTTTTGATATTCGGATTTGGCATGAATTAGTTAAAAATCGGGGAAGTTAGGCTATTTACAAGTCACTTTTAGCTGGGATTTTTGGATTCTTATTTTGTGCAGAAATTCGTGCTAAAATGTAATTCTTATTAAAACATGCATGAATGATAATTATGCAGAATAAATGAGGAAATGCCAATGATTTTGAGGGATTTGAGCTTAATTAATGAGATTTAGAGTGATGAATCTAAGATTCATCATCCCCCTATACTTAAACCATGCTCGTCCCTGAGCATCAAAAGAAATGCCATGAGGTGAAATGAGATTGGTTCCATACCAAGACCATGAGCTGAAGGTGGAAATGAAACTAGACTCGACCTTTGGATTATTAGTGTGGCGGAACTTTTGTGATACTTAGAATTTTAAAATCAACAGCCCTGAAGTTCTACACATCATTGTTACAGTCTCGACTCAGAAGTCATCTTAGATCAATCCTCTTCCCAAAGCATACCCTATGAACATTGAACAATCGACTCATGTGTGTGAAAGGTTTTAGCTCTTCGCATCCAGAATGCTGGACTACCATGCAAACCTCCTCTCCAGTAACTCATCCTCGGGGAGTCAGGTATTTCCTTCTAAGGTCTGTCGTGTTGTGTTCACAATTGAATTGGGGGAATAAGTTAGAAAAGGGAGAAAAGAACTGGAGGGTCGCTAGTGTAGTCACCTCTCCTTTTGAAGATGGCCAGTGTAGCCAAGTCTCCACCAAGATCTGCAGGTATTCTTAAAGCTTGGACCTTTTTGGTCAGATATCTATTTGGTAGTGGCTTCTTTGTATTTGGAATTATTGGTGGTTCTTCATTGATTTTGTTGTGCCCCTACGGATATAGAATCTTTTTGTTTCCGTACAATTTCTGGGGTCTTAGAAAAAATTGTGCCCAGTCGTCCATGCCTTTTACGAAGCTTTATGTCAACCCGTACTCCAGACTTTAGATTTCCACGCTACTAGAAAAGAATCTCACACAGTCTTCCAACATCCAGTCTGAGTTGAGCTAAGTGCATAGTGCGAGAGTAAAGATTAATTCCTTGTTCCAGAGTTGTACCTAGAATGAAGAAACCAGGTTAGACACTAAGAGTCAAATGCTGCACATTGTCATGTTGAACTTAAAGAATTAAGTCAAATACCTGAAGCTTCTAAAATCCTATTTCTCGGTGAAGTTCCTATAAAATTAGGTGGATTAAGGTCAAGTCGATATCACTCCTGGTTTCTGCTCATAACTTGGTTCAGAACCCAAAGACTTTTTACACATGCAAATGAATGAAATGCTATATGAAGTGTAGGTGTGTGAAATGCATACACATTTTTTTGTGATTTTTTATGCATTTATAGGCAAGGAATTTTTTTAACAAGTTTTTTTAATGCAAAAATTAGTAAGAAGCCATTTTTTTTTCAAAAATTTTGGGTTGGACACAGTTAATGTTAGTAGCAATTTTTTTTGTTTTGTTTTTGTTTTTGTTTTTGTTTTCAAATTAATTACCCACCGCATAAATAGATAAAGTTACTTATGCGAAAGTATAAGATATGGGTAAAATATATACACAGTATATATACTGACCCCCCTATACTTAGCGAGTGCTCTGTCCTCATAGCACAAGAAGCGTAAAGAAGACATAGCTCGGGCTAAGCGTAAGAGAGTAAAAAGAAAAAGAAAATGGTGGATCGGAACGCCCCCCAATACTTAGGTTGTGAACAGTCTAAGTATAGAAGAGGAGCGAGAAAATGAGGTTGTCGGGATATGTGGATGAAGAGATTATATACAGACAGGCATCGGTTCCCTCCTATACTTAGGCTGACCAAGAAGGGTGGAAATGGAGCAATCGTGAGAAGGAGTGTGATGAGGGAAATGGTATGTACATATGGCATTAGTCCCCCCCTATACTTAGGCCTTGGCCTAAGTAAAGGAAGAAGCTGTACAAGGAGAACGATGTGGTCGGGAGGGAGGGTGGGTAGCCGATGACTAAGGCAGTTTTCGGCTGATCTTCTTGTGAGCCTGCGGTGGGAGATCGTAATGACGAGACGGAGATGAAGCATATGATTTCCAACTATTATCAGGGTCATCTTCAGAAAAATCATGATGGATAGCGGATGAAGTGTTTGAGTCAGATGAAAGATATCCATCATCGGAGTTATCCTTAGAGGTTTAGTATTTGAAAGTGGACATACTACAAATATTCTGGACTTTTTGTTTCTTCAGTTGCTTTATCAGAATTCGTTCCTTCTTGGGATCAAGCGATTTTTTCTCACTCCTTTATTTTAGCTAGAAACCTTAGCTAAATACCATGTAAATATGTGTAAATATCATAAATTGCCAAAACACATGCATCATGTAAATATGCATAATTAGCATTTTTTTGTCAAAATAAAGGAATAAAGAAACACAAGAAAAAGAGGGAAATATTTAGAATAAATATTGAGTGACCTAATCCCATGGGAGGGCTCAGCATGGGCCTGACCGCAAAAGAATCCAAGTAGAGGGAGATAAGGTCAATCATGTGTGTATATAATCCAATGTATTTAAATAAATTTATTTTCCTCAAAATAAAAATAAAAAAGTGTTTCTCATATTTTGTACATATTTACAAAAATAAAATAAATATCATTTTCAATCTTGTATATATACCATGTACATATGTATATGAGCCTATTTATTTAACCCATGTAAATACATCATAAAAATAAAATAAAAATAACTTATTATTCCAAATTTTATGTTGTAAATAAATAAAATATAAATTTGTAATAATTGTGCAAAAATAAACAACTAAAAATAAAAATAAAAAAACATATGTATATATATGTGCATATAATAATAATATAATGTTAATACGTTATATATTTTTCAAAAAAATAAATAAAAATCACTAAAAAATACTTTGAAAATAAATAAACATTTTTCATGTTTTAACTTTTTTGAAATAAAACCATTTACTAATTTTAAATGAATTTCTAAATAATTAATAATTGGAATTATTCCATTGGTCCACAGGGGATTGTTGACCCCCGATCAACTCCCCCCCTTGACCACTCGCCCGCGGATCTTGCTCCCGACCCGACTTCGCCTAACCCAAGCATGATCAGATCACCATTTATTCAAACCACGGGTCCTGATTACACCTGAATCATCCCTGATCCACGCCAGGGGATCTGCTTAGGGATCAGAGCCACGAATAACTCACCCGACCTCCATCTTGCCGGACCCCTACGAGTATATATCCTCTCCTCTGCCGCAATTCCTATCCATCTTTGGCTATGCCCCTCTATCCCAGGACCTCCACCTTCATTCATAGAGTGACAACTATCGAACGGAGGTGTCGTAGTGAGGAGGAGGTGTCTCCAGCCACTGATCCGGCGAGTCCATCGCCGTGCGCCGCCGCGAGGTGCGCCAAGCCTCGGGACTCCGACGAACCCTTGAGGCAAAGACCCCAGGAGCTCCTCCAGCATCAGCATAGTCGACATCCTCTATCAGGTATCCTCGATTCCTTCTAGAATAGGCAAATTTCCGCTTTCCCCCTTTTTGTGCCGCCGGGTTTCGTCGGCCGATTCACATCGATTCGATCATCCATTCGCTCATTCGACTCGACAACGACGCTCACGAGATGTCTCCCCACGTTCTTCTCCCATCCGATCAACTTGGTTCACCCCGAATCCGAGAAGAGGACCTCCTTCGTCGTCGCCTCGCCGGAGGTCTCCGCTCCGACTCGTCAGACCACCCAATCCACCCCTAACCGGGTCGAGGCAATTTGCCCTCGACCCAGTAGTCTCTCTGTGCTATTTTGCAGGTCGAAGGGGCCCATCTGAGGGTCTAAACTTCCGAGCACAGAGGCTTAGCTCCTCCGCCGTCGTCGGGCCGCTCCGGTGGTCCCCAGCTTCATCGGAGGAGCTCATCGGCTGCGAATCTCCTTGGCGATCACTTTCACCATTCCAGCAGCCTTAGAGGAGCACTCCACCGCGCGCATTGATCCGGCAAAGTTCGCCGAAGGTCTGTTCTTGGAGGAGCCCCCGTTGCCGTCCGATCAGCCCCCAGCTCCAGTTGCGATCATGACCGTCCATTCACAAGACACGCCCACCGTTCGATCTATTTAGGGTTCGATCAGGACCATCCATCCAGCTGAAGAGGCGTGCGCGCACCACAACCCTCCGATCCTCTACGTGGCGTGTCTTCAACCTTAGATCTTAATAAGAGGGTAATTTCACTTAGGCCCTCCTTAGTTATGTTATTTCCATTTAGTCCTGTAAGTATTTTTAGTAGTTTTTTTATTTTGGATATTTTGCATAGTGGACCTCGATGTTTCTTTTATTTGCAATTTAGTCCATGTTTATGAGAGCCACGTGCATCGACCCGTGAGGTTTTGGACAATTAGCATTTTTAGTCCTGTATTTCCTAGATGTTACTGATTGATTCTTTTTAAATAGGATTTACACTTATGCCCCTCCGTGTCTGATTCACGTGCCTTGCATGTGTATTTATGGACTTTTTGCATAAGGGGCCCTGAACTTTCCGTTTTTCTTACTGTTTAGACCTGGAAACATATTTCTTTGCATTTAGATCCCTATGTACTGTGTGCCTTATTTTGATTGAATAAAATAGCAAATTAAATCCAAATTAGGTGAAATTTGGATATGTGGCTCCTGTCACTGTATAAAAATTTCTCTAAATTTTTGGTATATTTTTGAGGATTTTTACTATTTCTAAAATTCAAAAATACGCATTTGTATTACTGTTTGGAAACGAAAATCAAAGAAAAATATAAAAACTGCTTTAAAAATTCTTAAAAAATTAGTGATAGTTAATTTTAGTGTATTTTAGCTTATGTCAAATTTGTCTCCATTTGGATTTATAAAACCCCTAAAAATTGCAAAACCCTAAAATTTTTATAAAAATTCTAAAAATAT
This sequence comes from Ottelia alismoides, assembly GCA_037367405.1. NCBI lineage: Eukaryota > Viridiplantae > Streptophyta > Magnoliopsida > Alismatales > Hydrocharitaceae > Ottelia > Ottelia alismoides. The sequence continues at coordinate 241,705 of JAZKJV010007580.1, read as the reverse complement.
CTATAAAAATAAAAAATACAAACACTTTTTCTGTAGTTTAGTTTTTATATATTTTTTTCATACAAATTACCTCCAGACTTTTATAAATCAATTTTATATTTTTAATTAATCTTTCAAGTCTGGTTGCACAGTAGCCCTCATTTTTCGTCTTTCTTGATTTTTATAAAGTCAAATAAAAATTGAAAAATTCTGAAAAATTCACCAAAAACACTTAAAGACCTAAAAAACATAAAAACATTTTTATTGGAATTTTCTGTGTATTTTGAGTGTTTTTAATAATTGTTGAAGTTGCTTGTTTTTACATTTTCTTATAAAATCAAAAATACAAAAGCATTTAAAAATCATAAAAATCCACCAAAAACATTTTCTCTTTATTTTTCAATTTTTGACTACTTCGTAGGCCGCAAGGCCATCCCGTGCTCCTTGAGTTTGACCCTAGTCGCTATACCAGGTTAATAAAAATAGCGAGGACCACTCTCGATTTTATTGATTGATTGTATTATTTGGTGGTTCCATAGATTTTTCTTGTTGAGTCTGATTTGCGAGTGATTGAGGTCGCAACAACCTTAATTATTTATCTCCCTTAATCGCTCGTGGATTTTCGGTCCATCACCTAACGGCTATTTTTATCATACTGCATGAGCCCTCGATCTTTTACCATCCGTCGTACGTCTTCACAGGCTCGAGATGACCCTCTTCCCGAGACGGTCCCATCTGATCTCGAGGAGAGTCAGACTCAGACTCTCTCGCCTCCCAGCCCATCTTTTGAGGTAGAGCCCTACCTCAATTTATCGTCACTTTCTCCAGCTGATTTTTCTCTGAGTTCTTATGAAAAACTTTCCTTCCCCTTGAAGCAGATGGCTCGCAAGAAGGGACCAATAGAGGAGCGATCAGCTGAGGAACCACATGTTGATGGAAAACCAGATCCAACCGTAGAACTACAACTAGGATTCTTAATACATTACAACAGATGAATATTCAAATTCAATACCAGTTCAAAGCACAAAATGAGTTGCGAGCTGAGATCTCTACGCTCAGAGCATGAGCTGGGAACCCACTACCACTCAAAGATGAGTATGACTTGGGTGCCAGAACTATTGGATTCCATTGTCACCGAATCCGGGGGCATATGAGTTTCGTCTGTCATTCATCTCACTGCTTCCCAAGTTCTATGTGAAAACCGCAGAGGAGCCGTTTACCTTTTTATAACAATTTCATATGATTTGTGGCATGACTAATTACCCTGGAGTTTCAGAGGAGATCGTTTGCCTCAAAGATTTCCCCTTCACCTTAGTGGATAAGATGCTTTACTGGCTCAGTCAATTGGGGAGAGAGATTTCTATGTGGACTAATCTGAAGTCCACATTCCTGTGTAATTTTTTCCCTCTCGGACGGACAAACATGATAAGGAGTCAGATCTCCAACTTTACTCAGTTGTCGAACGAATCATTCCACGAGGTATGGGATTGATTCAACGATCTTACAAAGAGATGTCCTCATAATGAGATTCCATTGAAGGTCCTTGTTTAGAACTATTTTGGAGGACTCCAGCCAGATATACAGGGGCTTGTAAGTGCCGCATGTTGTAGCAGCTATCTAAATCGGGATGTTGAGTCTTTCTTGTCCATATTTGAGGGGATGGCATAGAACTCGAGAGTCGTAGACTCTACTCGGGCATTCCAGAAGGCCCCACAACCACCACATCACAGAGAGCATCATAAAGTGGCGAACATTTAAGACTCTGAATCCAATACCAACATGGGTTATATCAGCAAGAGGTTAATGTTTGTAGACATGATTCAGAAGCAAGTTCAGAATTTGCAGCCGCTACGAGAGTTGGAGAAACTCTCTTCTCAGCCTCAACAGCTGAGTGATCTAACGAAGAAGGTGATGAAACTGCAGCTTCAGAATCAACAAGCTCAAGCTTCCTCGACCGCACAACCTACTTAGAGATCTTTACCCGCTCCGCCCATCCAACAGATCCATTTCATCCAGAGCGAGCTGGAGAATATGTAGATTGATTGTCCTGAGCAACATACACATGCCAATCCCAACCCGAACACCAATCTGGGATACATTGATGTTGAGTCTCAAGCCACCTTTGTAATCAACAGAATATGGTATGCTCCAATTTAGCCAGCTTCACAGTTTACTTCTCCGAGCGTACATTCCATAGCATGGACATCAACATTTTTGGCACCGACAATACTACATGCAGCAGTAGTCTCCATATACGCCACATCGATCTCCTCAGCAATACGCTTCCCAACAGCATATATAGAGGCATGAGAGAGCCGAGAGTGAGGGATACCGTGCCGAACCAGAAACATCTTCACAAGTTCTGGCACTGAATCAAATCACAGACATGCTGAGCATGATCCCGATCGCACACAAGACTGAGATGGAGCGGGTTAACCATCATCAGGATGAGTTAACCGCACCCAATACCACTCTTCTCGTGTAGCCTCAGATGAACCCGAACAACAAAAGGAGACATCCGGTTCAGGTAGACAATACAATAGGTACGATCTCTTTTCCTGAATTTTTATCTTACGTCATTCGTCTCAGGGGAGGTAGATCCCCACAAGCACTTGATCAAGGGGAGGAGATGGAACAAGGAGAGGAGTGAGAGAAAGACCATCAACTGAATGGTTAAATTGAAATTGCAAAGTCGCCTTTTGGTTATTTGAAGATGAAGCATCTCCAGATTGTTGTAGCTTGATGCTCCAGATGAGTGAATGAACCTGTAAATGAATGTTGGATGCTCGATTCACCAATGAATTGGCCAAAATTTGAGATTTGTTGATTTTAAAATAATTTCCAGGAAGTGTATAACAATGAAAATGGAAGAAAGATGGAGAACGATTTTGATAGAATTCGAGAGAGATTTGAAGGTTGATTTGGTTGTGCGTCTAAGATGGAGGATTGTAGATCCTAATTACCCTTTTAAGAGAGCTAAACACAACACACAGATCGAGAAATAAAATGCAAAAGATGGATGAGTGACCTGGGGAATCGAAGGTGTATGACCATCTGGATGATGGCTTAACGAGGCAGTCTTCTGGGAGTTGGACCTGACGGCAAAGTGGTGATGCAAGGTTGAGATCACCTTGGAACCCTCCTCCGATCTCCCCTCTTCAACGCGGTTTCCTTGGATGGAGATGTCACCTCCATGTCAGGGCTGGGCACAGTGGTAAAGGTTGAATGACAATCAAGTTAGTTATGGAAGCTATGAGCTTAGGAGTAGTTAGTGTTGGAATGGTAAACTTGGAGAGGATTTTATAGGCGATCAATGGAGGTTTTAGTAGATCAACGATGGGCGTGGATCTGAGTTGTTAGAGGAAGAGGATGGACGAAGTGGATAAGTGGAAGAGGTAAAGAAGTTGCTTGGAGAAAAAGGAAAAATGGGTGGTTGAAACAAAATCCGACCGGCCTTCTTGAAGAAGAGGGTCCCAGGTGCTGACTTGTGTGAGCACCTGGTTGGCCAAATTCAAGAAATAACTTATTAATTAAGGAAAAAATAGTATGTAGCTTTATTATAATTAGGTATAAAAATGAAAAATGTAGGTAACTAAATTATCTAAATTATGTTATGATTAATTTTAATAAATAATAATTATTTTGCGAAATCTAAATATTACATTAATAATTAAATATAATATATAGTTTTAAAAGATGTTTTGGATTTTTAATTTCATAATTAATGTATAGTATATTATTTTATATTTTATTAATTAATAGGTTAATAGTTAGAGTATATACGAATTTTTGTGGATTTTAATAAATTAATTTAAGTATTTTAATAAATACAAGTATATGTTATATAGTTCATTTATACTTATAAATTAGGTTTTTTATTTATTTAAAATAATAATTAATCTCCAAAAATTATGAAACAAATCAAGGTTAAGATACAAGCTTAAGAAAATAATTATAAATTATAAAATCATTAAAATCATAAATAATATGTTCCAAATAAAATAGATAGCCTAGAAACCCAATTGTGGTTTGGTCCCAAAATTGGCTTTTTGCAAACGGACTCTGATTTTAGTGAAATCACATTCATTAATTGGAGAATATTATTTTATGATCTTTAAAAGTGAGCAGAGTGAAATTGGAGTTTGTATGAGCAAGTTATGATGTTTGGAAGTTTGATTTTGAGAATTTACAACTTGGATTTCTTGGCATTTATTCTATTTAATAATTTGAACTTATTTTTATATTTTCTATACATTTTTAGAAATAATTAGAAAAAGGGCCTGGTAGAAAATATTTTCATACGAATTAATTAAGACTCATTAATGTTTTGATATTTATTGGATAAATAATGGAGAATCTATGAAGTGTGAAATTTATTATTATTTTTTGCTTTCTTCCTTATCTCCCCTACTTATTTATTTGTTGATCAATCCATACTGACTTGGTCTTGGAGATTAGGTTATAAATATATCTTTCAGCTATATTTATTTTTACAGGTCACATTGTACATATATACATATCAACAATTTGCCTTTATTTTAATTTTCTTTATTTTTATTCTTTTATTTATTTAGATGCTTTTAATGCATAAAAGTGCATTTTTATTCATGACTAAGGTTTTGTTAAAAAGTGAAATTTAATGTATATTTACATGTATTTGTTATGGATTTTAAGACAAAATGCAAATAGAATGTTAATGAATCGTGGATTCATCACTACCGGAGATCTTGGGTGACTTCGAGCTTCGCCCCAGACCATACATTTGTTGCCCAAGTTCCATGGGCTAGCCATCGAGGAGCTACACTTCCATATGTAGGAATTTGAGATTATTTACAATAGTATCCATGATCGATTAATGGAAGAGGAAACACTCAAGATGATCACCTTCCCATTCTCCTGAGTTGACAGAGCAGCCTACTGGCTAAAGCATTTGGGGAGGTACATTACCACCTGGGAGCAGCTCCGGACTAAGTACTTGAACAAGTACTATCTGCTCGGCCTGACCAATGCAGCATGAGCCATGATCAACAGCTTCACCGTGATCCCAAAACGAGCAGTTTCATGAGGCTTGGGATCGATTCAGAGAGCTCATGGACCGATGTCCACATCACCAGATATCCAAGTCCAACCTTGTTCAGAGCTTCTTTTATGGGCTGACACCGGATCTGCAGGGGCTAGTAAATGCCACGTGTTGAGGGTCCTATTTTGCCAAGGACAAGGACCAGGTTTGGGCCATCTATGAGGAGATGGAAGAGAACTACAGAGTGATGTCCCAGACTAGGGTCTACACTCAGGGGAAGCAACTCCCACAGGCTGTGTCTTATCAGCGGATTGCATCGTCGATGTAGGTCCTTCTACTTCATCAACAACAACATATGTCGAGTCCTCAACCATTGACATGGGCATCATCAGTGAGAAACTGGATCGCATCGAGATCATAGATAAGAAGTAGTGTCAAGGCCTGAACCAGATTGATCTATTGGCATGGAAACTGAGTGACATGAAGACCCATATCATGGTTCTCCAGGAGGCACAAATGGCTTCTCAACACCATCTCAGATCACAGACTGATACAGGGAGCAGCTCTACCCAGCTTTCTATCTCGTACCACCAGGTCCACCATATCCTTGTAGAGCCGGTCCAACAGCTCCAGCACTTCCAGAATCCACCACCATCTCAGGACACTTAGATGGTGGCCTACCAGTCGGATCGCCTTTATCAGCTCTTCCCCCTACATACCATGAGCAAGAGCTGTTGATGGAATTCAACAGGATCTGGTACTCCCGGTACCAACTTCAGCCCAGGATTCATAGCGACCATCCTAGATGCAGATGGTCCACCGAAGACATCTCATCCCAGCAGCATCCTCCAGCTCAGGTCAGCCAGTAGAAGCAAAAACCCAATCACTCCCAACAGTATCACTAGTAGCAGGGTCCACATCCCTATCATCAAGGACAGAAGTGGAGATAGTAGTTGCAGCCTCAACAGTATTCCCAGCCTCCTCCTCACTTCCAACAACAACAGCAGTCTCGGCCTCATTTTCAATGAGGCAACCTGTCTGTTTCTCATGCACCTGTGTATGAGAACCCATCCCTTGACGACCTCGCCCGCCTACTGTCTGACCAGTAGGAATCCTTCCAGCGAGTAATGGATTAGCTTTGATAGGATATGAGGAAGATTATCAAGGTCAATGCTGCCATACCCACTCAGATTGAACCTAACCCAAACAATATGAAGAGGAAATCTGAGCAGGTACAATTTATAGAGATTACACTCCTAGTGATTCTTCGGGTGATATTTCTTCCTATGTATTTGATGTTGATTTTATGACATTTAGGAGCGGTAGGATGCCTGGCGACGGTGCCTCGTCTGAGCAAAGACGCCATGCAGATCCCAGAGACCCATACGAGGATGGTAGCGATACTGATGTTGCTCGTGATGATGATGATGATGACAGTTGTGTTGAAGCCACCAAGGATGTAGATCCAATTGATGGTACTGAGGTTGTTGTGATTTCAAATGCAAAGGATGGTGTTGATGCCACCAGTATTCCAGTTGCTTAGCTAGAGTGCAGTGTTGATGCCAAAAGATCAATTGTTGTGGGTGGTATTGACACCACCAATCTGCCTTCAGTTGTGTTGCCTCATTTTGTATCTCGAGACATAAAAATACAAAGAAAGGCTTCAAAAGAGCCTCGGTCTAAGCCTATCCTTCACCTAAATTCTTCTAGAATCAGGTGAGCTCCCTCTCTGCTTTTCATTCTTATTTTCTCCATTTTAATTCTACGTGCACCGATCACCTCACTGTCAATATCTCCTACATGATCACCGCACATCAACTATCCTCACTTCACCCTCCGCTCGTCCTCTCCCCTCCTCCAGGCTTCCCTTCGCTCTACTCCCTTTATTCTTCGGCTCACTGGAGAAGGACCTCGAACCACCACCTTCTTCATCTCCACAGTCCCCCACTCACCTCACATCCTCATGAAAACATTGCTTTGGCTACGTGTAACTCTTCTTAAAGGTACATTTCCTTCAATATCCAAAGTTTCACAGCTTGCCTCGTTGTAGAGTAAGCTCTCTGATGAGCACCCACTATCTCAACTCGCTTACACTCACCAGAGTTTCAGCGATCCGCAAACAAGTTCTCCTCGTGGAGGATCTTGGAGGAGGAAATGGTCCAATGCTGGAGACCTAATATTGTTACCGCCTTCATAGCAGAGGAGGACCTCGAGAGTTAGCAGATGTCGTTTAATGGTGTCTCATCGATGATCATCCAATGACCTTGAAGTGTCCACATTGCCTCATGCTAACTGGGATCGAGCAAGCCTTCCAAAGCATCGCGGCGCGTCATGCGTCTCGACCCTGCAGCCGATCCTCCGAGCCACCATCTGTGTGGTTAGGCGAATTGCAGACCAAATCCCGCAGCTCCTCCGTATTACAAAGAAGTCTTGCCCATGCGTGCGTGCCTCACGTGTTGTGCCTAGGAAAATTACATAGAGGCTTAGTCGAGTTTCCAAAAGTGTATTTATGCATCTACAGGGACAAAGAGTGCAATATTTATCTTTTTACTTCCATGCTTCTCTTTACATTTATGCCCCTTCACTACATAGCATATATCTTGAGCATACAAACTCCTATTTAGTTGATTTCAGTCTTATTAAAATATTTGTTTCTTGATTTTCGTTATGGCATTATCTATTTGATGTTTTGAAACTTAACTAAACCAACAATTTATGAGATATGTTGTGTCAATTGCTCTTTAAATCTTAATACCATTTATTCATTTTAATACAATATTGTTCCCTAAAATTAACCTATCTTTTATCGCTCATTTATTTGAGGAATTTTGAGGGCATACTTGTATAGACAATTCTCTTGCGTAGCATAGCATACTCTTGTTTTATTGCACATGCATCTCATCGTTAATCACACAAAAACCAAATAAAAAATGTATCATTTCATGCTTCATAATTGTTCTGTTCATGCATCATATTTTTATGCTTTTCATATGTGCATGAAACTGTTCTATTTCATACATTTTTATTGTGCATCATGCTATGTGTCTGTTCATTGCATGTGTATAGAGACCCATATCAATGAATTTATTCACTCTTATTAATTCAATAAATTATGATCAATCGATAGGGGGCTCATGTCCTTGTGTTCGACCTTGGTAGACCTGCCAAGTTTAATTCTCCACATATCCAAAGGTGTGGTTAAGCATGGATCATTTTTACCACTTGTGATATGATAAAACACAATTATTAATGTGGTGAAAATGTGATTCATCATATGGCGCCATTGTCATGGACACAACTCATCTTTATTTATTTATTGGATTTTGTTGTACTAATTTTTAGTTGACTATTTTCAAAAATACAAGTCTTATTGTTGTGTTTGTTTGTATGATTTGTGTTGTTTAATTTTCTTGAAATTTTATGACATTTTTCTATTGTGGTAGGGGCCATAGAGATGGAGGATGCTCGATCAACATGGAGGCGTGGAGTTGGGAGCTCCGTTACAAGGAGTCGTAGAAGAAAATTTCTAAGATCTGAAGGGTTTTTAATTAGAAAATCATTCCATTTTCATATTGTATATAATTGTAATCACTGCATTTCTAGCGTTCTACATTCAAGGGCTCACGTGTGTAGCATGAACCTGAACATTGCATGTGGTGTGTGAAGTCATTTCACTCCTAACCCAAGTGAGGCCTCTGACGTCGTTTTATTTTTCATCTTTTATGTGCCATACCGTAGGTAGGACACACATATTGCATGAGACGTACGTACATCACTTCACTTAACAAAATTAAATAAATTCTTTCTAGCTAATAGAAGCATATTTAGTACACAGTTTTTAATCGACTTGCACCTATTTAGTGGTAAATGAAAATTTAGTCTTGTATGCCAGGAGATAGCCGGTGGCATTGTAAGTTATTCTCTCAAGCATGCATCATTGTTTGATCGTATGGATCAGCTTTTCTCGATATCTCTGTGTGTGTGTGTGTGTGTGTCTCAATTTAGAACATAAGATCTTAATGGAATCAGGATTGGCTGCTAGATGATGCTCTCTTGATGTTTATTCACATTAATGTAGTGATAACATGATGAATCTCTATGTAATAACCTTTATTCTATAATTTTTGCCTTAAAACCCCTAGCTAATGCATGCAAACAACATTATTTTTTACAAATTAACATTCATTATTTGTTCCATTTATTGTGCATAAAATACTATTTTTAATGCCTAAATTATAGAATAATGAAAAGAAAAGAAAAAGAATAAAATCTAAATGTATTTTATGACCCTAAACCCCGAGACCTAGGCATCTTGATGACTGATTTGATAAGGAATAATGTAGGGGGAGATAAGGGCCAAAAATCACGAATAAAACACATTCTTTTATTCATCAATATTGCATTTTTGGGACCTATTTTATTTTCTATTATTTATACCTCAAATAAATAAACTTCGTACATGAAAGTGGTACTCAAAAAAATAAATGAACAAATAAAATACAAACTTGATTTCAAATAAAAATAATATACAATGTACTAGTTATACTCAAAGTAAAAAGCCAAAATCCCAACTTCCCAGACCCATATTTACTCTGTAAAAACTCAAAATGTATCAAAATCACCTTAAATTGTATATAACTTTTAATAATCTATTTAATTAATGTAGTTTCATTTTTTTGGACTTAAGGTATGAAAGTTAGGTTTTGGACCCCTATTATATAGTTTACCTATATAAAATATTCATTTTATTTAGTATTTATTATTCCTATAATTTTATATTTTTATAAATTTGTAAGTATTTTTTATAATATATGTACTTATTTACAATACAAAAAAAATCATAAATAAAACACAAAAATAAAATAATACACTAGAATACATAGATGAAATACATATACTTGTACCTATATAAAATACACATATATTTATTTAAGTGTACATAATAGAATATTAAAATATAAAAAATAGATTTATGTATTTAAAAATAAGTTAGAAATATATAAAATATGAAAATAAAATAATAAATCAAAATTACAAAATAAAAATAAATTATGCAAAACATAGATAAATATACCTATAAATATTCAACCAAAAGTAACTCATAGAAAATAAGACTATCAAAATAAATAAAAATCATATTAAAATTCTACATAAATTAAAAAAACATTTTTTTATGTTTTAATAAAAAAAGTAAATAAATCATTTATTACTAATTTTCAAATTATTTTTGTTTTTTTCCTTCTGATTTGTCTTTTTGTAGATGACGTGGTCCAATCATGCCATGCCATCAGTTGACCAAGGGTCAACTCTTTGACCCTAGGCCTAGAACTGTGAGAACAACTCCTTCCCGTCTCTTCTGGATTTTCTATCTTTTGATACAAGGCTCGAGGAGATGTAGACTCTTTGTGAGATTTCTTCTGTGTACAACCGTGATTCACACCGTCGACCACTTCACTTCCACCACATCTTCCTTTTGCACCAGTGTTTCCACCTCAAAGATCCTCCTGTCACCACCCTGTACATAAGCTTCCACCCTTCTACATTTGAATTTGGTTCCCTTTCTCCCACTTTCAACCTCTTTGAGTGTTCCACAACGTAGAGCCGTGTGACAGGATTTCTCCGCTACCCTTCGCAACAAGGAGGAGCATGGAGAAGGTGGTTTCCCAGCCCTTCACCGGTGCTTAGCTCCCAACGGTCCATCTCACGGCCAAGCACCACTAGAGGTGTGTTTCATAGCTTGTAGATAACTATTATCTATAGGTTTAGGTTTATGCTTTTAATTTCTTCTTTGATTGCATGCTTCATTTAGGATTTAGACCTTAGACCTCACCGTAGCTTTCGAGCTCCTGCCACCCTGTTCAACACGACAACATTGTTCCCAACTTCTCCTGACCACTTACACACCATCCCCAATGCACTCTCCATCTCCCTGAACCACCCGGTCAACTAGAACCCTCGTGGTTCTGTGAATCAAGGTCCACCTTCCTCACCTTCGCTGAACCTCACTGCCACCATTATTCCAGTGCCACTTTCCACCAATAAATGCCTCAACATGCTTGTCGTCCCTTCACCGAGAATGGAAGGGGCTAATAGTATTTACCAGTAACTCTAGTTGCTTGATGATTTTATGTAATTTATCCAGATTTTGCGATCTTTATCCGATCACTGCTAATTTTTTCAGATCCTATGATTGCTTCTTGATAATATCAACCTTTGAGAGATGGTCCCCAATGATGCTGAGGTTGGAGGTCTCATCTCTCTCTACCTCGTGAGATGCTGCCAAGTGCATTGCTTCTAGAGGATGTAGGGATGTGTCTAATAAGCACGGGATGAAGAGAGGGCGAATTCACTTTGGCCATTTCTTTAAAAATCTGTCGAGCTACTTCATCCTTTTCAAAGTGGGATCCCTTATAGGAAGCATCAATTAATCTCTGGATTTCGACATACAGGCCTTTGAAGAAATGTTGTACCAAGCTAGTCCTCAGCATCTCATGATGGGGGCACTTCTCTTGCAGATCAGTGAATCGCTCCCAAGATTCATGGATGGACTCATGGGCAGCCCGAGAGAAGTTGCTAATCCTATCTTGCATCTGACTGAGCCGATCGAGAGGGTAGAACTTGTGAAGGAAAACATATTTAAGCTCCAGGTCGTCATGATCATTCCCAAGTGGTTGATCCTGAAGGATACGAGTAAATACTCAAGCGCATCATGAAAGCATGGGCATCGTATCAAATACGATGAAGAACGGAAACCACATGATCCAAGAACACTTCTCGGATCATTTCGTATGAACCACAAACAAGTATTAGGGTTACCTCTTGAAGCGTGGTTGTGATAGAGTCTCTAAAAAAAGAGACCTCCTATCTCAAGTCCGATTCGACGGAGGAGACACTTGCGAGCATGTTGATGAAATACATGCTTCTCACAATCCATGTTGAAGATCCAAGCCACAGATCTCCTGATCTCGACAAACGAGATATGGTGTCTTCTTCACGAGCAAGGCACGTCGATGTAGACGGAGATCCACGAGCAAACCATCGGGCAGCATAACGACAACGCTGCGGTGATGGAGAACCTCTCTAGGGCATCCATGGTGGACGGCCACATGAGAGGAAGAGAGAGTAGGGGTGTAGAGAGAGAAAGAGAGAGAGAGACTTATGTTCTCTAGTATATAGAAGAGCAATGGGGTGCCTCTCCTTTTATAATATTTTGGGATCCATGGATCTCAATCCATGGGAAACAGAAATCCAATGGCTCTCCTTGATTTGTGTTTCTTTTAATGGCTAAGATTTGTGTTGGTAGAAACCAACAATGATTAATTTAATTTTGATCAAATCTATGTTGATAAATCAATATAAATCAATCTCAAAATTAAATCAAACAAATATGGAGATAATGGGAAAGAGAGAGTGCCTCCCTCCATATACATGGAGTGGACGACCACCTTTTCCTAATAGGAATAGGTAGCCATCCCTCCTATGGAAGGAGCATCTCCAATGTAATCTCCCTTGATTACATTAGTCCATGTATCTCCAATTCATTACAATAACAATTGTTGTAAATTATTCTACAAACATAACTCATAATTATTTTATGAATATTGCAATCTTACCATTTGAAATTTGTGAATCACATTCGCAACTCAAAATAAAATGTAAATTACATTTTCAATTTAATGTTCAATGTGAATCCAATTCACATCAACATTTGATTAACAAATGTAAATTACAAATAGCTCTCTCGTGTACATTATAAATCACATTTATAACATATATGGTTAATATGGATAGTACAATCCACATTATTCATATCCATGATAATTAAATCACATTTAATCATCTTGGATCTCTATTTTTATGATCCCAAATAATATGAATCACATTCACATTATTAACATATTTTGATAATTAAATAACATTTAATGATCTTAGATAACTCTCCATATAATATAAATTGAATTCATGATAATTAAATCACATTCAATTATCCATTTTCTCAATTCTCAGAAACACATATCAATAATGAAATTATCCTGGAGTCTTTCAAGGATAATGCGCTTTCTCCGCGGACACTTGGATATAAGGACATTACGATTGTATTGTTCCACATATAGTGATTTGGATATTGAGATCATATCTCAAATCCAGATCGTGGGCCTCCCATAGATGCTTGATTAAATCAAGACCGCAAATCTAATCTTCTCATTGCATATGAATCACATTCAGATCAATGTCCAACATTTGGACCAAGATAAGACTACTTCTCTACTGAGAGGAGTCACTAAAATCTAGACCTGTTTCATCACTCCCTAGGAATAGAAGCATCATGGTTATACAATCGTTTATGATCACATCACCCTCAGGTATTCCTAATACCAGTACATCATGCAGACTGTAAGACTCAGAATAAACCTGAAGTATTAGATCAACTTTGTACTGTCTACTTCATGGTTTTATCAGTAAGTTTCTCATTTGATCAATGGGAGTCGGTATAGATCATATACTTTCCAAAAGTATATATCATACCTAGGTCTTGATCATATACTTTCCAAAAGTATATATAAGACCTACAAATTTAGTCAAGCTTCCAAAGCGCGACGACCGTGCACGAAATTTGATTCTTCCCAATATCTCATGAGTGAGCTCATGTCTTCCGATTCAGTAACTGAACCTGTATGATCCCTTTGAAAGATCGTATTACTCATATGCCCTTACATGCACACCAGCATGCCCATGTATAGACCTTGATTAGGTCATCAACCTATTGGTCTGCCAAATGTATATACTCAGACATATAGTAACACATATATCTCTGGTCAGAGGATGCATGCCTTATTGTGACATCATACGATATAGGACTTTGGTTATCTCTATCTCGTTAAGTCAACTCTTTGACCTAACTTATCTAACACAACCGAATCTCTATTCCTATGCTGAGGACCTGCACAAGAGGTCGGTTACATATCTGCTTAAATGAGAAAGGATTGCCATATCCTACTCAGGATGGAGATCATCTCTTAACAATCATTTGATTGTGCTTATGAGTCCTCCATCTAACTCTTTAGATATTCATCCAAGCACCAGCATCTATGATTCAATTATTGAATCAACAACTATATGATTATTAAGATGGCCATGGTACATAACCCTAATTGTACTAAGGGACCTATTATGCAAATTATTTATTCTTCATTTCAGATCAAGGAATGATATTCTCAATAACATTAATTGCATAACCTCTCGTCGTGGGCTCGCATGTCCAACAATCTCCCACTGGCCCAAAGAGCCATTAATGGGCTAATCATTGAAACCCACACTCATGTGACAATCAAAGAGTATTTAGAAAATAGCTAGATAAGCTGATCAATCACTCTGTTCCCGCGAGACTACATCAAGTCCTTTTACGGCACTTGCATATCCCCAGTAACAGTGCTCGCATCCAATGCGAATGTTGCCTCTTACTCAATCTTGTTAAAGCACTTATAGTGTCCTGGACACCATTGCTCAATAATTATTATAACTAGTATTCCCATAATCCTTATCAGAATTCCTTTATTCCTGGAGATCTTTATCTCCAAAGGTATCTATAGTTAGGACCTTTTAGATCACTACCTATAAAGTCTTGAGCTTTTGAAGATAAGACTCAGAGATCACTATCTCAAAAGTCTTGTCATCTTTGAAGTTATTGTCATTACTGCAATCAAGTGTTTTATCTCCATAGTTGGAGTAGTAACAAATTACTACTCCCACTGCAAGACAGATATCTAGCTTTTGTACACATCTAGCATACACTCAGCTTCTTGTAACTGATACACAAGGGCAAGCAGTTCTAGCATTCACTTCCTCAACTCATTGAGGTGCTATCCCTTTAGATAGGTCATTACCATATCTTAATGGATGGAAGCCTTTCTTGGAATTTCCAAGAATGGAATATGTCCAAGGTGTACTACAAATGTGACAGTCCCAATATCCTCTTCTCTTTGCTTCTGAACACCTTCAGAACTAAGATCCAAGAGGTATCCTTGAGATCATATCTCAAGTTATGGAATAGCCAGATCATAAAACACTTATTATCATCCTTATATCATTCCTAATGTTTAGGATATTATCTACATTTAGCACGATGAACACAATGGCATTCCCACTAAGCTTCACATGGTTCATCAAGATTATATATGAAATCATAACTTTACAATTTCATTAAATCTTATGTTCCCGCTACAAGAAGCTTATTTGAGTCCATAGATGGATTCCTTTAGCTTGCACATCTTTCTTTCCTCAACCATGAAGCCCTGGGCTACTTTATGTAAATATCCTCAGAGAGGTATTCATAGAGGAATGCAATATTGACTTTCATCTTACAGATGTCAAAGTTAATTTGTGTATCTATAGTCAGCAATATTCTGATGGGTTTAAGCAAGGTCACTGAAGAGCAAGTCTCATCGCATGCAATGTATTCTCTTTGGTGTGTAACTCATGGATATGAACCGTGCTTCGGAGGTCTCTACCTTCTCATCAGGTTCCATTTCTCTTGAAGATCCATTTACACCTTAACGGATCTTACCCTTATAGGTGGATCCTCGAGGCTCCATATACAACACTTGTATATGAATTTTACTTTAGACTTTATTGCTAAAATCCATCTTTCCATGTCATGATCCTCAGGAACTTCATCACATGAAGTCCGATCATTGTGAGACTTAACTGACACATGGAATACATCGTCAAACTCATTTGAAGAGGTATTAGTGTTTCATCTTTAATTGTCCTTTTGGTTTCCTATTTCAAGAGCCTCATTATCATCTCAAGATTCATTGAGTTCCTTTACTTCATTTTCATCTTGATTCTCAAGAGAGTCATCCTCTAAGAATCACATTCTCAGAGATGGGATCTTTTAAGAATCTCGGGGTCATAAAGTAGGTATACAATACCATCATTTATATTCCTAATAAAGTAGCACTCTCTAGTTCTCAGTTCCAGCTTACTTGCACGAAATCTTATTAAGGATATATAATGTAGTCTCTACTACATATATACCTGGAAACTAATAGGTAATTATGCTAACAATTCATCATTGATCAAATCATGTCACACATGATCCAATTATGTCTCCCTACAACTTTATTGAGATTAGATTTATCAGGAGGAGTGAGATAGAAATGATATTCATATCTTTATAAGGTATCCTTTGAATTTTATCTAATAGACACAAGCTACCTAGGTTAGATCAAATTCATTTCATCTTTCTTCAAACTTTGGTTCCAAACCAAAATTGTGAAATCTTTGAATATTTCAAAGGTTTCTTAGATCATACATACTCATCAATAGATATTACATATCCATATTGTTTATTATGATATAGATGACCCACATACATCAATATGTATAATATCTTGAATACCTCAACATCTAACACCATTCCCAGAGAAGGGTGTATTGGACATTTTACTTTGAATACTATATTCATAAGTATGTAAGATTTGAAATTTTAGACATTCTAAAGTTTCATATCTTACTAGTCCATTGATCTCATCAACAAACACATGTCCAAAACCTGATGCCAGATCATTGTCAAATGATCTTCATCCTCTTATTGATATTTTAAATGTTTAATTTCAATATTAAAAATCTTAATGAACCATTCATTAATTTTCTAATTTTGTGGAGTCCACTAGATGTTAGATTACTATCTGAAATATATCCTTCATGACTCTTTGTGATAGGTTTATTCTAGAATTCATGTTTATTTCCAACATTTAGAAATAAACAATGAGTGTATTCTAATATCTAGGTCATAGAGACATTCTCTATAACTAAGTCTCTCCCACTGAAACTTAGAAGTCTATCAATCCAACAAAGATTGTTGCAACAATTGCATGAATATCCATGTGGATAACTATAAACCTTAAGATCAAATTTTCCAGTCTTCTAAAGCATATGCAGCCCACTGCTAGTATTGTAGAAGATTGAGATACAATTATTAAACTTTAATCTTATCTTATAAGAAAGTCAATTTCAATGATTAAATGTAGCTTATTTCGACGCACTATCTGATTCCTTCTCTAAGGATCCTAGATAGTCCAGATAGTCATACTATTAATACATCTACTTATTGTAGTATTGGCATTCATCCAACTCTTAGGATGTCATATGGAAGTCATAGAAGTACGGTCAACTTTTTGACTATCCTTCTCATCTTGGGTCTGACCCATGCTTCCATTGTGCTCCCTTTACCTACAAACAACCATTGCGTAGGACTAAGGATCTCTTACGTTAAATTCAAAAGAATTCAATGTAAGAGCATTTCAACATTTATAGATGCTTCGTTAAATTCATACAATATGAATATTATGAAGCTTCATGAATGGCTAGAGTATAAACAGTAGAATGATGACACTCATCATGTCTACATCCATCTAGACTCTTAAAACATTGGTTCAGGTAGGTATTCAAACATTTTTGAATACATCATCTCTAATAGAGCTACTATTTTGCATAATGCAGAGAACCGTGTCACTCATGATTAAATTTCTAGAGCACATATGTATGCCAAAACATCTTCTTTGATTTTATAAGGATTATTCGACAATTACGATCACCATCAACATGTCACTTGCAAAGTACACTCGATGAAAGATCAAGACTATAGAGTCATGCGAACCCTAAGGTGATGTCTTATTGTCTTATTTAATTGTCATACCTCATTATATTGAGGAAACTTGCACAATGCAACCACATGCATTAGGTGTCCAACTACAAGAATAATATCTAGATCATGAGTCCGATCTATGATATTTTATTGGTTGTTATCGAGTATAACATTGAGTGGGTTTAATGAAGGATTATCTGAAATAAGAAATTTGCATAAGTGTATATATTTATATATACATATTTTACTTTGATTTAGGAGTTTTTACATCAAAGTTGTCTTGCCTTGTCAACAATGAAAGTTCATTCCCTTAATCACTTTCAATGTAAGAGATATACTTACCATTATCTCTCAAGCAAGATCTGGGATCTCCATCCTTATCTTTGTTACATCCCAATAATATGAGAACCTGTAACTCGGATAAAAAGAAGGGGGAACACATTACGCCTTGCAAGTCCAACTAGCACCTCCCAATTCGGTCTTTAACACTCGGGCCCACCACCCCAAAGGCAATGTTGACCCATCATTAATTGAACCAACCGTCAATACGAATACAACTCGCTATGCGCAATCCAATATCGCCCCAATAATATGAGGACCCGATATTGGGGTCACTACGCATACGTCCTTACTCTTTCGAGAAGAGAAGAGCCCGATCCAAATGGATTGTATGAAGGAGATGTCACTTCGGACAAGCATCTCCTACATACAATATCTGACGATGGAACCCTTTGCCTTGACGAGAGACCATGGATGTCACTTATGTGATCCTCCATATCATATTCAAATTCTAATTAATCATTATGAATCATATTCATTACGATTAATTCTTCCAAGGTAAATAACACATCTATTTATAATAGAGTGTCTTAATTTTAATTGGATTCCAATTAATCTAATAATATTAAATTAATGATCCAATTAATATCGAACAAGCATTCTTAATTTGTTACTTGAATTGTGGTATTATCTCAAATAAGTATTACTTCGAATTTTAATAATTAGAAATACATCACGATTTCTTAAGCATTATACTAACCCTACCCGCTGTCATGACCAGTATCGACGGGAGTTGGACAGACCGTACACAGTGCAACCTGCACCCCAACGCTCCCCGACAAGACACCATATCCACCTAGGGAAAGGATAATGCAAAATAGATCACTTTGTACTTGAGACGATCATCAGTTCTTCAACCGAAATTATACCATATAATAATAATCAAAACAATTTTGATTAAAATTATAATGAGATTTTCTAAACAAATCCCAAATCCTATTCAAGCAACATGTTTGTTGGAATGTTGATCATGTAACTAATTAGTGATCTACATCAAATCTAATGAAATATTGGTTAAGGCAATGTCATTTAAGGAAATAATTATAATCAAATATTTAACATATATTTATACACAATTATTCCAGAAAATTAAATAATTTAATTTCACTAATTGATTAAATGACAATGACTAGGTTGTTTATTAGGAAAGTATTTCCAACAGTGACCCTCACTTACTAAAAATATCCTATCTCAATCAATTTAAATCCAAAGTAAGAAAAATAAGTTTCTAAAGTTTGCTAATTTGATTTACAACAGAACCTAAGTGGTTTGCACGCATTTCAAGGTGTTTCGAATCCGCAATTAACTCTTCGATTACGTTAAGATTTGCAGTCCCCGAAACTGTGGATACATGTTCATTAAAGTGATCATATCCCGAGCATACGAAATTCAAATTAAGTAAACTCATATCCTACGATTTACTTATTTAATGGGGAACAAATCCAATTATTATTTTTGTATTTAAACAATTTAAACAGTGCCTAAAATAGTCTTAAAATAGAGGTGCAAAAATGAAATGCAAGAAAAAACTTTCGCAAACCCTAATGCACCCATGTCATCCTCGGTTCATGCACCGCATCCAAAACCTTCGACCTAAGGCTCTGATACCACTTGAAGGATACGGGGAAATCCACAAGCGCATCATAGAAGCGTGGGCATCGTATCAAATACGATGAAAAATGACTAGTCGAACTAGTTGTTCTATGCAGCGGAAATTAAAAATTTTGATGTGACGAAACCACATGATCCAATAACACTTCTCAGATCATTTCATCTGAACCACAAACAAGTATTAGGGTTAACACTTGAAGTGTGGTTGTGATCTAGTCTCTAAACAAAGAGACCTCCTGTCTCAAGTCCGATCCGACGGAAGAGATGCTTGCGAGCATGTTGATGAAACACGTGCTTCTCGCAATCCATGTTGAAGATCCAAGCCATGGATCTCCTAATCTCGACAAATGAGATACGACGTCTTCTTCACGAGAAAGGCACACCAAAGTAGATGGAGATCCACGAGCAAACCATCGGGCAGTATAACGACAATGCTGTTGTGATGGAGAACCTCTCTAGGGCAACCATAGTGGTCGGCCACATGAGAGGAAGAGAGAGTAGACGTGTAGAGAGAGAAAGAGAGAGAGAGAGAGAGAGATACTTATGTTCTGTAGTATATAGAAGAGCAATGAGGTGCCTCTCCTTTTATAATATTTTGGGATCCATGGATCTCAATCCATGGGCAACACAAATCCAATGGCTCTCATTGATTTGTGTTTCTTTAAATGGCTAAGATTTGTGTTGGTAAAAACCAAAAACAATTAATCTAATTTGGATCAAATATATATTCATAAATAAATATAAATCAATCTCAAATTAAATCAAACAAATATGTAGGTAATGGGAAAGAGAGAGTGCCTCCTTCCATATACATGGAGTGGACAACCACCCTTTCCTAATAGGAATAGGTAGCCATCCCTCCTATGGAACGAGCATCTCCAATGCAATCTCCCTTGATTACATTAGTCCATGTATCTCCAATTCATTACAATAACAATTGTTGTAAATTATTCTACAAAAATAATTCATAATTATTTTTTGAATATTGCAATCTTGCCATTGGAAATTTGTGAATCACATTCACAACTCAAAATAAAATGTAAATTACATTTTCAATTTAATGTTCAATGTGAATCCAATTCACATCAACATTTAATTAACAATTGAAAATTACAAATAGCTCTCTCTTGTATATTATAAATCAAATTTATAACATATATGGTTAATATGGATGGTACTATCCACATTATTCATATCCATGATAATTAAGTCACGTTAAATCATCTTGGATCTCTATTCTTATGTTCCCAAATAATATGAATCACATTCACATTATTCACATCTTTTGATAATTAAATCACATTAAATTATCTTAGATAACTCTCCATATAATATGAATCGAATTCATGATAATTAAATCACATTTAATTATCCATTTTCTCAATGGTCTGATACACATATCAACAATGAAATTATCCTAAACTCTTTCAAGGATAATGTGCTTTCTCCGCGGATACTTGGAGATAAGGACAGGGCGATTGTATTGTTCCACGTATAGTGACTTGGATATTGAGATCATATATCAAATCCAGATCACGGGCCTCCCATAGATGCTTGATTAAATCAAGACTGCAAATCTAATCTTCTGATTGCATCTGATTCACAATCAGATCAATGTCCAACATTTGAACCAAGATAGGATTACTTCTCTATTGAGAGGAGTCACTAAAATCCAGACCCGTTTCATCACTCCCTAGGAATGGAAGCGTCATGGTTATACAATCGTTTATGATCACATCACCCTCAGGTATTCCTAATACCAGTACATCATGCAGACTGTAAGACTCAGAATAAATCTGAAGTATTAGATCAACTTTGTACTGTCTACTTCATGGTTTTATTAGTAAGTTTCTCATTTGATCAATGGGAGTCGGTATAGATCATATACTTTCCAAAAGTATATATCATACCTAGGTCTTGATCATATACTTTCCAAAAGTATATATCAGACCTACAAATTTAGTCAAGATTCCAAAGCGTGACGACCGTGCACAAAATTTGATTCTTCCCAATATCTCATGAGTGAGCTCATGTCTTCCGATTCTGTAACTGAACCTGTATGATCCCTTTGAGAGATCGTATTACTCATATGCCCTTACATGCATAGCAGCATGCCGGTGTATAGACCTTGATTAGGTCATCAACCTATTGGTCAGCCAAATGTATATACTCAGACATATAGTAACACATCTATCTCTGGTCAGAGGATGCAAGCCTTTATTGTGACAACATACGATATAGGACTTTGGTTATCTCTATCTCGTTAAGTCAACTCTTTGACCTAACTTATCTAACACAACTGAATCTCTATTCCTATGCTGAGGACCTGCACAAGAGGTCGGTTACATATCTGCTTAAATGAGAAAGGATTGCCATATCCTACTCAGGTTGGAGATCATCTCTTAACAATCATTTGATGGTGCTTGTGAGTCCTCAATCTAACTCTTTAGATATTCATCCAAGCACCAGCTATATGATTCAATTATTGAATCAACAGCTATATGATTATTAAGATGGCCATGGTACATAACCCTAATTGTACTAAGGGACCTATTATGCAAATTATTTATTCTTCATTTCAGATCAAGGAATGATATTCTCAATAACATTTATTGCATAATCTCTCGCCATGGGCTCGCATGTCCAACAATCTCCCACTGGCCCAAAGAGCCATTAATGGGCTAATCATTGAAACCTGCACTCATGTGACAATCAAAGAGTATTAAATAGCTAGATAAGCTGATCAATCACTCTGTTCCCGCGAGACTACGCCAAGTCCTTTTACGGCACTAGCTTATCCCCAGTAACAGTGCTCGCATCCAATGCGAATGTTGCATCTTACTCAATATTGTTAAAGCACTTATAGTGTCCTGGACACCATTGCTCAACAATTATTATAACTAGTATTCCCATAATCCTTATCAGAATTCCTTTATTCCTGGAGATCTTTATCTCCAAAGGTACCTATAGTTAAGACCTTTTAGATCAGTATCTATAAAGTCTTGAGCTTTTGAAGATAAGACTCAGAGATCACTATCTCAAAAGTCTTGTCATCTTTGAAGTTATTGTCATTACTGCAATCAAGTGTTTTATCTCCATAGTTGGATTAGTACCAAATTACTACTCCCACTGCAAGACAGATATCTGGCTTTTGTACACATCTAGCATACACTCGGCTTCTTGTAACTGATGCACAAGGGCAAGCAGTTCTAGCATTCACTTCCTCAACTCATTGAGGTGCTATCCCTTTAGATAGGTCATTACCATATCTTAATGGATGGAATCCTTTCTTGGAATTTCCAAGAATGGAATATGTCCAAGGTGTACTACAAATGTGACAGTCCCAATATCCTCTTCTCTTTGCTTCTGAACACCTTCAGAACTAAGATCCAAGAGGTATCCTTGAGATCATATCTCAAGTTATGGAATAGCCAGATCATAAAACACTTATTATCATCCTTATATCATTCCTAATGATTAGGATATTATCTACATTTAGCACGATGAACACAATGGCATTCCCTCTAAGCTTCACATGGTTCATCAAGATTATATCTGAAATCATAAATTTACAATTTCATTAAATCTTATGTTCCTGCTACAAGAAGCTTATTTGAGTCCATAGATGGATTCCTTTAGCTTGCACATCTTTCTTTCCTCAACCATGAAGCCCTGGGCTACTTTATGTAAATATCCTCAGAGAGGTATTCATAGAGGAATGCAATATTGACTTTCATCTTACAGATGTCAAAGTTAATTTGTGTATCTATAGTCAGCAATATTTTTATGGGTTTAAGCAAGGTCACTGAAGAGCAAGTCTCATCGCATGCAATGTATTCTCTTTGGTGTGTATCTCATGGCTATGAACCGTGCTTTGAAGGTCTCTACCTTCTCTTTAGGTTCCCTTTCTCTTGAAGATCCATTTACACCATAACGGGTCTTACCCTTATAGGTGGATCCTCGAGGCTCCATATACAACACTTGTATATGAATTTTACTTTAGACTTTATTGCTAAAATCCATCTTTCCATGTCATGATCCTCAGGAGCTTCATCACATGAAGTCCGATCATTGTCAGACTTAACTGACACATGGAATACATCGTCAAACTCATTTGAAGAGGTATTAGTGTTTCATCTTTAATTGTCCTTTTGGTTTCCGATTTCAAGAGCCTCATTATCATCTCAAGATTCAATGAGTTCCTTTACTTCATTTTCATCTTGATTCTCAAGAGAGTCATCCTCTAAGAATCACATTCTCAGAGATGGGATCTTTTAAGAATCTCAGGGTCGTAAAGTATGTATACAATACCATCATTTATATTCCTAATGAAGTAGCACTCTCTAGTGCTCAGTTCCAGCTTACTTGCTTGAAATCTTATCAAGGATATATAATGTAGTCGCTACTACATATATACCTGGAAACAAATAGGTAATTATGCTAACAATTCATCATTGATCAAATCATGTCACACATGATCCAATTATGTCTCCCTACAACTTTATTGAGATTAGATTTATCAGGAGGAGTGAGATAGAAATGATATTCATATCTTTATAAGGTATCCTTTGAATTTTATCTAATAGATACAAGCTACCTAGGTTAGATCAAATTCATTTCATCTTTCTTCAAACTTTGGTTCCAAACCAAAATTGTGAAATCTTTGAATATTTCAAAGGTTTCTTATATCATATATACTCATCAATAGACATTACATATCCATATTGTTTATTATGATATAGATGATCCACATACATCAATATGCATAATATCTTGAATACCTCGACATCTAACACCATTCCCAGATAAGGGTGTATTGGACATTTTACTTTGAATACTATATTCGTAGGTATGTAAGATTTTAAATTTTAGACATTCTAAAGTTTCATATCTTACTAGTCTATTGATCTCATCAACAAACACATGTCCAAAACTTGATGCCAGATCATCGTCAAATGATCTTCGTCCTCTTATTGATCTTTTAAAGGTTTAATTTCAATATTAGAAATCTTAATGAACCATTCATTAATTTTCTAATTTTGTGGAGTCCACTAGATGTTAGATTACTATCTGAAATATATCCATCATAATAGAGACATTCTCTATAACTAAGTCTCTCCCACTGAAACTTAGAAGTCTATCAATCCAACAAAGATTGTTGCAACAATTGCATGAATATCCATGTGGATAACTATAAACCTTAAGATCAAATTTTCCAGTCTTCTAAAGCATATGCAACCCACTGCAAGTATTGTAAAAGATTGAGATACAATTATTAGACTTTAATCTTATCTTATAAGAAAGTCAATTTCAATGATTAAATGTAGCTTATTTCGACGCACTATCTGAGTCCTTCTCTAAGGATCCTAGATAGTCAAGATAGTCATACTATTAATACATCTACTTATTGTAGTATTGGCATTCATCCAACTCTTAGGATGTCATATGGAAGTCGTAGAAGTACGGTCAACTTTTTGACTATCGTTCTCATCTTGGGTCTGACCCATGCTTCCATTGTGCTCCCTTTATCTACAAACAACCATTGCGTAGGACTAAGGATCTCTTACGTTAAATTCAAAAGAATTCAATGTAAGAGCATCTCAACATTTATACATGCTTCATTAAATTCATACAATATGAATATTATGAAGCTTCATGAATGACTAGAGTATAAACAGTAGAATGATGACACTCATCATGTCTACATCCATCTAAACTCTTAAAACATTGGTTCAGGTATGTATTCAAACATTTTTGAATACATCATCTCTAATAGAGCTACTATTTTGCATAATGCAGAGAACCATGTCACTCATGATTAAATGTCTAGAGCACATATGTATGCCAAAACATCTTCTTTGATTTTATAAGGATTATTCGACAATTACGATCACCATCAACATGTCACTTGCAAAGTACACTCGATGAAAGATCAAGACTATAGAGTCATGCGAACCCTAAGGTGATGTCTTGTTGTCTTATTTAATTGTCATATCTCATTATGTTGAGGAAACTTGCACAATGCAACCACATGCATTAGGTGTCCAACTACAAGAATAATATCTAGATCATGAGTCCGATCTATGATATTTTACTGGTTGTTATTGAGTATAACATTGAGTGGGTTTAATGAAGGATTATCTGAAATAAGAAATTTGCATAAGTGTATATATTTATATATACATATTTTACTTTGATTTAGGAGTTTTTATATCAAAGTTGTCTTGCCTTGTCAACAATGAAAGTTCATTCCCTTAATCACTTTCAATGTAAGAGATATACTTACCATTATCTCTCAAGCAAGATCTGGGATCTCCATCCTTATCTTTGTTACATCCCAATAATATGAGAACCTGTAACTCGGATAAAAAGAAGCGGGAACACATTACGTCTTGCAAGTCCAACTTGCATCTCCCAATTCGGTCTTTAATACTCGGGCCCACCACCCCTAAGGCAATGTTGACCCATCATTAATTGAACCAACCGTCGATAGGAATACAACTCGCTATGTGCAATCCAATATCGCCCCAATAATACGAGGACCCGATATTGGGGTCACTACGCATACGTCCTTACTCTTTCGAGAAGCGAAGAGATCGATCCAAATGGATTGTATGAAGGAGATGTCACTTCGGACAAGCGTCTCCTACATACAATATCTGGCGACGGAACCCTTTGCCTTGACGAGAGACCATGGATGTCACTTATGTGATCCTCCATATCATATTCAAATTCTAATTAATCATTATGAATCATATTCATTACGATTAATTCTTCCAAGGGAAATAACACATCTATTTATAATATAGTGTCTTAATTTTAATTGGATTCCAATTAATCTAAACATATTAAATTAATGATCCAATTAATATCGAACAAGCATTCTTAATTGTTACTTGAATTGTGGTATTATCTCAAATAAGTATTATTTCGAATTTTAATAATTAGAAATACATCACGATTTCTTAAGAATTATACTAACCCTACCCGCTGTCATGACCAATATCGACGTGAGTTGAACAGACCGCACACGGTGCAACCTGCTACCCCAACGCTCCCCGACTAGACACCATATCCACCTCGGGAAAGGATAATGCAAAATAAATCACTTTGTACTTGAGATGATCATCAGTTATTCAATCGACATTATACCATATAATAATAATCAAAATAATTTTGATTAAAATTATAATGAGATTTTCTAAACAAATCCCAAATCCTATTCAAGCAACATGTTTGTTGGAATGTAGATCATGTAACTAATTAGTGATCTACATCAAATCTAATGAAATATTGGTTAAGGCAATGTCATTTAAGGAAATAATTATAATCAAATATTTAACAAATATTTATACACAATTATTCCAGCAAATTAAACAATTTAATTTCACTAATTGATTAAATGACAATCACTAGGTTCTTTATTAGGAAAGTATTTCCAACAGTGACCCTCACTTACTAAAAATACCATATCTCAATCAATTTAAATCCAAAGTAAGAAAAATAAGTTTTTAAAGTTTGCTAATTTGATTTACAACAGAACCTAAGTGGTTTGCACACATTTCAAGGTGTTTCGAATACGCAATTAACTCTTTGATTACGTTAAGATTTGCAGTCCCTGAAACTGTGGATACATGTTCACTAAAGTGATCATATCCCGAGCATACGGGTCTCAAATTAAGTAAACTCAGATCCTACGATTTATTTATTTAATGGGGAACAAATCCAATTATTATTTTTGTGTTTAAACAATTTAAACAGTGCCTAAAATAGTCTTAAAATAGAGGTGCAAAAATGAAATGCAAGAAAAAACTTTCGCAAACCCTAATGCACCCATGTCATCCTTGGTTCATGGGTCGCATCCAAAACCTTCGACCTAAGGCTCTGATACCACATGAAGGATATGGGGAAATCCACAAGCTCATCATAGAAGCGTGGGTATCGTATCAAATACGATGAGGAACGACTAGTCGAACTAGTTGTTCTATGTAGCGAAAATTAAAAATTTTGGTGTGACGAAACCACATGATCCAATAACACTTCTCGGATCATTTCATCTGAACCACAAACAAGTATTAGGGTTAACACTTGAAGTGTGGTTGTGATCTAGTCTTTAAATAAAGAGACCTCCTGTCTCAAGTCCGATCTGATGGAGGAGATGCTTGCGAGCATGTTGATGAAACACGTGCTTCTCGCAATCCTTGTTGAAGATCCAAGCCATGGATCTCCTGATCTCGACAAATGAGATACGACGTCTTCTTCACGAGAAAGGCACACCAAAGTAGATGGAGATCCACAAGCAAACCATCGGGCAGCATAACGACAATGCTGTTGTGATGGAGAACCTCTCTAGGGCAACCATAGTGGTCGGCCACATGAGAGGAAGAGAGAGTAGACGTGTAGAGAGAGAGAGAGAGAGAGAGAGAGAGAGACTTATGTTCTCTAGTACATAGAAGAGCAATGAGTTGCCTCTCCTTTTATAATATTTTGGGATCCATGGATCTCAATCCATGGGCAACACAAATCCAATGGCTCTCATTGATTTGTGTTTCTTTAAATGGCTAAGATTTGTGTTGGTAAAAACCAAAAACAATTAATTTAATTTAGATCAAATATATATTGATAAATAAATATAA
Organism: Ottelia alismoides; assembly: GCA_037367405.1. Classification (NCBI taxonomy): domain Eukaryota; kingdom Viridiplantae; phylum Streptophyta; class Magnoliopsida; order Alismatales; family Hydrocharitaceae; genus Ottelia; species Ottelia alismoides. The sequence continues at coordinate 213,471 of JAZKJV010007580.1, read as the reverse complement.
ATCAATCTCAAATTAAATCAAACAAATATGTAGGTAATGGGAAAGAGAGAGTGCCTCCTTCCATATACATGGAGTGGACGACCACCCTTTTCTAATAGGAATAGGTAGCCATCCCTCCTATGGAAGGAGCATCTCCAATGCAATCTCCCTTGATTACATTAGTCCATGTATCTCCAATTCATTACAATAACAATTGTTGTAAATTATTCTACAAAAATAATTCATAATTATTTTGTGAATATTGCAATCTTGCCATTGGAAATTGGTGAATCACATTCACAACTCAAAATAAAATGTAAATTACATTTTCAATTTAATGTTCAATGTGAATCCAATTCACATCAACATTTAATTAACAATTGAAAATTACAAATAGCTCTCTCTTGTATATTATAAATCAAATTTATAACATATATGGTTAATATGGATGGTACTATCCACATTTTTCATATCCATGATAATTAAGTCACGTTAAATCATCTTGGATCTCTATTCTTATGTTACCAAATAATATGAATCACATTCACATTATTCACATCTTTTGATAATTAAATCACATTAAATTATCTTAGATAACTCTCCATATAATATGAATCGAATTCATGATAATTAAATCACATTTAATTATCCGTTTTCTCAATGCCCGGATACACATATCAACAATGAAATTATCCTAAACTCTTTCAAGGATAATGTGCTTTCTCTGCGAATACTTGGAGATAAGGACAGGGCGATTGTATTGTTCCATGTATAGTGACTTGGATATTGAGATAATATCTCAAATACACATCACGGGCCTCCCATAGATTCTTGATTAAATCAAGACCGCAAATCTAATCTTCTGATTGCATCTGATTCTCATTCAGATCAATGTCCAACATTTGAACCAAGATAAGATTACTTCTCTACTGAGAGGAGTCACTAAAATCCAGACCCGTTTCATCACTCCCTAGGAATGGAAGCGTCATGGTTATACAATCGTTTATGATCACATTACCCTCAGGTATTCCCAATCCCTTTACAGCATGCATACTGGAAGACTCAGAATAAAACCGAAGTATTAGATCAACTTTATACTGTCTACGTCATGGTTTTATGAGTAAGTTTCTCATTCGATCTTTGGGAGTCAGTATCGATTATATACTTTCTAGAAGCATATATCATACCTAGGTCTTGATCATATACTTTCCAAAAGTATATATTAAACTTAAAAATTCAGTCAAGATTCCAAAGCGAGACAACCGTGCACGGATTTGATTCTTCCCAATATCTCATGAGTGAGCTCATGTCTTCCGGTTCAGTAACTGAACCTATATGATCCCATTGAGAGATCGTATTACTCATATGCCCTTACATGCATACCAGCGTGCCGGTGTATAGACCCTGATTAGGTCATCAACCTATTGGTCTGCTAAATGTACATACTCAGACATATAGTAACACATCTGTCTCTGGTCAGAGGATGCATGCCTTTATCGTGACAGCATACGATATAGGACTTTGGTTATCTCAATCTCGTTAAGTCAACTCTTTGATCTAACTTATCTAACACCTCCGAATCTTTATTCCTATGCAGAGGACCTGCACAAGAGGTCGATTAGATATCAGCCTAAATGAGAAAGGATTGTCATCTCCTACTCATACCGGATATCATCTCTTAACAATCATTTGACGGTGCTTGATGAGTCCTCAATATAACTCTTTAGATGTTCATCCAAGCACCAGCCTCTATGATTCAATTATTGAATCAACAGCTATATGATTATTAAGATGGCCATGGTACATAACCCTAATAAGGGACCTATTATGCAAATTATTTATTCTTCATTTCAGATCAGGGAATGATATTCACAATAACATTTATTGCATAATGGCTCGTTGTGGGCTCGCATGTCCAACAGATCCAGTACAGGGCCTTGTCATGTAGACTGAATGGGAATGCGGTCATTTTGAATACACCTAATTGGATGTTAAGGTAGTGGGTAGTTCTGCATATGTAAGCGAACTGTTGTAGGTAAATGTACGATTCGTCATTGTATTCCCATGGAATGAGGGTAGGAGCACGAGGAAAGGAACTGAGGTTTTAGCTCGAAGTGAGCATGCACCGGTGGGGTGCGAATCCACTTGGTCATGTGTCCGTCTCTATGGTTATACGTCTCTTTTAGCGAAGGTTTGGGGTTCTCATTCCTTGCCCCCTCTTCTTCTTGGTCATCATCGAGTCTTTCATCGTCTCCTCCTCCTCATGGTAATCTCCTCATAACATTCAGCATATCTTGGAATGCAGTTTATACCATAGTTTGCTCAGTTAGTTATTGTTGGATAGCTTGTATGCAAGCTAACAACTGAACATTCACTTGGTTCAGATTGGGTGCTTGGCCCTCCTCTGACTGGGAAGGCTATTGTCCTTTCACTTTGCCTTGAGGAGCCATTTCTAGGTCTGAGTCTAACAAAAGAATCTCCGGATTGGGATTCATAACTGACTTCTATCTGCAATGCAAGAGACATCCCAATAACATCACTGTGAAATTGAATACTAGTTGATTTGATGAATATGACATTAAGGTCAATCCATACAGTCAGGAATGGAGTAAAAGATGTAGATTGAATTCAACCTCCATTCGTGACTAGCGAAGTGGGACATGAGTGGTTTAGTTTTAAGAAATAGAAAGGGAGTGGAAAGAAAACAAGGATTTTAGTTATTGTTCTACAAGGTCCGAAGTGTGTTCTCGAGAATCACCTCAAATTATTTACAATATTGACTCCATGGATACGGTGTGGGCGTCAGCGGAGTCTCGGATGAACCATCCATGGATCAACAATGTAGAGGAAAAGAGTGATTGATGCTAGAAGAAGGATACACTGGTTAAGGAGGAATAAAAGGAATGTAAAATAGTAGAAAGGCTCGAAGCGAGAAAGGGGTCAAAGAGGAAACATCTAAGATAAAATTTGTGCAAATGCGTAGGACTTTGATCTTTGAAACTTAATTTAGATCCGTACAATACACAAGACAAAAATGGGTTCACCAACTCTACATATGTGAAGCCATAAGAGTTTGGTTATTTTTATCTTATCGTTTTTAGAGTTGTTATTTCCGGCATATCTTTGAACAGGTCCTTAAATGCTAACCTTATAGGAGCGAGAGTACTGCCAAAAAAGTATCTTGTACTTATCCTCCTCCTTTGTAACCTATATTATGCAATTTTGAGGTCCTTGTAACCCTTCCTAGAGTCCTACTTAGCCAAAGAACAAGAGGGAGGGAGCCGATAGACGAAACTACTACTTAGGACCTCACTCGCAATGGAATCACCCGTGAGCGTGCAAGGCCTTCCTCGAATGAGAGATGATAAGACAAACACGCCCATGAGGGCATGGCATAAGCTCAGTATTCAGAGAAGGTTGGTGTTCCTCACGTGGTGGGAACACCATCGGTGACCAAGTCCTGCTCGTCCATGTACAATGCAAGCACCATTACTTCGGTGATACACAAGGCAATTATAGACTGATTTTTTGGATATAATCCGTAGCTGGTTGTTCCTCACTTATGGGCGTGGTTTGGTCTTCTCCTAAGGTACATGAAAACTGTGAGGGCTTTATGAACACACAGCAATGAAGTCAACTACAGATTTTAATTAAAGTCAAAGTTTATTTAGCAATCCCCATGTTTTTTTGGTTTTCACTTTTTTTGGATATTCTGCATACAAACGCCTAACGATTTTATGAATTCTTATTTTGATTACTAGGTGCTCAAAATCAGACGGAGTTAATGGAAAAGTTGTGCAAATTGATTCAACGATGAAAATCTCACCATAGAATCTAATGATTCATGTAGGGCCAGAGGACTTACAGTTCTTCCTAGCTCTCTCCATGTAGTATGAAACATAGAATTTTTAAACCTATATACATGGGGGTGTGCAATCGACAAAATCACCCTAAATAGTAGTTGTTATTAGTCATGAAGAACTATACGTCAACTATTTAGAATGAACCTGATATTCTGGTCTTGGAGACATCTCAGTGCTTGTAATAACGGGTCTGCCAACATTGTATTATGCCTCTCTTGGTGCGTGGGTTCAAGTCTACGTAGCTAACATTTATTAATTTGATTAGATCCAAATGTAAGTGACTATAGGCACATAATTCTCATTAGGGTTTGGACCTAATTAGCATACACGCAATCCTAAAGTCTAGGGGATCCATGCAAAAATAAATAAAAAAAAGAAAGGCGAAAGACACAAAACATCAGAAAACAAAGTAAAAGAAAGGCGACAAACATGAAAAGGCCATGATGAGGCCCCCAAGTGAACAATCACCTTGGCAATGGACCCTGTTAAGCATTGTATTATCCAAGTTCATGTATTATTATAAATAATGATTAAATTAATAACTCTCTCACAAAAAATATATTAACAATTCTAAGCTAAAATCTATGCTAATTGTCTTCCTTTTAATGCATGTTGCCTCTCCAACTCGCCAAAGCAATAAGGCCAGTCTCCAATATGAAAGGCTGTCTCGACTCCCTAAGAAGTTGTCCCCGCACAACGGGTCCTCACATCAAACACAACAAGAGAGATATTAGAACAATTAATCAAATGATCTATACAAATAAGTAAGAGATATAAATATGCACAAGTAAGAAAAAGAAAAAGAAGGTTGCACAAAAGAATAGAAAAGAAAATGCAAGTATGTAAAGATTTGGATATACTATGTTTCTCCTCGGAAACGGTGCCATTTTATGGCAAAGGTTTCCAAGTGCTGGTCTAAAAATTATTCTCACGGTGTACGAAGACAAAGTGTCACTAAGGCGACCCACAAGAGATCCCTAGTCAGTCAACAAGTACCCACAATATAAAATTAATAAATGAATGAAAAAAATATGGAGCATAATTTATTATACTCTACAAATAAATATGTATAGCATGTAGGCATGTAGAGGATGAACCACAAATAGCAAACTTGGTGGCCTCATGATTATTGCTAATCAACAAGAATTATGTATATAAATGTTGCATTTTTATGTGGGTATTTAGATTTTAATTTTTTGTTTGATTTTTTCTTTTTCTTTTGTTTTTTATTATAATTTTACAATTAATTAATTTATTTCTATTTACTTTTTTTTAATTTAAATACTATATATGAATATTTATATATTTAGATATGAACGTATATATTTATATGTATAAGATAATGGATATATGACATAAGGTGTGTATTTGTATTAAATAATAAATGATACAACATTTTTTTAATATATACAATTCATTTCGTATTTTATATAGTTCTTTTTCGTTTTCAAATACTTATAAAGTATTTATAATATGTATGATAATTATAAAATTTATATATAAATAAATGTAGATACACAATGCAAAATTGGGTATTATATTTATAAATATAGCTAAAAATGTCAAAATTTGTAAAAAATGCTTTTGGTTTTTTCATATTTTTTCTAATGTTTTTTTGTAATTTTATTTGTATTTTTGATATTTGTATGTATTTTTAAAGTCAAAAATAGCACAAAATAGGGATTAAATAAATAGGTCGAATTGTTTTAAGAATTAAAGATATTAAATAAAGTCAAAATTTATCAAAACTTATTTTCATATGTGATAATACATTTTTATGAAATTATCGAATAGGAACATGTATTTTTGGATATTTTTAGGAATTTTCATCTTTTTGATTGGACTTTGGTGCTTTTAAACTTTTTATCATTTTTTTTATGTTTTTAAGGATTTTTGGTCTGAAGCTAGGAAATACTATAATAAACAACAAATAATTTTTTAACATGATTTTATAATTTTTATGGGTTTTTTAAAGCAATCATGAACAAAAGTGCTCATTTTTATTTTGCATAAATAGGAAAAGTGTGTGAAATGCAAAATGAAAATGCAGCACGAAAGAACATACATCTGGGTACATTGTCTTATTTTTTACATCATTTCTGGAGCATGGATGATATTTCTAAAAAATTAAAAAACAAACACAAATATTAAATACTGATAGGGACCTATTTACAAATATCAAGAAGTTTTCATGCAGTCTAGAACCGTAAAATAAAAATCTAGCGTTATTGTGCAATTTGTCCATGCATAATCAAATTAAAAGAGCCTAATAGGGTCTTAAATATAATTTACAAAAAGTGTGAGGTCCTCTATACAATTTCACTACAAATATTAACACTAATTATCCAAATTTCTAGGTTAAATATAAATATAAAAAAATCCAAGGGTATATTTGCAAAATACCCACCTCATGTGGCGGGCCACGTGAGGTGAGCATGCATGGTTATCAATGCAAATATAAAAAATATAGAGGCTTCCATGCAAAAATCCCACCATTTTTTACCCTACAAAGTATATTTGCAAGACTAAGCCTTAAAATGAAAAGGCAAAGGAGGTTACTTGAAGTTTAGCCCTTATTTGCGCTGATGGATGGTTAGACATGCATCACTTATGTGATCAACAATCCAAATGGATGAACACCGCTTCGCCATCGGCGCATGTGATTATGTCTCGCCCCCAATCCGACGGTGGAGTGGGGAGATGATCGGATGGCTTTGACATTAACTGGATCTGCATCTTAATCCAACAATTCTTGAGCTACTAGGATGAATCGGGAAGAACAACTCTAAGGAGCCGCTTCAATCGTGAAGATTTCATGTCTTCAGCCTCCGTTCATGTTGTTGATGGTTCCATCGTCTTCCTGAGAGCATTTCACAACAACTAGCACCATCAAGAAGGGTTGGGCCCTACTGGGGCGAGGCTTAGACCTCATCAATGCTCGGGGTTCCTAAAAGCTTCGTTCTGCCTAAAACCATTTTAAAGCTTCCAGGCACCCCGAACTTTCAAAAGAAAGCTCACTGGCTCGAGGCGATGCGCATCAACCCATTTTGAAGATTTTGTCCAAGATGAAATGAAAGGGCAGAGGTGCTCTGATGAGTGGTAGTGAAGGAACATAGAATGAACTTGATCCATGCAAAATCGAGGGGATAAATGGATCGGGAGGGCGAAAAAGGTAGCTGAACTGGTCGGATTTATTCTAAAACATGTCATGGAGATGATTTCCTACCATTTAGTTTAATTGGAATTTAATCGAATCTATTGATCTAATTACTAAACTAAATGCAGAATTGAAATGGTGATAAGAAAATCACATGGGAATTAAAAATACGCAGCTCATACCTATTAGTTGACCATGGAGCTAGAGGAGATGGAGCTCCACCAAGGACTTCCTCACCTCCTGCCGCGCTCCAACACTATGGTGATGTTCCTCTGTCACTAAAGACACACACACAAACATACATACACATACAGTGAGGGCAGGAGCGGAAACAGGACTCGAAAAGGGATCAAAATAAATTAGGAAGGAGGAGGTTTTATTTATTGACAAGGTGAAAGGTCCTTATTGATCAAAAGATTGTGACTAAATCGAGGTTCCTCGTTGTCATCTTTGGCTAGGGCGTAATTCAGGGATGTTCAATCTCCACGAAATGCACATCACGTTAGCCAGAGCATCATGAACACAAAATAGAAAAATAGCAAAAATATGGGTCCTGACAAATTGCTGACTCAAGGAAGAGAGACGGAGTTATTGACCTAGGGTCAATAGCAGGAAGTTTGTGATTAGTCCACCTCAGGCCGCGACAAAACAAAATAAGGTGGAAATAGGAAATAATAAGAAATAAAATAATAAATGAATGAATTAACTAAAAGTGATAAAATAAAAAAAGTGTATTAATTATTTGTATTATTTAATTATGATTTTTTATTTAATTTTATAGATTAATTTATTGAGTTATTATTTGCAAGCATAGTTATAGGTATATTTACCTATGTATAGCTTATTTTATTTTTATTTTGTATTTTTGATTTTATTTTTTATACACATATTTTATATGTTTATAACTTATTTTATTATGCTCAAATTTGTTATATTTTTCTTCATATGTACACCAAAATAAATACGGGTATCAAGTACATTGGTATAAGTATAATATTATCATTTATGTATTTTTATATGCTCTTTTTATTTTAGTTTTTACTTTATGGTTTAATTTTATCCTAATTATGTACATATATTATAAATTTTATTTAAAAGATTAGAAAAATACCTAATTAAAAAATTAGAACGCATAAATAAAATGAATATTTTATTAAGGTGTATAATACAATAGGGTCCAAAACATAACTTTTGCATCTTAACTCAATTAACTAAAACCACTGTCATTAAAAAGCATATTAAAAGGTATATACAATTAAATGCATTTTGGTGCATTTTGAGTTCATATGGAGAAGATATGGGTCTGGGATGTTAGGATTTTGGATTTTTATTCTGAGTGTAAAATGAACATTGTATATTATTTTTGTGTGAAATACATTTTGTATTTTTCTATGTGTTTGTATCTACAACTTTCATGTACAAAGTTTCTTTATATAGTCTGTAGATAATAATGTTTAAAATAGGTCTCAAAAGTGAATTATTGATTGAGGTTTTTGATGTGATTTATGTACAATCTCCCCCTACTTTATTCCTAGTTTACTAAGTCATCGTGATGACTGATTCTCGGGGGCTAGGATCGTTCAATGCCCTTTATACTTCATTATTTTTTATTTTCTCTATTATTTTATTTGTCAATAAATACAACATTTATACAATAACTAATACAATATTTTGTACAATTTACATAGTGTTTTTTGACACATTAATGATATATACATGCATTTATCTAGGGTTTTAATGCCAAAATGGTAGAATAAAAGTGAGGAAATGAATATTCATTACCCTCTATACTTAGACTCTGATTAGCCTAAGTATAGATGAAGAGCAAAAATGGGGTAGTCGAGGTCAATAGGAGAAGAAATGGATGAATGAATCGGCATGGTGGGCCTTAGTTCCCCCTTATACTTAGGCTCTGGTCATCCTCAATATAGAAGAAAGCGTAAGTGCGAGAACCGATGGGGTTGGGGAATGTACAAATAGATAACGATCTGAATCTTTTTGATGTTGTGGATGGCTCGAGATTAATGTTGCAAGGCCTTATGCTCGACTCTATGTGTGTCTTCTGAATCCTCCTCATGCATGAAAACAATATCCTCAACACGGACTAATTATTCATTTGGTTCGAAAAAGTGCTTTAGTAGTTCTCCATTCACCAGGGTTTTTGTGCTCCATTTGTAAGATTTGAGATCTTTGGTTCGAAAAAGTGCTATTACGTAGCTTCGCAGTTTCCTTGCTTCTTAAGCAGCAGAGCATGCTTCCGCACAAGCTTCTCTTCCTGTAAGTTCTTCTCAGAGCTTGCGGACAGAGACGCTGGGAGGGTTGCGCAACTTCAAGACGAATAAAGGAGAAGACAACCTCAGTCTTGATCTCACTTTCTTCACTAGCTTCAGAATGCTGCAGAAAAGAGAAGGCCAATTATTTGAGATGAGAGAGAAAGGGCGTTGAACTAGTCATTCTGGGAAAATCTGGGGAGTCTCAACAGTTCTCAATATCAATCCCAACCAGCCACCATCTTGCCGTCAGCATAGGAAGCTCAGTCTCGAGCGTAAATAACATCAAGACCCCCGCGGAAATGTCACCAGAAAAGCATGGGAGGGGCCCCAGCGGAGAGAACAGTAAGGAGGAAGAGCGTGGCCGCGTTCATCTTTGCCCCTCTGTGAGTGAAGCAAGCAACAATCGCTACGCACCTTCCCAACTCACATCGGCCTGTGCGTGAAGAAAGGGAATATCCGCCGGTCTCTCAATTCCTTCAATCTCACATCTTTGACTCCCCCGGGCACCTAACCTGACCTCTATTCCCGCCTCTCTCCTACCTCGATTTCAGTAGGTGTCCATTCACCAGGGGTGTCTGTGCTCCATTTGTAAGATATGAGATCTTTACACATCTACTATCATGCACAACACAGACTAGATACATAACTGTCCACTTAGACTTGAACTTCCCTCAGAAATTCTTTAGCCTTGCATTGAATAACCATTCCCTTTTTCAATGAAAAAAGGTCTTCCACCTGATAAATCTATCGTGCCAAGGATTAACCTTGTCCTAGTACATCAAACTGTTGTCGTATGTTGGTTTCTGATTTCCACAAGTTCCTTTCGATCATCCTCTCTATATTTCTGCCCTAGGTGTGTATTCCAATTGACCTTCTTATTTGCCTATTCTAATTTGTGCACTAACTCTGTATGCAAATGACACGGATTCCCAAATACCATCTTGAATGGAGAGGTTCCTAATGGTGTCTTATAAATCATCTTGAAGGCTGAAAAGGACTTGGTCCAAGATCTGGGACTAGTCCTTCCTGTCTGGGCGATGAGCATCTGCAATATGGTCTTAACCTACCTATTCGACACGTCTTCTATGCCATAGGTATGTAGGTGGTAAGGACTAATGACACGGTGCTCGAAGCTGTAATCCTTCACAAGTTTGTTCACATCTCTATTTACAAAATAGCTACCTCCATCGGATATTAACACTTTGGGGACCCTAAACCTAGAAATTACATGCTCTATAATAAATTATAGATAGTCCTACTGTTTGCATCTTGGGTCAGGATATCATCCTTCTACCTTGACAAATAATCTACCACAAGAGGGATGTATTCAAATTTGTGGTTGATCGGGAATGGGCATATGAGATCGATGCCCAAGAGGCGAAGATATCACAAATGATGACATGCTGCATCGACAAATCGTCTATGTAACCAACGATTCCTCCCATTCATTGGCATACTAGGCATGACTTGACAAAAGTGATAACATCACAAAATAGTCGGCGAGTATAAGCCACACTACAATATCTTCCATGTGATCCTCTTCCCGGAGTGGTGTCCTATTTCCTCCATACTGTGGTAGTAAGTAAGGACATTCCGGTATTACTCCTGAGGAATACACCTCCTCCAGACACAATCTAGTCCCTCAAAGAAATTCATCAAATCCTCTCGATGGTAATGTCTCAAATCTGACTTGAGTCGATCTATGCTGCTCTTGGGCTAATCTTTGAGAACTTTCTTGTATATAAGATAGTTCACTTTATTGGTGTACCATGGGAGTGAGTCGATAAAACAAATGACTCGTCAGGGAAGGATTCTTGAATAGGTGTATCATTAGAAGCATCAAGGGTCTCAAGATGGGAGAGGTGATCAACCACTACATTCTTCTTTCCAAGTTTATCTCTAATGTCCAAGTCAAACTCTTGGATAAGTAAAATCCACCTAAGAAGTCATGCTTCCGTGTCCTTCTTTTCCATGAGGTACCATAGTGTTGTACGATCTATGAATATGACAACCTTGGATCTAATGAGATGAGACCTGAACATATCCAAGGCGAATACTACCGCATGCATTTTTTTCCGTAACTGTATAGTTACACTGGGTAGGGTTAAGAACTTAGCGTACATAGTGTATGGCTAAGGGAATTCCATTACTCCTATGTCCTAACACAACCTATTCAAATACTAAAATTTGGGTTTTTATTTAAATGAATTACTCACAATGGAATTGTATTTGTCGCAAACCAAAAAAGCTTCAAAGAAAAATATTTCTGTTTTGTACACAACTCAAGAAAACAAACAACAAAAAATGTTAGCACAAAATTGTGAGTGCTATTTATTTACATGTATAGTGTACAAGATCGAACTGAAGGAGGCTAAGAAAATCATGAGGGTTATTCAATTCAGTGAACATCAATGACAAGAAACAAGGGAATTCTATGAAGTCTAGTCTTGGTTCTTGAGTTTTTGTATTATTTATAAATTTTTATATTTATATTTTTATAAGGTTTTCTGATTTTTTTTCTTTTTTATTTTTTTACTTTTTGTAAAAGTTTTAATTTTATAAACAAAAGGAAATAAAAATGATTACAATAATTCAATGAGAAAGAAAGAGAAAGACAACTTTTTGGATTTTTATAATATGATAAAATATACAAAAAATCAAACAAAATTGTTTTGAGTCTCTAATAATTTTTTTATTCTTTTGTGATTTTCCAGAATTTTCCAAATTTTTTAAGCATTATAAATAAATCGAAAATATAAAATAAAGCAAACAGAATACAAAATGAATAGTTTTTATTTTGAAAATATCAATTGAGATTAAATTTTGATGAAATATAAAAAAAAGAAAGAGAATTTTTAAATTTTCTGAAAGGTATTTTGAAAATGTCTTGGAATTTTTTTATTCTTACGTTTTTTTAGTGTTGTATGATATTTTTAGTTTTTATGAAGAAAAAATGCCAAAATGGTATAGAAATTAAAAGAAATTCAAATGAAGAATCGAGATTTTTTAGAATTTTTTGGCAAAAATTTGCATTTTTATTGATTTTCAATTACAAACAGGAAATTTTTAGATTATTTTTTTATTTTTTTTAAAATAATAACAATGAAGGTGCAAAATAAAATTACGTAAGCAATATCTAATTAACAGAAATCCAAAGTAGTTTTTGTGGATTTTTTATTAGGTTTTTATCTAGCAAAATAAATGCAGGTGCAGAGGGACATGGATGTAAATATTGATGGTTTATAGACTAAATGTTAACAAATAAAAGGTCCAAGGTAGAATATGCAATTTATAAATGCATGTTGCTACACGTACGCTTCACTGGAATGAAACTATTTGCAAATAAAATACTTCCATGGTCTAAATAATAACATAAACATGCAGACTTTGTATTGCCATTAACCCAGTAAGTCACATGCTAGGTACGCTTGTAGTTCAAATAGGACAAAAGTGCAATTAAAATAAAAGCGAGGGGGCAGAAGTGTAATTATTCAATCCCATTACATGTATAGGACTTATTTGTAAAATTACAAGGTCAGGAGCACAACATTACCCTTTAAATATGTGGTGGATCGGATGACTAGATGGCTATAATGCTCACATCTGATGGTCAAGGTTGATACGAACGTGGAAGGTTAGTATTTGATCTGGGGGCTTCAATCCACGATCGACTTTTTTGGCTAAATCGACAGTTGTGATGAAGTCTGGAGTGATAGTTCTTGATCGTGTGGTGCCGGATCTGCATGGAAGAACTGGGAAGTAGATGGTCTCCAGAGAACTTTGATCGAGAAGATCTCGATCGTTCTCCGCTTAAGTCATCTTTTGAGAGGTGTTGCAGCTGCCTGTGGCCTCCCCTCATTGATTGATGGAGGAAATGGTTCTCAATAATGCCTGATTGAGATTCTAGAGGTCGGAGTTGGAAGGTGCTTGAGATGAACCTCCAGAACTCGATTCAGTTCTCCTTGTGTGCTCATCGGACCTGCAATAGTTTCCATACTATGAGGTAAATCTCTGATATAGTTTATAAATGCAAGAAGATGGGAAAATGGTGAAGGGATGAGAGATCTAGTAAAGGTGTTCGGAGGTGGAGCTAATCCTCAGATCTGTGATGGTTTGAGGAGGATTAGATATGATGGGAGGATGAGAAGGTCAGGGAGAAGGTGTCGGTCGAGTCGGAATTGGTTGATAGTGAATGGAACTCCTCCGATGCGGATCGGAGGTTGAAAAAAGTGGATCTATCTTACTGAGATGAAAGAGAAATTTAATGAAACAAAAAACTAATTTATATCTAAATAGTTCTATGTTATCCTACGATGGAAGGAGAAGGAAGATCGGCCTCGATTCGTAGTTGGTCGAGAGTCGGGACACGCAGTGAAGAACTCTAGTGTTTTCTTGGATCACGTCTTTCTCTCAGTTTCTCACACTCCTGCTTCAAGGAGATCAACCTCTATCACTGGTCGACACTCTAGAACTCAAGATCAGGGAGAATCGAATCGATTGGTAAAGGGCGACAAATTGTGGATATAAATAGAGGTTGCTCCAACGGATGTTTGAATTTGAATCGAGAGCAAATCGAGGCACAATCAGCGTATTTTGAGAGCTGGAGGGAGAGTCAGTTATTATGGTTAACTAAATGGAGAGGAAGGTATGGTGGTTTAATGATTAGAATGCGTGGAAAATTAGAGGAAGAGTGGGTGGCACGCGAGTAGAGCGAGCGGACGGTGTTGAATGAGAAGTTGACCCATGTCAGCAAACCTAGGTTGACCAATTAGAAGGCACACATGAAGAAGCAAAAATAGGTTAGATGACAAAATAAGATAAAAAAATAAGAAATGAATCAAAAAATTGAAAATTAGTTTAAAATAATAAAATAATAAAAAGGAAAATTGTAAGTAAATAATTAACTTATTTTTGGTATTTTTCATTTAATCAAATAATGTATACACAAGGTTTAAAATAACTATAAGGTGTTACTTATATATGTGTATACCGACATATACAAGGATTTAATTTAGTAAATTTTTTATATAGATATATACATATTTTTATTATTTATTTATTTATTATATTTTACAGTGATTTTAACGAAATTTTCATTTGATTTTTAGGAGTTAATTTATTAGGTTAAAGGAATCGGTATATGTACAATACATACATAGTGATATAAATATATATATATACACACACACATAATATATACATGATTTTATTTTTGTTAATTTTTCATTTTTTTGTATTTTATATGAGTCAAATACAACAATTACAATTACATTAAAATAAAATATTTGCAAATATGCATAAGAAAAATAAATAAATAAAGTACATAATATGCATAGGTATAATATACAACAACACTCCAATTAGCCACATTTTACAACTTAACTCTAATTTTCACGAAATCACTCCATTTAAAGATTATTTAATTTGGAGTACAATGAAAGTGATGAATTTGGAGTTTAAAGGGATAAGATATTGATCTTGCTAGTTGAGATGTGTGGCTTTTTGAGAGGGTTGTAATTTACACAATATTCATAGTTCTTTTGTTGCAATTATTTTTAATAATTACAAAAGATTTTTATTACTATTTTCAAGAAGAAATAAATTTAATTGGTGATGAATAAGTTAAAGAAAAGAATGTGTATTGTAAACATATGATGAATATATACAAGTGATAAATAATTTTCTTAAATTATAGGTATTTTGGGCCTTATCTCCCCCTTCTTTATTCCTTATCCATTTTGACTTAAATCTTTGGGTTCCATGAGACTATGTTTGGGAAGTCAACTCGAAAAGTTCCTAAGTAGAACACTTGGTGTCATTCATACAACTCTTCATCAGTGAACCAATTTTGGACACATACATTTTGCACTTAGCTCGACTTGCATGGGGTTGCGAAGGGAAATCCATCTTGGTAGTACGTTTTTATCCTTGCCTTTGCAGTATGGAAGTCTAAAGACAAGAGAGATTGGGGTTGCAATAGTCGCTATGGATGAGTGAAGGATCCGCTAACACAATTTTTCTAAGACCTCAAAAAAAGTACGGAATGAAAAATGTTATATCCGTCGGGGCACAAAGAGAAGAATGCAGTGCAAGCAACACTACAAAGCCAATTCAAAGAAGAATCCACCAAATAAGAATACGATCACAATGGTCCGAGTTTCCTTTAAAAAGCTTGCACATCTTAGTGGAACTTAGCTACACCGGTTGGGCTTCACAAGGAGATGTGTCTACAGTGGTCGCACTCCAGTTCTTTTCTCATTCCTCTACTTCCTCTCTATATTCGATTATGGACATAGCATGAACTGACCTCAGAAGGGAATACCTCCATCCCCAAGGAAAGAGTAGCTGTATGAGGAACCAATGGAAGTGTATAGCTGGGATGGACAATTTCTTCGCTTCTTTAAGCAGGAAGAGCTAATACTGTTCACATACCGTAGAAATTGAATTCAAGGTTGATAGAGTTTACGATATGAATGAGTGGATCTGAATTGGTTGTTGAGGTGAATGTAAACATGGATTTCTGGAACATAAGGGCAGTTGAGGCTAAAATCCTAATCCTAGTTAAGGCTCCAAAAAAATGCTTGTTTCAAGACCGATGAAGCTCTATCCTTTGTCTATTCTCATGAATTTGTTTAGGAAAAAAATCATTCTAACTTTCCTTCTTATTTTTTCAAATAAGTATTTGCTAAGGAACTAACAAAGTATAAGTATAGGGGGTTCATGAATACACGATTCATTAACATTATGTCTGCATTTTGTCTTAAAACCCTTAACAAATACATGTAAATATCTATTAAATTTCACTTTTTAACAAACCTTAGTCATGAATAAAAATGCACTTTATGCATGAAAAGCATGTAAATAAATAAAAGAATAAAAATAAAGAAAATAAAAATAAAGGCAAATTATAGATATGTATATATGTACAATGTGACTTGTAAAAATAAATAAAGCTGAAAGATATATTTATAACCTAATCCCCAAGACCAAGTCAATATGGATTGGTCGAAAAATAAATAAGTAGGGGGAGATAAGGAAGAAAACAAATAAAAATAATTAATTTCACACTTCATACATTCTTCATTAATTATCCAATAAATATCAAAACTTTAAAGATTTTAATTAATTCGTATGAATATATTTTTTACCGAGCTCTTTTCCTAGATATTTTTAAAAATGTATAGAAAAATATAAAAATAAGTTAAAAATATTATCTAGAATAAATGCCAAGAAATCCAACTTGTAAATTCTCAAAGTCCAAACTTCTGAACATCATAACTTGCTCATACGAACTCCAATTTCACTCTACTCACTTTTAAAGTTCATAAAATAATATTCTCTAATTAAGAAAGGTGAATTCACTAAAATCAGAGTCCATTTGCAGAAAGTCGATTTTGGGACCAAACCACAATTGGGTTTTTGGGCTATCTATTTTATGTAGAACATATTATTTATTACTTTAAAGATTTTATAATTTCTAATTATTTTCTTGATTTTGTATTTAACAATAATTTATTTCATGATTTTTGGAGATTTTTTATTATTTTAAATAAATAAAAAAACCTTATTTATAAGTATAAATGAACTATATAACTTATACTTGTATTTACTAAAATACTTAAACTAATTTATTAAAATTCACAAAAAATCATATATACTTTATTTATTAACCTAATAATTAATCAAATATAAAATTAATATACTATTTATTAATTTATTAAATTAAAAATCCAAAACTTCTTTTCAAAGTATTAATTATATTTATTTATTTATGTAATATTTATATGTTGTAAAATAATTATTATTTATTAAAACTAATCATACCATTATTTAGATAATTTAATTACCTATATTTTTTTGTTTTTATACCTAACTAAAATAAATCTATTTACTATTTACTCCTTAATTAATAAATTATTTCTTGAATCTGGCCAACCATGTGCTGACATGTGTGAGCACCTGGGACCTTCTTCTTCAAGAAGGCCGACTAGATTTTTTTTCAACCACCATCGTTGTCTTCTTCTCCACGCAACTTCTTAACCTCTTCCTCCTATCCATTCCGTCCATCCTCTTCCTTTAACAACCCAGATCCACGCCAATCGTTGATCTGCTAACAAACCTCCATTGATCGCCTACAATCGTCTCCATGTTCATCATTCCAATGCCCACAGCTTCTAGAACTAACTTGGAAGTAACACCACCTTTACCGCTGTGCCCAGCCCTGACCTGGAGGTGTCAGCTCCGTCCAAGGCAACTGCGTGGAAGAGGGGATATCGGAGGAGGGTTCCAAAGTGATCTCCGCCTCTCATCGTCGCATTGCCGCCACGTCCTGCTCCGAGAAGACCTCCTCATTGAGCCATCATCCAAAGGTCATACACCTTCAATTCCCTAGGTCACTCATCCATCATTTGCATTTTATTTATCGATCTATGTGCCATGTTTAGCTCTCTTAAGTGTGTAATTAGGATCTACAATCCTCCATCTTAGACATACAACCAAATCACCCTTCAAATCTCACTCGAATTCCATCAAAATCATGCTCCATTGTTCTTCCATTTTCACTATTATAAACTTCCTAGAAATTATTTTAAAATATGCAAATCTACATATTTTGGCCGATTCTTTGGTGAATCGAGCAACCAACATTCATTTGCAGGTTCATTCACTCATCTGGAGCATCAAGACACAACAATCTGGAGACACTTCATATTCAAATAATCAAGAGGCGACTTTACAATTTCAGTTTAACCATTGAGAACAGGATCCATCTTCATCAACATTTCATGGTGATCTCCACTGTCCTTGAAGCCTTATCCACCGCAGTCGAGCTCGAGGTGTATAGGAGACACCCCTATGGACCTATCAGAGGGCCAAAAGCTTTACCATGCTTAGGGTAGAAGCTGGAGAAATCTCCCTCGATGCCAGCTACACGGAGGAGGTGAAGAACTTCAAGAACAACCAAAACACACAGTTGGGTGACACATGGCATTCACCGATGGTTTAGATAACTTGATATAATATAATTTCAGTCGTCAGATGAAAGGGTAGAAAATTTGCAGCATAAACCCAGTGAAGAATCCAAAATTGCCAGCAACTCCAAACATTTCCAAAAATTACATTTAGGTCTTCATGTAGGGATCTAAATGTAATAACTTTACTTTTCCTTGCCTTTTAGCCCTTATCAGGAACCAGTTTGTAACAGAACCTTAAACTTTTTTCTAGCAGTTATACCCGTGGCTTGTAGGGGTGTTTTTGATATCATTTTTATTATATTTTTCTTTGAATTTTCTAGGGCAGTTGCACAACTACCCCATCAACCTTTCTACTTTTATTTGTTGATTTCCATCGCTTAATTTTATTCTTCTTCTAGGTCAGACCATTCTAAGACCTTTGCTTTCGATCGCGCTTGCCTCTGACTTGTGTAAACATTGCACTACTAGAGGGATTCTTTTTCTTCATTACATCTTCTATAGATTTTAATGAAGCTATGAGTTCAACATTAGATAATGTCAATTTATTCATCTGGTACGATACCACATAATTAGTGAAAGAGATTGACTGGGCCAAATTACTTGGATTGGATCCGTAATTTGGATCTTGTCCTTTCTACAGACTGCATATCTTATGTGTTATCTAAGGATAAGCATGCAAACCCTGAGACACTAGAAGAAATCAAGTACACTGAAAAATATGATGAAGATCATTCATTGGCGATGTTATATTCTGGGATCTCTCTCTAATGTACTTTAGAAGCAACATGTGGAGATGGATAATTGCTAGTGTATAATGTATAATCGGAAAGAGATGTTTAGTGATATTAACCACACAAAATGTTATAATGTCATGAAAGAACTAATTCACTTCAAGATGCAAAACGAGACTTCAATTCGAGAGCATGTGATTAAAATGTTTTGTTACCTCTCAGAGTTGGAGACTTTCGAGGCTGAGAAGGACACGTACATGTAGTCTAACTTCATTCTGTTGTACTTACCTAATCGAGTTAGTTTTGAGTCTTTCATTGAGTCTTTTTTAAAATCAAGAATAAAATGAATATTTTCGAGATTTATTTCTTTTATCGAAAATTGAAGTATAAATATTATGCTTCTTCGAGTTCGACCCACACATACTTACCAGGCTAAATAACATAGTGTAGATGAAATAGGAGAGAGAAATTATTGTTTCTTATCATTTCTCTCTCCTATTTCGTTGATTTTTCTTGTTTTCAATGTGGCTTTTGCTTTAGTGGTTTTCTACAATTGACATCTCTATTCCCTAGCAAAAGTTGTGTTATCATGTAGCGGAATCCATCGGTGGTTCATGGTTTCTCCAGGGTTGTGCAACTGCCTCATCGTGTGTGGCTGTCTTGTGGGCTATTGTTAATCCTTGGGTCGCTCGTCTCCTCTGCCCTTTTGTTGTTATATCTCTCCATTGGCAGGTCTATGTGGCTTTGCTATGCCATCTCGCATTTGCGTCAACACTCGTCTCACTTTTGCCATGAATGCTCCCTGATCCCTGATCTGTCTCTGCATGGTCTCCAGGGAAGCTAACAATGTGTTATTGATAGCAGCCTGGTCCAAAACATAGGAAAAAGTCTATGGTTGTTCATCTGTGTAGTTCTCCTTGTTGGCCGTCTCTTGGATCTCTACAAAGGAAAAAACCCCAACTCATGTGTCGTCAAGGGAAGAAAGAACTGTGCTGGCCTCTGTTCTAGCACCTCAGGAATGGTAGAAGGGTGGTCGACGGGGAACAGGGTGGTAGTGAACTCAGGTTTAGAGAGTGAGTCTGAGCTCTCTGAAGCTACCTAGATGAATGGAGAGGAGCGCTCGAAAGCGGTGCTGCCAAAGGTAGCCTAAGGGACCTCCTTCCCATCATCGTGATGTAGGGATTTATTAATACTGGATATGGAATGCAAATAGGATGAGAAATCAAACCCCAAGTTTGAAGGATATTGAGAGTCCTCAAGCACATCACGGAAGCGTGTCGATCGCATCATATGCAATCGGAGCAACTAGTCGCACTAGTCGCTAGATGCGGCAGAAATTAAAATTTTTAATCTAGTGATGAAACCACATGATCACGAGAACATTTCTTGGAACGTTTCATCAAACCACAAAGTATAAGGAATACCTCTTGGAGCGCGGTTGTAATCGTGAGATCCCAAACAAGAGATCCTCCTGTCTTAAGTCCGATCCACGAAGAACGCACGTGTGGGCGCGATGATGAGACGCGTTCCTCCCGCAATCCTCGATGAAGATCCAAGCAATGAATCCCCTGATTTCGTCAAACGAAATCCGTCGTCTTCCTTTAGAGCAAGCAACCCCAAAGAAGAAGGAGATCCTCGAGTCGTCGAAGGCGAAAGCGAGAGAGACTCTCCTTCTCAACACAAAGTGGACGGCCACTTTTTGGACAAGAAAAAGAAAGAGGGCGAGAATGAGAGAGAGCGAGAGAGAGTAGTAGTCTTCTACAACTCTTAATAATGTACCTTGAAAGGCTAGGTTAGCCCTCCTTTTATAGTAGTTTAGGATCCAATGGATCTCAATCCATGGGACACATAGATCCAACGGCCATGGTGATCTATGTATTAATCAATGGTCATGATTGTTGTTGGTTAAAAACCAACAACATTAATTTATATTTAAATTAAATATATGCTGCAACATTATCAACACAATTTAATTTAACATAAATTAATTTATCAAGAGATAATAAGATAAAAGAAATGAGGAGATAAATAAATCCCCTCAAAATAGGGGGCGTCACCCATGGTTGACGCCACCCCTATTTTTGGGTGATTTTTGTCTCCTATTTATTTTATCTATCAAAATTATCAACCAAATTAATTCCAAATTAACTGGTGAATATTTCAATTCATGCCATTGAAAATATGTGAATCATGTTCACAACCCAAACTAATTTGTAAATTACATTTCCAATTAATTAATTAATGTGAATCCAATCCACATTAACAATTAACAAATGCTATTTACAAAAATTCTCTCTCTTCAATATATGTATATTATAAATCATATTTATAATACACAAATATCACGGATAATATATCCACATTCTCCAATCCTTGATAATTAAATCCTATTTAATTATCTTGGATAATCATTCTCACAATATGAATCTTATTCATATTATGATTGATAATTAAATCTCATTTAATCATCAAGTTCTTCTTGCTTGGATATGTAATTTATCAATTGAATTATTCTTGGACTTCTGCAAGAATAATGTGCTTTCTCCGCAAATACTTGGAGATAAGGACAGGGCGATTGTATTGTTCCACGTATAGTGACTTGGATATTGAGATCTCATCTCAAATCCAGATCTTACGGATCTCCCACCGATGCTTGGTTAAATCAAGACCGCAAATCTAATCTTCTGATTGCATCTGAATTACATTCAGACCAATGTCCAATACGTGGACCAAGATCAGATTGCTTCTCTACTGAGAGCAGTCACTAAAATCCAGACTTGTTTCATTACTCCCTCGGAATGGAAGCATCATGGTTATACAATTGTTTATGATCACATCACCCTCAGGTATTCCTAATACCTGTACATTCTGCGTATTGGAAGACCCATGATCATCCTGAAGATTAAGATCCATTTTGTATTGTCTTCGTCAGAGTTTAAACACTATGTTTCTCAATCTTGGTCATTGGGAGTTGGTATCAATCATATGCTTTCCCAAAGCATATATTATACCTTCAAATTCATGTCAAGCTTCCAAAGCATGACGACCATGCATGGAATTTGATCGGTCCCAATACCTCATGAGTGAGCTCATGTCTTCCGGTTCATAAGTGAACCTGTATGATCGCTTTGAGAGATCGTATTGCTCATATGCCCTTATATGCACACCAACTCACCGGTGTAAAGACCTTGGTTAGGCCATCATCCTATTGGTCTGCCAAATGTACATACTCACACATATAGCAATACACTTGTCTCCGATCAGAGGATGCGTGCCTATGCTGTGACAGCATTCAACTTAGGACTTAGGCTATCTCAATCTCGTTAAGTCAACCCATTGACCTAACTAATCTGACACCTCTGAATTACTATTCCCATGCAGAGGACCTGCATCAAGAGGTCGGTCAGTTATCAGCCTATGTGATAAAGGATTGCCATCTCCTACTCAGGCTGAAGATCATCTCTTAACAATCATTTGACGATGCTTGATGAGTCCTCTATCTAAATCCTTAGATATTCATCCAAACACCAGCCTCTATGATTCATTTATTGAATCAACAGCTATATGATCATCAAGATGGCCATGGTACATAACCCTAATTGTACATAGGGCCTTTATAGTGCATTCATTCATTTAATTCAGAAAGGGAGTGAAACAACAATAACTTTTATTGATAAATAGATATATTACAATAACACTTATTGTAAGAATGGTTCGCCCAGGGCTGACATGTCTAACAATCTCCCACTAGCCCTCAGAACCATTCAGGTACAATACGTAAACCCATACTCATTACATGCTGGTCAAAAACCTTCTGTGTCAGAGGTTTGGTAAGAGGATTAGCAATGTTATCGGCAGAGGCCACCTTGGTGATGATGATATCACCACGCTTTTGCATCTCCCGAATGATGTGGTATTTCCTTTCCACGTGGTTGCTCTTTTGATGGCATCTGGGTTCCTTTGCTAGGGCAATGGCTCCCGTGAAGGATATGGTTAGATCCTCAAGCGCATCACGGAAGCGTGATCGTCGTATCGAATACGACGAAGAACGACTAGTCGCACTAGTTGTTCTATGCAGCGGAAATTAAAAAATTTTTCTTGCGACGAAACCACATGATCCAAGAACACTTCTCGGATCGTTTCGTCTAAACCACAAACAAGTATTAGGTTTACCTCTTGAAGCGTGGTTGCGATCGAGTCTCTAAACAAAGAGACCTCCTGTCTCAAGTCCGATCCGACGGAGGAGACGCTTGCGAGCGCGGGGATGAACCGCGTGCTTCTCGCAATCCAAGTTGATGATCCAAGCGGCGGATCTCCTGATCTCGACACACGAGATCCGATGTCTTCTTCACGAGCGGGGCGCACCGAAGGAGACGGAGATCCTCGAGCAAACCATCGGACAGCATAACGACAATGCCGCAGCGATGGAGAACCTCTCTAGGGCATCCATGGTGGACGGCCACATGAGAGAGAGAGAGAGAGGACGTGTAGAGAGAATGAGAGAGAGAGAGAGAGAGAGATTTGTTGCCTCCACTTATGTGTCTCTAGAAGAGCAATGGGGTGCCTCTCCTTATATAGGGTTTTGGGATCCATGGATCTCAATCCATGTGTCAACACAAATCCAATGGTCCACATTAATTTGTGTTTCTTTCAATGGTCATGATTTGTTGCTAAAAACACAACAACAATTAATTTAATAAAAAAATCAAATATACAATAAATATAATTTGATTTTATATCAAATTAATCTCCAATGGAGAAATAGGAAAGGAGGCAAGCCTCCTTCCATAAGGAGGGTGGACGGCCACCAATTCCTCATGGGAATTGTGGCCGTCCCCTCTCCTTTTTAGGAAGGGAGCTTCCTTTTCCTATTTCATGAGATTATATTATCTCATGATTCTCTCCAATATTTGCAACAACTTTTGTTGCAAATTATTTCACAAAAATAAATCCAATTTATTTTGTGAACATTACAATCATGCCATTGGAAATTTGTGAATCACATTCACAACCCAAAACAAAATGTAAATTACTTTTTCAATTTAATGTCCAATGTGAATCCAATTCACATTAACATTTAATTAACAAATGTAAATTACAAACATCTCTCTCTTATATATTATAAATCATATTTATAATATATTTGATTAATATGGATATTGCTATCCACATTATTCATATCCATGATGATTAAATCACATTTAATCATTTTGGATCTCTATTCTCTTGTGTCCAAATAATATGAATCATATTCATATTACTTACATCTTTGATAATCTAATTATCTAAGATAGCTCTCTTTATAATATGAATCAAAATCATATTAATCATGATAATTAAATCACATTTAATTATCCATATTCTCAATGCTCGGATACATATATCAACAATAGAATTATCCATGAATTCTTTCAAGGATAATGCGCTTTCTCCGCAGATACTTGGAGATAAGGACAGGGCGATTGTATTGTTCCACGTATAGTGACATGGATATTGAGATCGTATCTCAAATCCAGATCGTGGGCCTCCCATAGATGCTTGATTAAATCAAGACCGTAAATCTAATCTTCTCATTGTATCTGAATCACATTCAGATCAATGTCCAATACTTGGACCAAGATCAGATCACTTCTCTACTGAGAGGAGTCACTAAAATCCAGACCCGTTTCATCACTCCCTAGGAATGGAAGCGTCATGGTTATACAATCGTTTATGATCACATCACCCTCAGGTATTCCCAATACCTGTACATCCTGCATACTGGAAAACTCAGACTAAACCCGAAGTATTCGATCAACTTTATACTTTCTACTTCATGGTTTTATCATTAAGTTTCTCATTCGATCATTGGGAGTCGGTATCGATCATATACTTTCCAAAAGCATATATCATACCTAGGTCTTGATCATATACTTTCCAAAAGTATATATCAAACCTACAAATTCAGTCAAGCTTCCAAAGCGAGACGACCGTGCGCACGGAATTTGATTCTTCCCAATATCTCATGAGTGAGCTCATGTCTTCCGGTTCAGTAACTGAACCTGTATGATCCCTTTGAGAGATCGTATTACTCATATGCCCTTATATGCACACCAGCGCGCCGGTGTATAGACCTTGATTAGGTCATCAACCTATTGGTCTGCCAAATGTACATACTTAGACATATAGCAACACATCTGTCTCCGGTCAGAGGATGCGTGCCTATATCATGACAGCATACGATATAGGACTTTGGTTATCTCGATCTCGTTAAGTCAACTCTTTGACCTAACTAATCTGACACCTCCGAATCTCTATTCCTATGCAGAGGACCTGCATCAAGAGGTCGGTCAGATATCAGCCTTCAGAGATAAGGATTGCCATCTCCTACTCAGGCTGGAGATCATCTCTTAACAATCATCTGACGGTGCTTGATGAGTCCTCAATCTAACTCTTTAGATATTCATCCAAGCACCAGCCTCTATGATTCAATAGTTGAATCAACAGCTGTATGATCATCAAGATGGCCATGGTACATAACCCTAATTGTACTAAGGGACCTATTAAGCAAATTATGTATTCTTTATTTCAGATTAAGGAGTGAATTGCAATAACATTTATTGCATAATGGCTCGCCGTGGGCTCGCATTTCCAACAATCTCCCACTAGCCCAAAGAGCCATTAATGGGCTAATCATTTAAACCCGCTCTCATGTGACAATCATAGGCTATTTAGAAAATAGCTAGGTAAGCTGATCAGTCACTCTGTTCCCGCGAGACTATGCCAAGTCCTTTTACGGCACTTGCATATCCCCAGTAACAGTGCTCGCATCTAATGCGAATGTTGCATCTCATGCAACCAATACTCAATCTAGTTGGTTACATTGTCCCTGACATCATAACCAGCATCCCCATAATCCTTATTAGAATACCTTCATTCCCGGAGATCTCTATCTCCTAAGGTATCTAAAGTTTAGACCTTTATAGATCACTATCTACATGGTCTTAAACTTTTGAAGATAAGACTTTGAGATTACTATCTCAAAAATCTCCTCATCTATGAAGATTTTGTTATTACTGCAATCAAGTGTTTTATCTATACAGTAGGATTAGTAACAATTTACTACTCCCACTGCATGATAGACATCTGGTATTTGTACACTCTAGCATACACTCAGCTTCTCGTAACTAATGCACAAGTGCAAGTAGTTGTAGCATTTACTTCCTCAACTCTTTGAGGTGCTATCCCTTAAGATAGGTCAGTACCATATCTTAATGGTTAGAAGCCTTTCTTGGAATTTCTATGAATAGAATATATCCAAGGTATACTACAAATGTGACAGTCCAATTATCCTCTTCTCTTGGCTTCTGAACAACTTCAGAACTAAGATCTAAGAGGTATCTTTGAAATCATATTTCAAGATATGGAATAACCAAAGAATAAAACACTTATTATTATCCTTATATCATTTTAAATGATCAGGATATCATCTATATTTAGCGCAATGAACACATAGGCACTCCCACTAAGCTTCGCATGGCTCATCAAGATTTCATTTGAAATCATAACATTTATAATTTCATCAAATCTTATGGTCCATCTCAAAGAAGCTTATTTGAGTCCTTAGATGGATTCCTTATCTTGTACACCTTGCTTTTCTCAACCATGAAGTCCTGGGGCTACTTCATGTGAATATCCTCAGAGAGATATTCATAGAGGAATGCAATCTGGACTTACATCTCGAAGATGCAATAGTCAAGTTGTGTAGCTAAGGTTAGCAATATTCTGATGATTTTAAGCATGGTCACCGAAGAGCAAGTCTCATTGCAAGCAATGTCTTCTCTTCCGGTGTGTGGCTCATGGCTACGAACCGTGCTTTGAGGGTCTCTACCTTCTCATCAGGTTCCCTTTCTCTTGAAGATCCATTTACACCTTTACAGGTATTACCCATATAGGTGGATCCTCGAGGGTCCATATACAACACTTGTACATGAAGTCTACATTAGACTTTTATTGCTAACATCCATCTATCCATGCTATGATCTTCAGAAGCTTCATCACATGAAGTTCGATCATTGTCAGATTTCTCTGACACATGGAATCCATCCTCAAACTTATTTGAAGAGGTTTTAGTGTTTCATCTTCAATTATCCTTTTAGTTTCCAATTTTAGGAGCCTCATTATCTTTTCAAGATTAAATGAGTTCCTACACTTCATTTTTATCTTGATTCTCAAGAGTCTCAACCTCCAAGAATCACATTCTCAGAGATGAGATATTTCAAGAATCTCAAGATCATAAAGTAGGTATCCAATACCATCCTTTATTTTCCTAATGAAGCATCACTCTCAAGTGCTAGATTCCATCTTGCATGGAACCTTATTAAGGATATACATTGTAGTCTCTACTACACATATATACCTGGAAACTAAGGGATAATTATGCTAAAATTCATCATTGATAAGATCATGTCACACATGATCCAATTGTATCTGCCTATAACTCTATTGAGTTAAGGTGTGTTAGGAGGATTGAGATAGAAATGATATTCATATCTCTATAAGGTATTCTTTGAATTTATCTAACAGGTACTTGCTACCTAGATTAGATCAAATTCATTTTATCTTCCTTCAAACTTTTGGTTTTAAACCAAAAATAATGAAATCTTTGAACATTTCAAAGGTTTCTTAGGTGAAGAGAAGAAATCTCATATCATACATAATCATCAACAGATATCACATATCCATAATGTTTACTATGATATAGATGATCTGCATACATCGATATGTATGAGATCCTGAATACCTTGACATCTTACACCTTTCTCTAAGAAGGGTGTATTGGACATTTTTCTTTGAATACAATATTCATAAGTATGTAAGTTTTGAAATTTTAGACATTCTAAAGTTTCATCTCTTACTAGTCTATTAATCAAATCAATAGACAAATGTCCAAGGCTTGATGCTAGATCATTGTCAAATGATCTTCATCCTCCTATTGATCTTAAGGTTTAATTTCAGTATTTAGAAATGTTAATGAACCATTCATTAATTTTCTAATTTAGTGGAGTCTACTAGATTTTAGATTACTATCTGAAATATCTCCATCATAACTTTTTATGATAGTTCTACCTCATAATTCATGTTTATTTCCAACATTTAGAAACAAACAATGAGTGTATTCTTATATCTAGGTCATAGAGACATTCTCTAAGACTAAGGACTCTCCCACTGAAATTAACAAGTCTATCAATCCAACAGAGATTGTTGCAACATTTGCATCAATATCCATGTGGATAACTATAAACCTTTAAGATCAAATTTTCCAGTCTTCTAAAACATATGCAACCTATTGCAAATGTCATCAGAAGATTGAGATACAATTATTTGACTTTATCTTATCAATGATTTATGTAGATTAATCTGATGCTCTATCCGAGTCCTTCTCTAAGGATTCTAGATAGACTTGATAGTCATACTATCAACACATCAACTTATTGCAGTATTGGCATTTATCCAACTCTTCGGATGACATATGGAAGTCATAGATGTATAGTCAACTCTTTGACCATACTTCTTACTCGGGTCCAACCCATGCTTCCACTGCGCTCCCTTTATCTATAAGCAACCATTGCTTAAGACTAAGGATCTCTTATGTAAGAGCATTTCAACATTTATACATGCTTCATTAAATTCATACAATATGAATATTATGAAGCTTCATGAATGACCAGAGTATAGATAGTAGAATGATGACACTCATCATCTACATCCATCTAAACTCTTAAAACATAGGTTCAGGTAGGTACTCAAACAATTTGAATACACCATCTCTTATAGAGCCACCATTCTGCATGATGCAGTGAACCATCTCATTCATGTTAAATGTCAAGAGCACATATGTATGCCCGAATATCTTCATAAATTTTATAAGGATTATTTGACAATTACGATCATTATCGACATGTCACTTTCAAAGTACATCCGATGAGAGATCAAGACTATAGAGACACACAAACCCTAGGGTTGTAGTCCTATTATCTATTTAATTGCCATTCCTCATTATTATGAGGAAACTTGCACATTGCAACCACATACATTATGTGTTCAACTGCAAGTACAATATCTGGATCATGAGTCCAATCCATGATATTTTACTGGTTATTATTGAGTATATCATTGAGTGGGTTTTAATGAAGGATTATCTGAAATAAGAAATTTGCATAAATATATAAATATATATATTACTTTGATTTAGGATTTTTATATCAAAGTTGTCTTGTCTTGTCAACACTGAAAGTTCATTCCCTTAATCACTTTCAATGTAAGAGATATACTTACCATTATATCTCAACAAGATCTGGGATCTCCTTCCTTATCTTTGTTGCATCCCAATAATATGAGAACCTACAACTCGGATAAAAAGAAGCGGGAACACATTCCGCCTTGCAAGTCCAACTTGCATCTCCCAATTCGGTCTTTAACACCCGGGCCCACCACCCCTAAGGCAATGTTGACCCGTCATTAATTGAACCAACCGTCAACAGGAATACAACTCGCTATGCGCAATCCAATATCGCCCCAATAATATGAGGACCCGATATTGGGGTCACTACGCATACGTCCTTACTCTTTCGAGAAGCGAAGAGCCCGATCCAAATGGATCGTATGCAGGAGCTGTCACTTCGGACAGGCGTCTCCTACATACAATATCTGGCGACGGAACCCTTCGCCTTGACGGGAGACCATGGATGTCACTTATGTGATCCTCCATATCATATTCAAATTCTAATTAATCATTATGAATCATATTCATTATGATTAATTCTTCCAAGGGAATTATTAACTCCAATAATATTAGAGTATTTCAATCTTAATTGGATTCCAATTAATCTAATCATATTAAATTAATGATCCAATTAATATCCAACAAATATTTTAATAGTTACTTGAATAATGGTATTATCTCAAATACGTATTATTTCGAATTTTAATAATTAGAAAAATACATCTTAATCCCTCGGACATTATCCCGGCCCTACCCGCTGTCATGGCCAGTACCGACGAGAGTGGGACGGACCACATACGTTGCAACCCGCAACCCCAATGCTCTCCGACTAGGCACCATATCCGCCTCGGGAAAGGATAATGCCAAATTGATTAATTTGTACTTGAGATGATCATCGGTTCTTCAACCGAAATTGTACCATATAGTAATAATCAAAACATTTTTGATTAACATTATAATGAGATTTGCTAAACAAATCCCAAGTCCTATTCAAGCAACATGTTTGTTGGAATGTTGATCATGTAGATCATGTAACCAATCTTGATCTAGATCACATCTAATCATTTGTTGGTTAGGGCAAAGTCATTTAAGGACATAATTATTATTAAATATTTCACAAATATTTATGCATAATTATTCCAGGAAATTAAACAATTTAATTTCACTAATTAGTTAAATGACAATCACTAGGTTCTTGATTAGGAAAGTATTTTCAGCAGTGACCCTCACTTACTAAAAATACCATATCTAAATCAATTTAAATCCAAATTAAGCAAAATAAATTTCTAAAGTTTGCTAACTTGATTTACAACAGAACCCAAGAGATTTGCACGCATTTCAAGGCGTTTCAAATCCGCAATTAACATCTTAATTACGTCATGATCCGCAGTCCCCGAAACAGTGGATACATGTTCACTAAAATGAGCATATCTAGAGCAAACGGAATCGAAATCACGCAAACTCAGATCCTACGGTTTCCTTATTTAATGGGGAACAAAATCCAATTATTATTTTCGTGTTTAAACAATTTAAACAGTGCCGAAAATAATATCAAAACAGAGATGCGAAAATGAAATGCAAGAAAACTTTCGCAAACCCTAATGAACCCAAGTCGTCCTCGGTTTTTGGATCGTATCCAAAACCACCGACCTAAGGCTTTGATACCACTTGAAGGATATGGTTAGATCCTCAAGCGCATCACGGAAGCGTGATCGTCGTATCGAATACGACGAAGAACGACTAGTCGCACTAGTTGTTCTATGCAGCGGAAATTAAAAAATTTTTCTTGCGACGAAACCACATGATCCAAGAACACTTCTCGGATCGTTTCGTCTAAACCACAAACAAGTATTAGGTTTACCTCTTGAAGCATGGTTGCGATCGAGTCTCTAAACAAAGAGACCTCCTGTCTCAAGTCCGATCCGACGGAGGAGACGCTTGCGAGCGCGGGGATGAACCGCGTGCTTCTCGCAATCCAAGTTGATGATCCAAGCGGCGGATCTCCTGATCTCGACACACGAGATACGATGTCTTCTTCACGAGCGGGGCGCACCGAAGGAGACGGAGATCCTCGAGCAAACCATCGGACAGCATAACGACAATGCCGCAGCGATGGAGAACCTCTCTAGGGCATCCATGGTGGACGGCCACATGAGAGAGAGAGAGAGAGAGGACGTGTAGAGAGAATGAGAGAGAGAGAGAGAGAGATTTGTTGCCTCCACTTATGTGTCTCTAGAAGAGCAATGGGGTGCCTCTCCTTATATAGGGTTTTGGGATCCATGGATCTCAATCCATGTGTCAACACAAATCCAATGGTCCACATTAATTTGTGTTTCTTTCAATGGTCATGATTTGTTGCTAAAAACACAACAACAATTAATTTAATAAAAAAATCAAATATACAATAAATATAATTTGATTTTATATCAAATTAATCTCCAATGGAGAAATAGGAAAGGAGGCAAGCCTCCTTCCATAAGGAGTGTGGACGGCCACCAATTCCTCATGGGAATTGTGGCCGTCCCCTCTCCTTTTTAGGAAGGGAGCTTCCTTTTCCTATTTCATGAGATTATATTATCTCATGATTCTCTCCAATATTTGCAACAACTTTTGTTGCAAATTATTTCACAAAAATAAATCCAATTTATTTTGTGAACATTACAATCATGCCATTGGAAATTTGTGAATCACATTCACAACCCAAAACAAAATGTAAATTACTTTTTCAATTTAATGTCCAATGTGAATCCAATTCACATTAACATTTAATTAACAAATGTAAATTACAAACATCTCTCTCTTATATATTATAAATCATATTTATAATATATTTGATTAATATGGATATTGCTATCCACATTATTCATATCCATGATGATTAAATCACATTTAATCATTTTGGATCTCTATTCTCTTGTGTCCAAATAATATGAATCATATTCATATTACTTACATCTTTGATAATCTAATTATCTAAGATAGCTCTCTTTATAATATGAATCAAAATCATATTAATCATGATAATTAAATCACATTTAATTATCCATATTCTCAATGCTCGGATACATATATCAACAATAGAATTATCCATGAATTCTTTCAAGGATAATGCGCTTTCTCCGCAGATACTTGGAGATAAGGACAGGGCGATTGTATTGTTCCACGTATAGTGACATGGATATTGAGATCGTATCTCAAATCCAGATCGTGGGCCTCCCATAGATGCTTGATTAAATCAAGACCGTAAATCTAATCTTCTCATTGTATCTGAATCACATTCAGATCAATGTCCAATACTTGGACCAAGATCAGATCACTTCTCTACTGAGAGGAGTCACTAAAATCCAGACCCGTTTCATCACTCCCTAGGAATGGAAGCGTCATGGTTATACAATCGTTTATGATCACATCACCCTCAGGTATTCCCAATACCTGTACATCCTGCATACTGGAAGACTCAGACTAAACCCGAAGTATTCGATCAACTTTATACTGTCTACTTCATGGTTTTTTCATTAAGTTTCTCATTCGATCATTGGGAGTCGGTATCGATCATATACTTTCCAAAAGCATATATCATACCTAGGTCTTGATCATATACTTTCCAAAAGTATATATCAAACCTACAAATTCAGTCAAGCTTCCAAAGCGAGACGACCGTGCGCACGGAATTTGATTCTTCCCAATATCTCATGAGTGAGCTCATGTCTTCCGGTTCAGTAACTGAACCTGTATGATCCCTTTGAGAGATCGTATTACTCATATGCCCTTATATGCACACCAGCGCGCCGGTGTATAGACCTTGATTAGGTCATCAACCTATTGGTCTGCCAAATGTACATACTTAGACATATAGCAACACATCTGTCTCCGGTCAGAGGATGCGTGCCTATATCATGACAGCATACGATATAGGACTTTGGTTATCTCGATCTCGTTAAGTCAACTCTTTGACCTAACTAATCTGACACCTCCGAATCTCTATTCCTATGCAGAGGACCTGCATCAAGAGGTCGGTCAGATATCAGCCTTCAGAGATAAGGATTGCCATCTCCTACTCAGGCTGGAGATCATCTCTTAACAATCATCTGACGGTGCTTGATGAGTCCTCAATCTAACTCTTTAGATATTCATCCAAGCACCAGCCTCTATGATTCAATAGTTGAATCAACAGCTGTATGATCATCAAGATGGCCATGGTACATAACCCTAATTGTACTAAGGGACCTATTAAGCAAATTATGTATTCTTTATTTCAGATTAAGGAGTGAATTGCAATAACATTTATTGCATAATGGCTCGCCGTGGGCTCGCATTTCCAACATCCCGTGTTATCGCAGAGTAATGGGATGGGAGTATCAGAGGAAACTACACCAAGCTCCGACATGAACTTGCGCAACCAAACCACCTCCTTTGCAGCATCCGATGCGACAATGTATTCAGCTTCTGTAGTTGAATCCGTCGTAGTGTCCTGTTTTTTCCTTCTCCAGCTCACAGCACCACCGTTCAACAGGAATACAAACCCTGATGTCGACTTCCGATCATCAATATTCGACTGGAAGTCTGAATCTGTATATCCCAAGACTTGGAGATCACCATCCCTATAGACCAAGATGTAATCTTGTGTCCATCTTAGATATTTGAATATGTTCTTTACTGCATTCCAGTGTTTCTCTCCATAGCATGATTGGTAACGACTTACCACTCCCACCGCATGGCAGATGTCTGGCCTAGTACACATCATGGCATACATCAAGCTTCCTACAACTGGTGCGTAAGGGCATCCAGCCATGGGCTTCCTTTCCTCAACACTTTGAGGTGTCATCCCTTTGGACAAATGGATACCATGTCCTAAGGGGAGGAATCCTTTCTTGGAACTATCCATATGGAATCGTTCAAGAATCTTCTTGATGTATCCATGTTGTGATAATCCCAATATTCTCTTTTCTTAGTTTCTGAACAACTTCAGGTCTAAGATGTAAGAGGCTTCTCCAAGATCTTTCATCTCAAAGGTATGGGATAGCCAAATCGTCACACTGGTCATCATTCCTGTATCATTCCCAATGATAAGGATATCATCTACGTAAAGCACGATGAACACAATGGTGCTCCCACTAAGCTTCTTGTACACACAAGGTTCATCAGGATTTTGCACAAAATCATAACTCTTTATGGTTTCGTCAAATCTGATGTTCCAGCTATGAGAAGCTTGTTTGAGCCCACAGATGGATTTCATTATCTTACATACTTTACCATCCTCAACTATGAATCCCTGAGGCTGCTCCATATAGATATCCTCCTCAAGGTAACCATTGAGGAAATCTGTCTTGACATCCATCTTCCAGATGTCATAGTCAAGAGATGCAGCTATAGCTAGCAGTGTCTTGATGAACTTAAGCATGGCCACAGGAGAGAACGTCTCATCGTAGTCGATGCCTTCTCTCTATGTGTAGCCCATGGCTACGAGCCGTGCCTTGAAAGTCTCTACTTTCCCATCAGGTCCTCTCTTTCTTTTGAAGATCCATTTACACCCATTGGGTTTTACCCCTTTAGGTGGATCCTCTAAGGTCTATACACCATTTTTATGCATGGAGTCAATTTCTGACTTCATTGCTAGCATCCATCTATCCATGTCATGATCCGTGAGTGCTTCATCAAATGAAGAAGGATCATTGTCAGTTTCACCTGACACATGGAATCCATACCTTTCAGGTGGTGCAACCACCCTCGAACTCCTTCGAAGAGGTATGGGTGTTTCATCTTGATTTATCTCTTCAGTTTCTGGTGTAGGAATCTCAGAATCTTTAGGGGATTCAGTGAGTTCCTCTACTTCATTCCTATCTTGACCTTTAGGGAAATCATCCTCCAGAAATTTCACATCCCTAGAGACAAAAACCTTTTGGGTCTCAGGTCATAAAGCTGGTATCCAATACCATCTTTAACGTACCCAATGAAGTAGCACTCACGAGTGCGAGATTCTTGCTTACTTGCATCCACGTTCTTCGCATGGACCAAGCATCCCCAAACCCTCAAGTGTTTAACACTAGGTTTGGTTCCATACCAGAGTTCGTGAGGAGTCTTGGGTACAGACTTTCTAGGAATCTTGTTCATGATATAAATTGCAGTATATATTGCATATCCCCAGAAACTAAGAGGTAAATGTGCGTTCCTCATCATTGAACGGACCATGTCCATGATGGTCCTGTTACGTCTTTCAACAACACCATTAAGTTGGGGAGTTCCAAGGGGAGTGAGATTGGAGATAATTCCATTCTCTTTAAGATATTCCTTGAATTCATCTAAGAGGTACTCACCACCTCGATCAGATCGAATCCGTTTGATCTTCCTATCGGTTTGGTTCTCAACCAAAGCCTTAAGCTCTTTGAAATTTTCAAAGGTTTCAGATTTATGACGTAGTAGGAAGATAAACCCATATCGCGAATGGTCATCAATAAATGTCAAATAATATCGATATCCATTTCTAGTCACGGTACTGAAGGGACCACATACATCAGTATGTATTAGGTCAAGAATACCTTTGCATCTCGTAACCTTGTTACGGAAAGGCATCCTGGTCATTTTACCTCGAATGCAATGTTCATAGGTAGGTAAAGATTGAACCTATAGAAAGTCTAAAGGTCCATCCTTTATCAATCTATTGATCCTATCAATAGATAAATAACCAAGCCTTTGATACCAAATCATATTCGAATGATTTCCATTCTCCCTGGACCTTTTAGGGTTTCTATTATCAGTGGTAGTGACATTTATGACACATTCATCAATGCACAATTAATAGAGTCCACCAGAAGTCAGAACACCTATCGCAACATATATATCATATTGATTAATGTATAATTTATTACAAAACAGGAAGGAGTATCCATGTATAACAAGCTTAGACACATAATCAAATTCCTTCTGACTTCAAGTACTTAAAGACACTCTTTAAGTACTAGGACTCGACCACTAGATAACGATAGCCTGCACGTCCGATGGCGACTGCTGCAGCACTTGCATCAGATCCCATCTGGATGACTATCTTCCCTTGCTCCAGATTCCTAGTTTCCTGAAACAAATGCAATGAATTGCATACATGAACAGAAGCACCAGAATCTATAACCCAACTTCCTTCTCGTCCAATGAGAAAGCTAGTTTAAATGATGAAAGTATATTTCATACGTACTGGAGCTTTAACTTTGTCAGTAGACTTCAGGTAATCTGGGAAGTTACGCCACCAGTGCCTGGCTTCTTGTAGTGGTGACAGACATCAGACTTTTTCGATGTCATTAGTGTGAAAGCACTAGAAGATGAACCAACTCCTTGATTCTTCTTCTTTCTCTTCTGGGTCGGGCCCTTCCGAGAACCTTGATTCCGCCTGCGCTTTCCTCTCACTTGTGCAACCACTGCACTAGCAGAGGGGTCGTCCCTTTTCATGACATCTTCTACAGACTTCAATGCAGCTAACAACCCAGTGACGAATCTGAAAATGCGCTTGTTAAGAAGTTGTTTTATCGTTCGTGTTAAAAAGATTTGTCGTGGGTTGTAGGCGGCAATCGGAATCGGTCAAGAAAATATCCACACAAAATATTCGTCAATTTTAATTAATGGGGTTTTATGTTTATTTTACTTGGGCAAGTCCCAAGGTCGAACTCAAGGAGGCAAAGAAACAACCTAGAATTATGTCTATCAAAACTCGTGCACGGTTTTCAAGGCAGTCTCTTTTTTTTGAATTTTCAATGAAATATAGGGTGTAATATGCAATTTTGGCCTATTTTAGGGACTAAAATGGAAATTTCGTTCAAATTATGTCCGAAAAATACGAAACTTGGCCACTATGTAAAATATGATGAAATGAATGCACTGTATTTTTTTGGAATCTTTGAATGTAATATGAATTTTTTACGAATTTTTAATGCAAATTGAGTGAATTTCAATATTTAAATATAATAAATACTAAACCTAATTATTTTCAAGGGAATAACATTATCTAAGATCTATCACTAGGTAATGTATATCAAAAAAATCCTAAATCTTGAAAATGTGAGATTTAATACCTATTAAAAATCAAACACTGAAATATGCAAAATGATTTTTACAGGGCAATCTATGAATGCAAATGTAATTTTTTTGGGCACAATGTCAAGCAAAATTAACTTTACAATGTGATTTTTTGGGGATTTTTAGAGCAACGGTTAATCAAATACAAAATTAAGAGCACAAACTAGGCAAAATATGCAATTTTTCACAAAACAATTAATCATTAATTAACCATCAATCACAAATATGTCCACAATATGTCAAACTATAGAGAATTAAAATATGAACATCACGCTATTTTTGAATAATAAAATAATGTCGAGAAGAGGTTGAAAATAGAGGGGGAACACAAGGGTATAACTGCAATAAATAATATAAATATAAAAAGGTAGAAGAAGGACCTATTTGTAATTACTTATAGTTGGGAGGTGTTTTCTTCAGAATACCCAAGGGAGCACGTGCAGCGCACGTGCTCCTTGGGTGTATGGACATTTTCGCAAATAAGAGGAGCTCTAGGTGTCGTATGCAATTTTTCCAACATCACGTGCAAGGCACGCGACCTGGATTGATTGTGGTTGGCGTTTCCACGTGCGGGGGACCTCCGGATAGGTGCCTCGGTGCTGGCGTGGGTGGTTGATGGCAGAGGCGGAGGGGCACCAGCAGGCGTGGACGTCGAAGGGCGAGCTTCTGGTAGGTGGAGGTGAAAGGGAAGCTCCTGGAGGCGATGTTGCGTTGGTGAAGTAGCCAGGCGGAGGCGAGGCAGAGTGTTGGTGTGGCTGGAGGCGTCGGGGGCAAATGAGGTTTTTGCGTCGATGGCGGAGATGGTGGCGGTTGTCGGTGAAGATGGTTAGCTCGGTGAAGATGAGGAGGAGTAGGTGTAGACGTTGGTGGTCGAAGGTGTGGACGGCGGCATTGTCGTAGACGAAGTTGTAGTTGTCGGTGGCGGAGCAGGTGAAGGTCGATGAAGTCGGTGGCTCGATGGCGGTAGACCGGAGCAGGGGCAGTTTGCTGGGAGGCGCTTCGACGGCCACACAAGGGTGACCGAACCTCGCCGGAGACGAAGAGCGACCGGGTTGTCACCCCGGTCCTCTGTGATGCTAACGGCGGATAATCATGGTAGGAGGGCTAGCGTTCTTTAAATAGAAGGTGGGTCGGTGGCCGGAGATGGGAGGTGGAGGAGGTGACGAGGTCTGCATGAAGATTCGTAAATCAGGGATTCGTGAGGATGGTTTTGGGAAGATCGGCGGGGACACTCGACTACGAATGGAATGGGGAATCTGAGAGGGATTCGCGGTGGGAGGAGATCGACGCGGAGAAGGAAGGCGGTGGCAGAAATCATAGAGGAGGTGGAGGTCCCGATTGGGAAAGGAGACGGAGGTTGAAGATGGACAGGGGCCGTCCGATCGACCGAGATCAGACGACTCGAATGACGACACGTGGCGTTGAGGTGCAAGGGGCGGGCACGTGCGAAGCACGTGCCTGGAAGGCACGTGTGACACACATGCGTTGTTTTAAATTTTTTTATTTTTTTATTTTTTAAATAAAAACAAATAAAAATAAGCCCAAAAATGATTGACACGTGGCCGCACCAGGAGCTGCCACGTGTCAGCACCAGAAAATTCCGAAGATAAAACCTTTGTAAAATCCAAAACAAATAGCAAATGACCTCAGATCGAAAATGTTTCTTCACAAAAATTGCTCAACTCGATGAGATCTTCAATTTTCATGAAGATATCAAAACCAAAATCGATCAAATGTACAAAGTCATATTTTTGGGGTATCTCATTTACATAGAATACCTTGATTTTTTGGGTTTTATAATTTTTATGTTATTTTAAAATCAGATAAAAAAATCGTAGAAAATATGGTAAAATCAAAGATAGATAATTACACATTAATCTAATTGTTTTGGATTTTTATTAGTTAATAAAATATGTATATAAAATATCAAGTCAAAAGCAGCTAAAATATATGTACAAAAGAGGCCCAAAACCCAACTTTCACATATGAGATCTGATTCTCTTTATCTTGATCTTGTTTTGAAGATAATTGAATATACATTAGTTCAAAAGTAAGTAGGATCAAAACGGACACTGGATGAGGAAGATATGATGGTTTTAGTCCGAAAATCCTGTAATTAGGGTTTGGGTTTTTGGTCCACTTATCTGGGTTACTTATTGTATTTTTTATTTATTCTTGTTAGTGATATGTATACAGTGGAGGTGGTTTTGGATCATTCAGAGTTAGCATGAATGAGTTAAAAATCAGGGAAGTTAGGCTATTTATAGGCCAATTTTGGCTTGAATTTTTGGCTTCTTATTTTGTGCAGAAATTAGTGTTAAAACGCAATTCTTATGAAAACATGATTGAATGCTAATTATGCAGAATAGATGCAGAAATGGTGTTGATTTTTAGGGAATTGAGCTTAATAAATGAGATTTAGAGTGATGAATTCGAGATTCATCATCCCCCTATACTTAAACCATGCTCATCCCTAAGCATCAAAAAGAAATTCTATGATGTGAAATGAGATTGGGTTCCATACCAAGACCATGAGATGAAGGTGAAAGTGAAACTAGACTCGACCTTTAGATTATTAGTGTGGAGGAACTTCTGTGAGAGTTGGAATTTTAAAATCAACAGCTCTCAAGTTCTACAAATCATTTCTACAGTTTCGGCTCAGAAGTCATCTTAGATCAATCCTCTTCCCAAAGCATATCCTACGAACATTGAACAACCGACTCATGTGTTTGAAAGGTTTTAGCTCTTCCCGCCCAGAATGCCAGGCTACCACGCAAACCTCCTCTCCAGTAACTCATCCTCGGGGAGTCAGGTATTTCCTTCTAAGGTCTGTCGTGCTGTGTTCACAATCGAATTGGGGGCAGAAGTTAGAAGAATGAGAAAAGAACCGGAGGGTGGATAGTGTAGTCACCTCTCCTTGTGAAGCTGGCCAGTGTATCCGAGTCTCCACCAAGATCAGCAGGTTTCTTGAAGCTTAGACCTTTTTGGTCAGATATTTATTTGGTAG
Organism: Ottelia alismoides; assembly: GCA_037367405.1. NCBI lineage: Eukaryota > Viridiplantae > Streptophyta > Magnoliopsida > Alismatales > Hydrocharitaceae > Ottelia > Ottelia alismoides. Next base: position 173,164 of record JAZKJV010007580.1, on the reverse strand, counting down.
TTGCTTCTTTGTATTTGGAATTTTTGGTGGTTCTGCTTGGATATTGTTGTGCCCCTACGGATATAGAATCTTTTTTTTCCGTACATTTTTTTGGGGTCTTAGAAAAAATTGTGCCCAGCCATCTATCCCTTTTCCGAAGCTTTATTTTAACCAGTACTCTTGTCTTTAGATTTCCACGCAACCAGAAAAGAAACTCACATAGTCTTCCAACATCCCGTCTTAGTTGAGCTAAGTGCCTAGTGTGAGAGTACAAATTAATTCCCTATTCCAGAGTTGTACCCTGAATGATGAGACCAGGATAGACACTAAGATTCAAACTCTACACATTGTCATGTGGTAAGTCAACGACCTGAAGTTTCCAAAATCCTATTTCTCAGTGAAGTTCCCCTAAAAATTAGGTGGATTAAGGTCAAGTCCAGACCACTGTCGGTTTCGGCTCATAACTCGGTTTAGATCCCGATGACTTTTCACAGATGCAAATGAATGTGATGTTGGATAAAGTGCAGGTGTGTGAAATGCAGACACATTTTTTCTTTTGATTTTTTTATGCAAGGGATTTTTGTTGTGTTCGTTTTTTATGCAAAAATGAATAAGAAGCCATTTTTTTCAAAAATTTTTGGGCACAGTCAGTGTTAGTAGCAAATCTCTTTTTCTTTTCTTTTATTATTTTTTTGATTAATTACCCACCTTGTAAATACATATAGACTTACACGAAAGTACGAGGTATGGCTAAAATATATACACAGTATATATACAGACCCCCCTATACTTAGCGAGTGCGGTGTCCTCAGAGCACAAGAAGCGTAAAGAAGACATAGCTCGGTCTAAGCGTAAGAGAGTAAAATTTTGATATACAATGGTCCAGTCCCCTATACTTAGATTGTGAATAGTCTGAATATAGAAGAAGAGCGCAAAAAGAGGCGGTCGGGATATGTAAATGAGGAGATTATATACAGGTGGGTGTCGGTTCCCCCTATACTTAGGCTCTTGGTTAGCCTAAGTATAAGAGAAAGGTGGAAATGGAGCGATCGGGAGAAAGAGTGTGATGCGGGAAAATGGTATATACAGATGGCATCAGTCCCCCCTATACTTAGGCCTTGGCCTAACTAGAGAAAGAAGCTATACAAGGAGGCCGATGTGGTCGGGAGGAGGGTGGGTAGACGATGATTAAGGCGGTTTACGTCTGATCTTTTTGTGAGCTTGCGATGGGAGATCATAATGATGAGACGGAGATGAAGCATATGATTCCCAACTATTATCAATGTCATCCCCAGAAAAATCATGATGGATAGTAGATGAAACATTTGAGTCAGATGAAAGGTAGCCATCATCTGAGTTATCCTCAAAGGAATAATATTTGAAAGTGAACACACTCCAGATATTCATGTCTTTTTGTTTCTTTAATTGTTTCCTCAAAATTCGTTCCTTTTTAAGATCAATCGGTTTGTCTTTAGATGAATACTCAGAAGCACCGGTCTCAGTCAAATCATAAGAAATAATTCCAGTGTATTTGTAGAAGGCAGGAGCATCAGCTTTGGATGAGTAATAATTAGGAACGGGAGTTGTCCAATGTGAATCGAGTTTTGGATCCTTGCGAAGATATGGCTTTAGAGCTTCCAAATAGACTTCACTCATGTAGACCACCTTTTCCGAACCTGATGAGGGATCATTAGCCGATTCCTCTTCCGAAAGGTCAAAGGTGACTTTCTTTCTCTTGTTACGTGAAGATGTCGGTTCACTTCAGTACCCATATGAATAGCCATTGGAATTCTTCTCCTTGGTCGGTTTTCGGGCTACGTGTTTGTTCTTAGTCTCCTGAATGTTGGTGCACTCTCGATTTGGGATAATTTGGTCAAGATAATCATAGTAGATTGCCCCTGGATGCGACCATGCATATGTCTCAAGATCGTATTTGAAGGATTTGTCTATTTTGAGATTCGCGGGAATTGAAATACTGGGGAGATTTTCTGCATGTTCATTTTTAATTGATTCAATGTTGGAGCATTCCTGTGTTGAGTTGATGTAATCCATGTAGTCGGAATAGGTTGACCCAGGGTGTGCCCATGCATAAGTCTCCGGATCATAAGATTCATATGCTCGATTTTCCATGACGAGCGCAACTGGGAATGGAGCAGGGGGAGATTCTCTAAACCAATAGTCTCATCAACAACCGCTATCTCAGGTGTAGCTGCGGGGTAGGGCTCTTATACAGTTTTAGAGTTACGGTTGTCGGGGACTTCGTGGGTTGCCTTAGAAAATCGTGGTTCCTACAAGACTGTATCAGATCGTAGTGATTCCAATGTTGTAAAATTTATTTGCCGAGTCTCACAATCAATAATTGCCTTAGCCAATGCTAAGAATGGCTTTCCGAGAATAATGGGAGACTGGGTGAATTCTCCTTGATGCTAAATATCAATGATCGTGAATTCTACTTGAGCGGAGCACCTTGGAATTTCATGATGACAGGAATGATTCCTCTCGGTCGTTTTATCGATTGGTCCGCCAATTGAACAATCTCTCGTCTTCCTGATTAGCCCGAGTTTAAGTTCGTGAAACACAGAGTTCGGGAGGATATTGATTGGTGAATCGTCATCAATCTGATCATGGGTGAAGATTGTATCTTTGATTTCACAGTCAAATCTAGGCAACCGCTTCACTATGCGGCTTTTGGTTTTTCTCCTCAACACTAAGGAGGAGGCCATTGACAAGATATGTCTTTCAGTTTTTGTTCTAATCCTTCCCGACTTTTTGATCATTAATTTGTCCATTAAATTTTTTTAAGGCCGGGGAAGTGTTCAATGGCCTTTATAAAGGGAAGTTCAAAAATAAAGCATTTTTCCAGTGCTTCCCGTATAGTAGGATCCAAATTCCTTAGATCTTCTTCAGTCTCAATTTTAATGAAATTTTCTGGATTTTCATTTTTTTTGTAGTTTTCGAATATTTCAAATTTTTTGGTATTTTTCTGTATGGTGTGGTGATGTGGTGTTTTACATAGATGAGAAGGGGCCTTGATATTCAAAGTAAGGGTCAGAGGCATAATCATTTCTAGGGGAATAATTAGCAGAAGTGTTGATGTTAGAATCATCCCTACGTTTTTGAATATCCTCAAAATTTTCACTCTTAGATCCAATCATTTCCTCGTTCATTTTTATATCCGAGCCACCATAGAATGAGATTACTCTGTCGGTAAATTTTTGAAATCTATCCTCCATCAATTCAAATCTTGTTTTTTATCCTCGAAATATTATCCTATAAATTCTGTTCATGATCAATCATGGGGGTAGTCGGTTTTTGTTCAATGATTTCATCTTCCATTTTTTCTGTATGTGTGGAGAGGAGAGTTTTTCGGATTGTCTGACATATGATCCTTATTTTCTGAAAATTTCTTCTCAAAAATTATGGAAGGAGGATGCTCATGTGATCCATGCTTGTAGAGTTGGTTTGAGTAGAGTTCAATCCTTTGATCATGAATGGTCAGACCTTGATATTGTGGAGTCAGCATACAGGGTTTATGAGTTTCCATGTGGTCAGTCCAGTCCTTGTATGAGTATCATGTCTGAAGAGGGGTCTGTCATGGTCAATCCAACGTTGATTATCATTAAGTGCGTTTCTTTCCATCTGGGTTTGGTTTCTCAGCCAGTCATGAGACTCAAAGGTATTTTGATCTTGAAATGTTTCATTGACGAGAAACTTATAACAAGGCAGTTCAGTCCAAGATGGTAGGTGGTGAGGTGCGGTCGGATGATTCGAGTAGGAATTCAATGAGGGAGCCGAATTCATCCGCGGTCGAAAGTCTCCCACAAATGTTGGAGGATTATTGAAAGAAGGGAATGTAGTTGATTTAGGCCTAACCGAGACAAATTCATTTTCATGGTAATGTTCGGTCATTTTTGAAATAAATGATGGGTTGGATCCACAAGAAATTTTAGTCAAAAGTGCCATGATGAGATTTAAATCAAGAGAAGAAGAGAGATGATTGCACGGGATATTCAAAAGAAATGTTATCAAATGTGCGACTTTTGATCTTTGATATTGGTTCACGTACACCAATGCAAAAACAAATCAAACCCCAGTTTCACAAACTCACACAATGAAGCCGTAAGAGTTCGGCTATTATCATTTCAATTTTAAGTTGGTGATAAATTAATCTTGGAAAGAATTTAGCAAGCTGCTAGGTGTCGAAATTTTCTTAAAGACTGTCCCGAGTTCGTACGACTAGTTGCATCTACTTTCAGCCAGTATAGGTGTAAGTACATACAGTAAAACAGGTACCCGTGTTACTTAAGGATGGAGCCTTACGCAGTGTCCTTTAAACCACCCACTCTGCTAAGGAAGTTCGGACCAATTACCGGTTACCTGTATTCCTCACTGAGAAGTAGCTAATCATTTTTAAAATCAGTAGTCTGAATGAAAATATCGGAGCTTGGTTCTAAGCTTAAGTGTCGTCTCTCGCTCACTCAGAAAAATAAAAGCATCCGAGGTCGGGGTTACTCTCCTGCAAGTTCTTAAAATCGGCTATATTTAGTTGTCCCAATTTTAATTAGGTAATCACTGAAGAGTTTAAATGAGCACAAATATACGTCTACCGTCCAGTCCCAATTTCCTTTAAAGTTATATGCTAAAACAAGAGGGAGGAGTTCGGGAAAGCAAATGCACGTGAAAATCTATGATGTATGCTCAGTTAGAAGACTTACAGTGAATCCTCGCAATCTCCATGTGGGATGCTTGAAAGAAATTGAAAGATTATTCTAAATGAATGCAAGTCGATGAAAAACCGCACCTAAGTAGAAAGTTCTATTATTGGGGAAGAATTGAGTTAAATTTTGGGCTAAATTGAACGGTGTATGTACGTCTCAGTAAATGTGAAGTGTGGCTTAAGATCCTACAAGCACAATCAAGAAATTAAAAATGGTCTGAGAGCCGTATGTGCAGTTCTAACCTAATCGCCACTCAAGTCGGGCCCCACCCTCACCGTGGAGTGAAACAGGCCTGGGACACACCATAGAATAAAGTTCGAGGTCTTGTTACATACGCGAGAGTCCAAACGGACACCACTGTAAATAAGCAATTAAATACAAAAATTTAAAAATGCAGGAAAAAATAAATCATAAACTCTACGCTCTCTCACGACTTGACTCAATCTTAATTTTAATTGTGGCTTTTGCGGAAGTCGGTGAAGTTGCGTCGGTCTTAGAAAAACCACTCCACGTATGTCGTGTACCTCGCAAGAAAAATAAGTGAGAAAATGAAAGAGAGTGACTCAAAAAATGATAACATAGACAAGAGAAATAAATGCAAGAAAATAAATGGAATTTACAATGAATAATTCGGTGGTCAGACTACCCGAACGCGGAAAACCGAACGAAAATATTTAAGACAAAAATTCTAAGCCGTTTGCCTCCCTGGCAACGGTGCCATCTGACGAATCCGAAAATGCGCTTGTTAAGAAGTTGTTTTTATCCTTCGTGTTAAAAAGATTTGTCGTGTGTTGTAGGCACCAATCGGAATCGGTCAAGAAAATAACCACATAAAATATTCGTCAATTTTAATCAATGCGGTTTTATGTTATTTTACTTGGGCAAGTCCCAAGGGCGAACTCAAGGAGGCAAAGGAACAATCTAGAATTATGTCTATCAAAATTCGTGCATGGTTTTCGAGGCGGTCTCTTTTTTTGGAATTTTCAATGCAATAAAGGGTGCTATATGCAATTTTGGACTATTTTAGGGACTAAAATGGAAATTCCATTCAAATGATGTCCGAAAAATACGAAACTTGGCCACTATGTAAAATATGATGAAATGAATGCACTGTAATTTTTTTGGAATTTTGGAATGCAATATGAATTTTTAAATGCAAACAGAATGAATTTCAATATTTAAATATAATAAATACTAAACCTAATTATTTTCAAGGGATAACATTGTTAGCAATGTGAGCCCGGGCGAGCCATTTCTATAATAAATGTTATTGTAATGAATAAATTATCAATAAAAGTTATTGATTATTTTTCACTCCCTTTCTGAGATTAATGAATGAATGCACTATAGGGTCCCTCTATACAATAAGGGTTATGTACCATGGCCAACTTGATGATCATACAGCTGTTGATTCATTGGATGAATCATAGCGGCTGATGCTTGGATGAATATCTAAGGAGTTAGATAGAGGACTCATCAAGCATCATCAAATGACTATTAAGTGATGCTCTCCAGTCTGAGTAGGAGATGGCAATCCTATCTCATATGGCTGATATCTGACTTACCTCTTGATGCAGGTCCTCAGGATGGGAATAGTGATTCAGAGGTGTCAGGTTAGTTGAGTCAATGGGTTGACTTAACGAGATCGAGATAACCAAAGACCTACGTTGAATACTGTCACAACATAGGCATGCATCCTCTGATCGGAGATAGATGTATTGTTATATGTCTGAGTATGTACATTTGGCAGACCAATAGGTTGATGACCTAACCATGATCTATATACCGGCGAGCTGGTGTGCATGTAAGGACATATGAGTAATACGATCTCTCAAAGGGATCATGCAGGTTCACTTGTGAACCGGGAACCATGAGCTCACTCATGAGGTATTGGGACTGAACAAATTCCATGCATGGTCATCGTGCTTTGAAAGTATGACATGAATTTGAAGGTAAGATATATGCTTTGTGAAGGCATATAATCTATACCAAATCCCAAATGACCAAGATTGAGAAACTTAAATGATCTAACCCTGAAGATGACAACGCAAAAGTGATCTTTACCTTCAGAATGATCATAAGTCTTCCAGTATGCAGGATGTGCAGGTATTGGGAATACCTGAGGGTGATTTGATCATATACGATTGTATAACCATGACGCTTCCATTCCGAGGGAGTGATCAAACAAGTTTGGATTTTAGTGACTCCTCTCATTAGAGAAGTGACCTAATCTTAGTCCATGAACTGGACATTGATCTGAATGAGATTCAGATGCAATGAGAAGATTAGGTTTACAGTCTTGATTTGATCAAGCATTAGTGGGAGGTCCATGGGATCTGGATTTGAGATATGATCTCAACATCCAAGTCACTATACGTGGAACCATACAATCTCCCTGTCCTTACCTCCAAGTATATGCGGAGAGATTGCATTATTCTTGAAGTGTTCAAGAATAATTCTATAAGATCTAAGCAATTAATAAATCATGATTAAATGTGATTTAATCATCTTGAAGTATGAAGAAATCATCCAATATAATTAAATGTGATTTAATTATTATGGATAAGAATAATGTGGATAGAAATATCCAATTATTCATAATATATTATAAATGTGATTTATAATGTATTAGAGAGAGCTAAATATAATTTATATGTGTTGATTAATTATTATGTGTATTGGATACACATTGTGTAATTAATTGACAATGTAAATTATATGTTGTTTTGGGTTGTGAATATGATTCACAATTTTTCCATGGCAAGATTGCAATATTCTCAAATATAATTGTGAATTATTTTTGAAGAATAAAACCCAACAAATTTGTTGCAAATAAATAAAGAGAGATTTCCATGGAGATATGCAATCTCATGATATTTCATGAGATTGCTCTCCCCATGGAAATAAGTGGGTGGCACACCATTCCTAATAGGAATGTGTGGCCGTCCACATGGAAGGTGCATGGAGATGAAATCTTTATGCACATTCTCTTCTTATTTATTGGGTTTCATTTAGGACTAATTTGTATTTGATTTTGTCAAATATATTTTAATCCAAATTTGTTGGTTTTACCAACAACAATCTTGACCACTCGATTGACATAAATCAATCTCATCCATTGATTTTACATGTCACATGGATTGAGATTCATGGATCCCAAAACTCTATAAATAGAGAGGCATACCATGCTCTCTGTTTACATGCATTATTGGAGCTCTCTCTCTTCCTCTTTCTTCATACAAGACAACCCTCTCTCCCTCTAATATTGGTGGCCATCCACCATACACTAGAGAAGAGAATCGTCGATGCCATCGCCACCGCGCCGCCGCTTCGACGTTCTTCGGTTCTCTGTCTTCTTGGTGTGCCACGCTCATAAAGGAGACGTTCGATATCGTGCGACGAGATCAAGAGCAACCGTGCTTGGATCATCTTCTTGGATTGCGAGGACACTGCGACTCATCCCCGCGCTCGCAAGCCGTTACTCCGACGATCGGACTTGAGACAGGAGGTCTCTTCTCTTAGAGACATGATCAACCACGCTTCAACAGGTATTTCATTATACTTGTTGTGTTTATAGATGAAACAATCTGAGAATGGTTCTCGGATCATGTGGTTTCATCGAATAAAATTTTAAAATTCCGCTACACCGAACAACTAGTGCGACTAATCGTTCTTCGTCGTATCCGATACGACGATCACGCTTCCGTGATGCGCTTGAGGATAATTACATATCCTTCAAGTGGTATCAGAGACTTAGGTGGACGGTTTCGAATATGATTCGAAAACCGAGGACGACTTGGATTCGTTAAGGTCGCGAAAGTTTTTATCGCATTTGATTTCGCAGATCTATTTAGTAAATAATTTCGGCCATGTTTAAATTGTTTAAGCACGAATTATTACATGTATTTTGTTCCCCATTAAATAAGGAAACCATAGGATCTGAGTTTGCGTCAATCGGATTTCGTATGCTCGAGATATGGTTGTTTTAATGAACATATATGCACTGTTGCGGGGACAGTAGATTTTAACATGATTAAGGAGTTAATTACTGTTATCATCTGACTCGAAATGAGTGAAACATCACTTTTCTTCTGTCCTATATCAAGTTAGCAATCTTTGAAAATTGAGTTTGTCTAATTTGGTTTTAAATTGATTGAGATATTGTAATTTTAGTGAGTAGGGGTCACTACTGAAATTACAGCCCTAATCTAAAACCAAGTGATTGTCAATTAGTGAAATTAATTGTTAATTTCGTGAAATAATCTTGAAAAATATTTGTGAATCATTGGAAGATGATTATTTACCTAATTGACTTGGCCTCAACTAATTAATTGATTGGATGTGATCTAAATCTTAATTGGAAACACAATCTTCAAACTTGATGCTTGAATAGGATTGGGAATTTGTGTAGCAAATTTCCTTATAATCAAAAATGTTTTGATTATTACTATATGGTACAATTTCGGTTGAAAAACCGATTATCATCTCAAATACAAATTGATATATCTGGCATTATGTTTTCCCAAGGTAGATATGGTGTCTAGTCGGAGAGCATTGGGGTTGCGGGTTGCAACGTATGTGGTCCGTCCCACTCTCGTCGGTACTGGCCATGACAGCGGGTACGTACTGTATAATGCCGGAGAAAATCAAGGTGTATTATTTAAATATTAAAATTCGAATTAACACGTATTTTGAGATATTACCATATATATTCAAGTAAAATAATCAAGTTTGATTGATTGAATTGGATTGATAATTAATTTAATATGATTAAACTGATTATGTCCAATTGAGACACTCTATTATGAATAGAGTTATTTCCCTTAGAAGAATAAATTATATGAATGAGATTCATGATAATTAATTAAAATTTGAATATGAGATGGAGGATCACATAAGTGACATCCATGGTCTCCCGTCAAGGCGAAGAGTTCCGTCGCCAGGGATTGCATGTGGGAGACGCCTGTCCGAAGTGACAGCCCTCGTATGCAAGCGCATCTGGATCGGGCTCCTTGCTTCTCGAAAGAGTAAGGCCGTATGCGTAGTGACCCCAATATCGGATCCTCATATTATTGGGGCGATATTGGATTGCGCATAGCGAGTACTATTCCTGTTGACGGTTCGTTCAATTAACGACGGGTCAACATCGCCTTAGGGGTGGTGGGCCCAGGTGTTAAAGACTGAATTGGGAAATGCAAGTTGGACTTGTAAAGTGGAATGTGTTCCCGCTTTTCTTTATTGGAGTCGCAAATTCTCATATTATTGTGATGTGACAATGATAAAGAGGAGATCCCAATTCATGCTAGAGATATAGCGGTAAGTATATCTCTTACTTTGAAAGTGATTAAGGGAATGAACTTTCAAAGTCGACAATGCAAGAATAATTTGATATAAGATACCTTGATCAAATGTTATAAATTTGAATATATTTTTTATATTCTAATATAGTGCATTCTTAATTTCAAAAAATAAAGTCTTTGAACACACTTAATAGGCTTCTTGAGGTCAACCAATTGACCCGCCCAAATTACTCGGATTGGATCCGTAATTTGGAGCTCGTTCTCTCTACTGAGTGCATAAGCTATGTGCTCTCCGAGGACAAGCATGAGAACCCTAAGTCCAAGGAAGAAAAAGCATTTAATGACAAGTATGATGAAGATCATGTCTTGGCTAGATGCTATATCCTAGGTCCTCTCTCCAATGTTCTGCAGAAGCAACATGTGGAGATGAGTACCTGCCAGGAGATAATGCAGAATCTTAAGGACATGTTTGGTGACATTAACCGCACCCAGCGGTACAATGTTATGAAAGACCTCATTCGTTGCAGGATGCAGGAAGGGACTTCGGTCCGTGAACATGTACTCAAAATGTTTGGGTACTTGTCGGAGCTGGAGACTCTTGGGGCAACGATGGATGCAGACATGCAAGATGACTTCATTCTGCTGTCGTTGCCCAAGTCTTTCAATAACTTTGTAGTGTCATTCCACATGAACAAGCTGGAATTGACAAGTGCTGCTCTCCTTGTTGCATTAAAGTCTGTAGAAGACGTAATGAAGAAGGATGGTCCCACTGGCATTGCAATGGTTGCACAAGTCAGAGGGAAGCACGGTCGGAAGCAAGGTTCTCGGAAGGGCCCGGCCCAGAAGAGAAAGAAGAAGGGACAAAGTGTTGGCTCTTCTTCCAATGCATCCACTCTTATGGCGTCGAAGAAAACCGACGTCTATCACCACTGCAATAAGCCGGGGCACTGGAGGTGTAACTGTCCAGAATACCTGAAGTCCTCAGACAAAGGTAAAGCCCCAGCAGGTATGAAATCTACTTTCATCATTGAAACTAGCTTTCTCGTCAGACGAGAAGGAAGTTGGGTTGTAGATTCTGGTGCTTTTGTTCATGTATGCAATTTGTTGCAGGAAACTAGGAATCTTGAGGAAGGGGAGATAGTCATCTAGATGGGATCTGATGCAAGTGTTGCAGCAGTGGCTGTTGGGACTTGTAGACTATAATTATCTAGTGGTAGAGTCCTTATACTTAAAGAATGTCTTTATGTACCCGAAGTCAGAAGGAACTTGATATCTGTATCTAAGCTTGTTAGAAGCGGATATTCTTTCCTTTTCTGTAATAAATTAGTCATAAATCGTTATGATAAATATATTGTGGATGGTGTTTTGACTTATGGTGGACTCTATGAGTTATGCATTGATAAATGTATCATGAATATGACAACCACTAATAAAAACCCTAAAAGATCCAGAGAGGATAAAAACATCTCAAATAAGATTTGGCATCAAAGGCTTGGTCATTTATCTGTTGATATGATCAATAGATTGATAAAGGATGGACCTCTAGTTTTTCTACAGGTTCAACCTTTGCCCACTTGCAAACATTGCATTCAGGGTAAAATGACCAGGACGCCTTTCCGTAACAAGGTTACAAGATGCGAAGGTAATATTGACCTAATACATACCGATGTATGTGGTCCCTTCAATACCGCGTCTCGAAATGGATATCGATATTATTTGACATTTATTGATGACCATTCGCGATACGAGTTTATCTTCCTACTTCATCATAAGTCTGAAACCTTTGAAAAGTTCAAAGAATTCAAGGCTTTGGTTGAGAACCAAACCAATAGGAAGATTAAACGGATTCGATCTGATCGAGGTGGCGAGTACCTATCAGATCAATTCAAGGAATACCTTGAGGAGAATGGAATTGTTTCCAATCTCACTGCTCCTGGAAGTCCCCAACTTAATGATGTTGCTGAAAGACGCAACAGGACCATTATGGGCATGGTCCGTTCAATGATGAGCAAAGCACATTTACCTCTTAGTTTATGGGGATATGCAAGAGAGACTGCAATATATATCCTAAATAAGATTCTTAGCAAATCTGTGACTAAGACTCCTCATGAGCTATGGTATGGAACCAAACCTAGTGTTAATCACTTGAGGGTTTGGGGTTGCTTGGTCCATGCGAAGAACGTGGATGCAAGTAAGCTAGAGTCTCGCTCTCGTGAGTGTTACTTCATTGGGTATGTTAATGATGGCATTGGATACCAGCTTTATGACCCTGAGACCCAAAAGGTTTTTGTTTATAGAGATGTGAAGTTTCTAGAGAATGATTTCCTTAAAGGTCAAGACAATAATGAAGTAGAGGAACTCATTGAATCCCCTCAGGATTCTGAGCTTCCTACACCAGAAACTGAAGAGATAAATAAAGATGAAACACCCATACCTCTTCGAAGGAGTTCGAGGGTGGTTGCACCACCTGAAAGGTATGGATTCCATGTGTCAGATGAGACTGACATGATCCTACTTCATTTGATGAAGCACTCGCGGATCAAGACATGGATAGATGGATGCTAGCAATGAAGTCAGAAATTAACTCCATGCATAAGAATGGTGTATGGACCCTAGAGGATCCACCTAAAGGGGTAGAACCCATTGGTTGTAAATGGATATTCAAGAGAAAGAGGGGACCTGATGGGAAAGTAGAGACTTTCAAGGCACGGCTCGTAGCCAAGGGCTACACACAGAGAGAAGGCATCGATTACGATAAGATATTCTTTCCTGTAGCTATTCTTAAATCCATCAGGACACTGCTAGCTATAGCTGCATATCTTGACTACGACATATTGCAGATGGACGTCAAGACGACTTTCCTCAATGGATACCTCAAGGAGGATATCTACATGAAGCTGCCCCAGGGCTTCATGACTGAGGATGGCAAAGTATGCAAGCTGAAGAAATCCATCTATGGGCTCAAGCAAGCTTCTCGTAGCTGGAACATTAGATTTGACGAAACCATAAAGAGTTATGATTTTGTGCAAAATCCTGTTGAACCTTGTGTGTACAAGAAGCTTAGTGGGAGTGCCATTGTGTTCATCGTGCTTTATGTAGATGACATCCTTATCATTGGGAATGATACAGGGATGATGACCAGTGTGAAGATTTGGTTGTCCCATACCTTTGAGATGAAAGATCTTGGAGAAGCCTCTTACATCTTAGGCCTGAAGTTGTTCAGAAACCGAGAAAAGAGGATTTTGGGATTGTCACAACATGGATACATTAAAAAGATTCTTGAACAATTACGTATGGATAGTTATAAGAAAGGATTCTTACCCTTAAGACATGGTATCCTCCTGACTAAAGGAATGGCTCCTCAAACTGTTGAGGAAAAGAAGGCCATGGCTGGATGTCCTTATGCATCAGCCGTTGGAAGCTTAATGTATGCCAAGATGTGTACTAGGCCAGATATCTGCCATGCAGTGGAAGTGGTAAGTTGTTACCAATCCTGCTATGGAGAGAAACACTGGAATGCAGTAAAGAACATATTCAAATATCTAAGACGGACGCAAGATTACATCTTGGTCTATGGAGATGGTGATCTCCAAGTCTTGGGGTATACAGATTCTGACTTACAATCGGATGTAGATGATCGAAAGTCGACATCAGGGTTCGTGTTCTTATTGAATGGTGGTGTTGTGAGTTGGAGAAGCAAGTAGCAGGACACTACTGCAGATTCGACAACAGAAGCTGAATACATTGTCGCATCGAATACTACAAAGGAGGCAGTGTGGTTGCGCAAGTTCGTCCTGGAGCTTGGCGTAGTTTCCTCTGATACTCTCATCCCGTTACTTTGCGATAACACGGGATCCATTGCCCAGGCAAAGGAACCCATATGGCATCAAAAGAGCAAGCACGTGGAAAGGAAATACCACATCATTCGGGAGACACAAAAGCGTGTTGACATCATCATCACCAAGGTGGCCTATGCTGACAACGTTGCTGATCCCCTTACCAAACCTCTGACACAGAAGGTTATTGACCAGCCTATAATGAGTATGGGTTTAAAGATTATACCTGAATGGTTCTGAGGGCTAGTGGGGGATTGTAAGCAATGTGAGGCCCGGGCGAACCATTTCTACAATAAATGTTATTGTAATGAATAAATTATAAATAAAAGTTATTGATTATTTTTCAGTCCCTTTCTTAGATTAATGAATGAACGCACTATAGGGTCCCTCTGTTAAGGGTTATGTACCATGGCTAACTTGACGATCATACAGCTGTTGATTCATTGGTTGAATCATAGAGGTTGATGCTTGGATAAATATCCAAGGAGTTAGATAGAGGACTCATCAAGCATCATCAAATGATTACTAAGTGATGATCTCCAGTTTGAGTAGGAGATGACAATCCTATCTCATATGGCTGATATCTGACTTACCTCTTGATGCAGGTCCTCTGCATGGGAATAATGATTCATAGTTGTCAGGTTAGTTGAGTCAATGGGTTGACTGAACGAGATCGAGATAACCAAAGACCTACTTTGAATACTGTCACAACATAGACATGCATCCTCTGACCAGAGACAGATGTATTGCTATATGTATGAGTATGTATATTTGGCAGACCAATAGGTTGATGACCTAACCAAGGTCTATATACCAGCGAGCTGGTGTGCTTGTAAGGACATATGAGTAATACAATCTCTCAAAGGGATCATACAGGTTCACTTGTGAACCGAGAGACATGAGCTCACTCATGTGATATTGGGACTGAACAAATTCCATGCATGGTCGTCGTGCTTTGGAAGCATGACATGAATTTGAAGGTAAGATATATGCTTTGTGAAGGCATATGATCTATACCAAATCCCAAATGACCAAGATTGAGAAACTTAAATGATCTAACCCTGAAGATGATAGTGCAAAAGTGATCTTTATCTTCAGAATGATCATAAGTCTTCCAGTATGCAGGATGTGCACGTATTGGGAATACATGAGGGTGATTTGATCATATACGATTGTATAACCATGACGCTTCCATTCCGAGGGAGTGATGAAACAGGTTTGGATTTTAGTGACTCCTCTCATTAGAGAAGTTACCTAATCTTAGTCCACGAACTGGACATTGATCTGAATGAGATTCAGATGCAATGAGAAGATTAGGTTTGCGGTCTTAATTTGATCAAGCATCAATGGGAGGTTCATGGGATCTGGATTTGAGATATGATCTCAACATCCAAGTCACTATACGTGGAACCATACAATCACCCTGTCCTTATCTCCAAGTATCTGCGGAGAGATTTCATTATTCTTGAAGGGTTCAAGAATAATTCTATAAGATCTAAGCAATGAAGAAATCATGATTAAATGTGATTTAATCATCATGAATTATGAAGAAATCATCCAATATAATTAAATGTGATTAAATTATTATGGATAAGAATAATGTGGATAGAATAATCCAATTATTCATAATATATTATAAATGTGATTTATAATGTATTAGAGAGAGCTAAATATAATTTACATGTGTTGATTAATTATTATGTGTGTTGGATACACATTGTGTAATTAATTGACAATGTAAATTATATGTTGTTTTGGGTTGTGAATATGATTCACAATTTTTCCATGGCAAGATTGCAATATTCTCAAATATAATTGTGAATTATTTTTGAAGAATAAAACCCAACAAATTTGTTGCAAATAAATAAAGAGAGATTTCCATGGAGATATGCAATCTCATGATATTTCATGAGATTGCTCTCCCCATGGAAATAAGTGGGCGGCACACCATTCCTAATAGGAATGTGTGGCCGTCCACATGGAAGGTGCATGGATATGAAATCTCCATGCACATTCTCTTCTTATTTATTGGGTTTGATTTAAGACTAATTTATATTTGATTTTGTCAAATATATTTTAATCCAAATTTTTGGGTTTTACCAACAACAATCTTGACCATTGGATTGATATAAATCAATCTCATCCATTGATTTTACATGTCACATGGATTGAGATCCATGGATCCCAAAACCCTATAAATAGATAGGCATACCATGCTCTCTATTTACATGCATTATTGGAGCTCTCTCTTCCTCTTTCATCATACATGATAGCCCTTTCTCCCTCTAATATTGGTGGTCGTCCACCATACCCTAGAGAAGAGAATCGTCGACGCCATCTGTTGGAAATGCGAGCCCACGGCGAGCCATTATGCAATAAATGTTATTGCACATATCATTCCCTGATCTGAAATGAAGAATGAATAATTTGTATAATAGGTCCCTTAGTACAATTAGGGTTATGTACTATTGCCATCTTGATTATCATATAGCTGTTGATTCAACTATTAAATCATAGAGGCTGGTGCTTGGATGAATATCTTAAAGAGTTAGATTGAGGACTCATCAAGCACCGTCAACTGATTGTTAAGAGATGATTTCCAGCCTGAGTAGGAGATGGCAATCCTTATCTCTTTAGGCTGATATCTGACTGACCTCTTGATGTAGGTCCTCTGCATACGAATAGAGATTCAGAGGTGTCAGATTAGTTAGGTCAAAGAGTTGACTTAACGAGATCGAGATAACCAAAGTCCTATATTGTATGCTATCATGATATAGGCACGCATACTCTGACCGGAGACAGATGTGTTACTATATGTCTGAGTATGTACATTTGGCAGACCATTAGGTTGATGACCTAACCAAGGTCTATACACCGGCGCGCTGGTGTGCATATAAGGGCATATGAGTAATACGATCTCTCAAAGGGATCATGCAGGTTTAGTTACTGAACCGGAAGACATGAGCTCACTCGTGAGATATTGGGAAGAATCAAATTCCATGCGCATGGTCGTCTCGCTTTGGAATCTTGACTGAATTTGTAGGTTTGATATATACTTTTAGTATATGATCAAGACCTAGGTATAATATACGCTTTTGGAAAGTGTATGATTGATGCCAACTCCCAATGATCGAATGAGAAACTTACTGATAAAACCATGAAGTAGACAGTATAAAGTTGATCCAATACTTCGGGTTTAGTCTGAGTCTTCCAGTATGCAGGATGTATAGGTATTGGGAATACCTGAGGGTGATTTGATCGCAAACGATTGTATAACCATGACGCTTCCATTCCTAGGGAGTGATGAAACGGGTCTAGATTTTAGTGACTCCTCTCAGTAGAGAAGTGATCTGATCTTGGTCCAAGTGTTGGACATTGATCTGAATGTGATTCAGATACAATGAGAAGATTAGATTTACGGTCTTGATTTATTCAAGCATCTAAGGGAGGCCCGCGATCTGGATTTGAGATATGATCTCAGTATCCATGTCACTATACGTGGAACAATACAATCGCCCAGTACTTATCTCCAAGTATCTGCGGAGAGATTGCATTATTCTTGAAGGGTTCAAGAATAATTCCATAAGATCTAAGCAATGAAGAGATGATGATTTAATGTGATTTAATCATATTGATGTGTGAAGAAATTATCCAATTTAATTAAATATGATTTAATTAATGTGGATAAGAATAATGTGGATAGAAATATCCAATTATTCATAATATGTTATAAATGCGATTTATAATGTATTAGAGAGATCTAATTATGATTTATATGTGTTGATTAATTATTATGTGTATTGGATACACATTGTGTAATTAATTGACAAAGTAAATTATATGTTGTTTTGGGTTATGAATATGATTCACAATTTTTCCATGGCAAGATTGCAATATTCTCAAATATAATTGTGAATTATAAAAGCCAACAAAAGTTGTTGGAAATAAATAAAGGAGATTTTCAAGGAGATATGCAATCTCATGGATTTCCATGAGATTGCTCTCTCCATGGAAGGTATGGGCGGCACACCATTCCTAATAGGAATGTGTGGCCGTCCACATGGAATGTGCATGCAGATGAAATCTCCATGTACATTCTCTCCTTATTTATTGGCTTGATTTGGGAATAATTTATATTTGATTTTGTCAAATATATTTTGACCTAAATTTGTCGGTTTTACCAACAACAATCTTGACCATTAGATTGACATAAATCAATCTCATCCATTGATTTTACATGTCACATGGATTGAGATCCATGGATTCCAAAACCCTATAAATAGAGAGTCATACCATGCTCTCTCTTCAACATGTAATATTGGATCTCTCTCTCTTTCTTGGTACACGTCTACCCTCTCTCCCTCTAATTGGTGGCCGACCACCAAACCCTAGAGGAGAGAATCGTCATCGCCTTCGCCACCGCGCCGCCGCTTCGACGTTCTTCGGTTCTCCGTCTTCTTTGAGTGTTGCATTCACGAAGGAGACATTCGATCTCGTACGACGAGATCAGGAGCAACCATGCTTGGATCATCTTCTTGGATTGCGAGGACAACGCGGTTCATCCCCGCGCTCGCAAGCGGTCTCACCGACGATCGGACTTGAGACAGGAGGTCTCTTCCTTTAGAGACTTCATCAACCACGCTTCAAGAGGTATTGCATTATACTTGTTGTGGTTATAGATGAAACAATCTGAGAATGGTTCTCGGATCATGTGGTTTCATCGAATAAAATTTTTTTAAATTCTGCTGCACCGAACAACTAGTGTGACTAGTCGTTCCTCGTTGTATCCGATACGACGATCATGCTTCCATGATGCGCTTGAGGATAAATTCCATATCCTTCAATTGGTATCAGAGCCTCAGGTTGACGGTTTAGAATATGATTCGAAAACCGAGGACGACTTGGGTTCGTTAAGGTCGCGAAATTTTTTTATCGCATTTGATTTCGCAGATCTATTTAGTAAATAATTTCGGCTATGTTTAAAATATTTAAGCACGAATTATTTACTTGGATTTTGTTCCCCATTAAATAAGAAAAACATAGGATCTGAGTTTGCGTAAATCGGATTTCGTATGCTCGAGATATGGTTGTTTTAATGAACATGTATGCACTGTTGCGGGAACTGTAGATCTTAACGTAATTAAAGAGTTAATTACTGTTTAGATCCGCGTCGAAATGCGTAAAACATCACTTGGATTCTATCCTAAATCAAGTTATCAATCTTTGAAAATTGAGTTTGACTAATTTGGATTTAAATTGATTGAGATATGTTAATTTTTGTGAGTAGGGGTCACTACTGAAATTACAGTCCTAATCTAGAACCAAGTGATTGTCAATTAGTGAAATTAATTGTTAATTTCGGGAAATAATAGTGAAAAATATTTGTGAAATATTGGAAGATGAGTATTTACATAATTGACTTGGCCTCAACCAATTAATTGATTAGATTTGATCTAAATCTTAATTGGAAACACAATCATCAAACTTGATGCTTGAATAGTGATTGTCATTTAATCAACTAGTGAAATTAAATTGTTTAATTTCCTAGAATAATTGTGCATAAATCTTTGTGAAATATTTGATGATAATTATTCCCTTGATTGACATTGCCTTAACCAATAATTGATTAGATGTGATCTAGATCACTAATTGGTTACGTGATTTACATAATCAACATTCCAACGAACAAGTTGCTTGAATAGGACTTGGGATTTGTTTAGCAAATCTCATTATAATGTTAATCAAAAATTATTTTGATTATTATTATATGGTATAATTTCGGTTGAAGAACCGATGATCATCTCAAGTACAAAATGATTTATTTTGCATTATCCTTTCCCGAGGTGGATATGGTGTCTAGTCGGAGAGCATTGGGGTTGCGGGTTGCAACGTATGTGGTCCGTCCCACTCTCGTCGGTACTGGCCATGACAGCAGGTAGGGTTAGTATAATGCTTAAGAAATCATGATGTATTTCTAATTATTAAAATTCGAAATAATACGTATTTGAGATAATACCATAATTCAAGTAACAATAAAAAAATGTTTGTTGGATATTAATTGGATCATTAATTTAATATGATTAGATTAATTGAAATCAAATTAAAATTAGAACACTCTATTATGAATAGAGATGTTATTTCCCTTGGAAGAATTAATCATAATGAATATGATTCATAGTGATTAATTAGAATTTGAATATGATACGGAGGATCACATAAGTGACATCCATGGTCTCCCGTCAAGGCGAAGGGTTCCGTCGCCAGGGATTGTATGCAGGAGACGCCTGTCCGAAGTTACAGCTCCTGTATACAAGCGCATCTAGATCGGGCTCTTTGCTTCTCGAAAGAGTAAGGCCGTATACGTAGTGACCCCAATATTGGATCCTCATATTATTGAGGCGATATTGGATTGCGTATAGCGAGTACTATTCCTATTGATGGTTGGTTCAATTAACGACGGGTCAACATCGCCTTAGGGGTGGTGGGCCCAGGTGTTAAAGACCGAATTGGGAAATGCAAGTTGGACTTGCAAGGCAGAATGTGTTCCCGCTTCTTTTTATCCGAGTTGCAGATTCTCATATTATTGGGATGTAACAAAGATAAGGAAGGAGATCCCAGATCTTGCTTGAGATACATTGGTAATTATATCTCTTACATTGAAAATGATTAAGGGAATGAACTTTCAGTCTTGACAAGCCAAGACAACTTTGATATAAAAATTCCTAAATCAAAGTAATATATATATATATGCAAATTTCTTATTTCAGATAATCCTTCATTAAAACCCACTCAATGATATACTCAATGATAACCAGTAAAATATCATGGATTGGACTCATGATCCAGATATTGTACTTGCAGTTGGACACATAATGCATGTGGTTGCAATGTGCAAGTTTCCTCATAACAATGAGGAATGACAATAAAATAGATAATAGGACTACAACCATAGGGTTTGTATGTCTCTATAGTCTTGATATCATCGGATGTACTTTGGAAGTGACATGTCGATGATGATCACAATTGTCAAATAATCCTTACAAAATCAATGAAGATATTCTGGCATACATATGTGCTCTTGACATTTAATCATGGGTGACATGATTCACTGCATCATGCAGAATGGTAGCTCTATAAGAGATGATGTATACAAAATGTTTGGATACCTACCTAAACCAATGGTTTTAAGAGTATAAATGGATGTAGACATGATGAGTGCCATCATTCTATTGTCTATACTCTAGTCATTCATGAAGCTTCAAAATATTCGTATTTTATGAATTTAATGAAGCATGTATAAATGTTGAAATGCTCTTACATTGAATTCTTTTTGAATTTAACATAAGAGATCCTTAGTCTTAAGCAATGGTTGTTTATAGATAAAGGGAGCACAGTGGAAGCATGGGTTGGACCCAAGAAAGAAGGAAAGTCAAAGAGTTGAATGAACTTCTGTGACTTCCATATGACATCCAAAGAGTTGAATGAATGCCAAAACTGTAATAAGTTGATGTGTTGATAGTATGACTATCAAGTCTGTCTAGAATCCTTAGAGAAGGACTCGGATAGAGCATAAAAAATAATCTACATAAATCATTGAAATTGACTTCCTTATTTGATAAGATAGAGTCTAATAATTGTATCTCAATCTTCTGACAACACTTGCAATGGGTTGCATATGTTTTGGAAGACTGAAAAATTTGATCTTAAGGTTTATAGTTATCCAGATGAACATTGATGCAATTGTTGCAACAATTTCCATTGGATCACTAGACTTCATAATTTCAGTGGGAGAAACCTTAGTCTTAGAGAATGTCTCTATGACCTAGACATAAGAATACACTCATTGTTTATTTATAAATGTTGGAAATAAACATGAATTCTGGAATGGACCTATCATAAAGAGTTATGATGAAGATATTTCAGAAAGTAATCTAAAATCTAGTGGACTCCACTAAATTAGAAAATTAATGAATGGTTCATTAACATTTCTAAATGTTGAAATTGAACCTTAAGATAAATAGGAGGATGAAGATCATTTGACAATGATCTAGCATCAAGCCTTGGACATTTGTCTATTGATTTGGTCAATAGACTAGTAAGAGATGAAACTTTAGAATGTCTAAAATTTCAAAACTTACATACTTATGAATATTGTATTCAAAGTAAAAATGTCCAATACACCTTTTTTTGGGAATGGTGTAAGATGTCAAGGTATTCGGGATCTCATACATATTGATGTATGTGGATCATCTATATCATAGTAAACATTATGGATATGTGATTCCTATTAATGATTATGAATGATATGAGATTTCTTCTCTTCATCTAAAGAAATTTTTTGAAATGTTCAAAGATTTCATTATTTTGGTTTACAACCAAAGTTTGAAGGAAGATAGAATGAATATGATCTAATATAGGTAGCATGTATCTGTTAGATGAATTCAAAGGATACCTTATGGAGATATGAATATCACTTATATCTCAATCTTCCTAACACACCTTAAATCAATAGAGTTACAGGAAGATACAATTGGATCATGTGTGACATGATCTTATCAATGATAAATTTTAGCATAATTATCCCTTGGTTTCCAGGTATATATGTGTAGTAGAAACTACATTATATATACTTAATAAGATTCCATGTAAGTAAGCTGGAATTGAGCACTCGAGAGTGCTGCTTCATTAGGAAATTAAAGGATGGTATTGGATACCTACTTTATGACCTTGAGATTCTTAAAATATCTCATCTCTGAGAATGTGATTCTTAGAGGTTGAGACTCTTGAGAATCAAGATGAAAATGAAGTGTAGGAACTCATTTAATCCTGAGAAGATAATGAGGCTCCTGAAATTGGAAACTAAAAGGACAATTGAAAATGAAACACTAATACCTCTTCAAATGAGTTTGATGATGGATTCCATGTGTCAGAGAAATCTGACAATGATCGAACTTCATGTGATGAAGCTTCTGAAGATCATAGCATGGATAGATCGATGTTAGCAATAAAAGTCTAATGTAGACTTCATATACAAGTGTTGTATATGGACCCTCGAGGATCCACCTATATGGGTAAGACCTGTAAAGGTGTAAATGGATCTTCAAGAGAAAGGGAACCTGATGAGAAGGTAGAGACCTTCAAAGCATGGTTCGTAGCCATGAGCTACACATCAGAAGAGAAGACATTGCTTGCAATGAGACTTGCTCTTCGGTGACCATGCTTAAAACCATCAGAATATTGCTAACCTTAGGTACATAACTTGATTATTGCATCTTCAAGATGTAAGTTAATATTGCATTCCTCTACGAATACCTCTTTGAGGATATTCACATGAAGTATCCCCAGGGCTTCATGGTTGAGGAAAGCAAGGTGAACAAGCTAAGGAATCTATCTATGGACTCAAATAAGCTTCTTAAAGTTGGATCATAAGATTTGATGAAATTATAAATGTTATGATTTCAGATAGAATCTTGATGAACCATATGAAGCTTAGTGGGAGTGCTTTTGTGTTCATCGTGCTAAATGTAGATGATATCCTAATCATTTAGAATGATATAAGGATGATGATAAGTGTTTTTATAGACTGGCTATTCTATATCTTGAAATATGATTTCAAAGATACCTCTTAGATCTTAGTTCTGAAGTTGTTCAGAAGCAAAGAGAAGAGGATATTGGGACTGTCAAATTTATAGTACACCTTGGACATATTCTATTCTTAGAAATTCCAAGAAAGGCTTCCATCCCTTAAGATATGGTACTGACCTATCTTAAGGGATGGCACCTCAAAGAGTTGAGGAAGTGAATGCTAGTACTGCTTGCACTTGTGCATCAGCTACGAGAAGATGAGTGTGTGCTAGATGTGTACAAAAGCCAGATATTTGTCATGCAGTGGGAGTAGCAAAGTATTGCTAATCCTACTATGGAGAGAAAACACTTGATTGCAGTAATAACAAAAACTTCATAGATGACAAGATTTTTGAGATGGTGAACTCAAAAGTCTTATCTTCAAAAGCTTAAGATTTTATAGATAGAGATCTAAAAGGTCTTAACTGTGGATACCTTAAGAGATAGTGATTTTCAAGAATAATGGCATCCTGATAAGGATTATATTGGTTATGATAATTGTTAAGCTGTAGTGTCAAGGACACTATAACTAACAATATTGAGTATTAGTTGCATAAGATGCAACATTCGCATTGGATGTGAGCATTGTTACTGGGGATATGCAAGTGCCGTAAAAGGACTTGGCGTAGTCTCAAGGGAACAGAGTGATTGATCTGCTTACCTAGCTATTTTCTAAATAGCCTATGATTTTCACATGAATGTGAGTTTAAATGATTAGCCCATTAATGGCTCTTTGGGCTAGTGGGAGATTGTTGGAAATGCGAGCCCACGGCGAGCCATTATGCAATAAATGTCATTGCACATATCATTCCCTAATCTGAAATGAAGAATGAATAATTTGTATAATAGGTCCTTTAGTACAATTAGGGTTACCATTGCCATCTTGATGATCATACAGTTGTTGATTCAACTATTGAATCATAGAGGCTGGTGCTTGGATGAATATCTAAAGAGTTAGATTGAGGACTCATCAAGAACCGTCAAATGATTGTTAAGAGATGATCTCCAGCATGAGTAGGAGATGGCAATCCTTATCTCTTTAGGCTGATATCTGACCGACCTCTTGATGCAGGTCCTCTGCATAGGAATAGAGATTGGGAGGTGTCAGATTAGTTAGGTCAAAGAGTTGACTTAACGAGATCGAGATAACCAAAGTCCTATATCATATGTTGTCATGATATAGGCACGCATCCTCTGACCGGAGACAGATGTGTTACTATATGTCTGAGTATGTACATTTGGAAGACCAATAGGTTGATGACCTAACCAAGGTCTATACACCGGCGCGCTGGTGTGCATATAAGGGCATATGAGTAATACGATCTCTCAAACAGATCATACAGGTTCAGTTACTGAACCGGAAGACATGAGCTCACTCATGAGATATTGGGAAGAATCCAATTTCATGCACATGGTCGTCTCTCTTTGGAAGCTTGACTGAATTTGTAGGTTTGATATATACTTTTAGTATACGATCAAGACCTAGGTATAATATACGCTTTTGGAAAGTGTATGATTGATACCAACTCCCAATGATCGAATGAGAAACTTACTGATAAAACCATGAAGTAGACAGTATAAAGTTGATCCAATACTTCGGGTTTAGTATGAGTCTTCCAGTATGCAGGATGTACAGGTATTGGGAATACCTGAGGGTGATTTGATCGTAAACGATTGTATAACCATGACGCTTCCATTCGTAGGGAGTGATGAAACGGGTCTGGATTTTAGTGACTCCTCTCAGTAGAGAAGTGATCTGATCTTGGTCCAAGTGTTGGACATTGATCTGAATGTGATTCAAATACAATGAGAAGATTAGATTTACGGTCTTGATTTAATCAAGCATCTATGGGAGGCCCGCGATCTGGATTTGAGATATGATCTCAATATCCATGTCACTATACGTGGAACAATACAATCGCCCTGTCCTGATATCCAAGTATCTGCGGAGAGATTGCATTATTCTTGAAGGGCTCAAGAATAATTCCATAAGATCTAAGAAATGAAGAGATGATGACTAAATTTGTTTTAATCATATTGATGTGTGAAGAAATTATCCAGTTTAATTAAATATGATTTAATTAATGTGGAAAAGAATAATGTGGATAGAAATATCCAATTATTCATACTATGTTATAAATGCGATTTATAATGTATTAGAGATAGCTAATTATGATTTATATGTGTTGATTAATTATTATGTGTATTGGATACACATTGTGTAATTAATTGACAATGTAAATTATATGTTGTTTTGGGTTGTGAATATGATTCACAATTTTTCCATGGCAAGATTGCAATATTCTCAAATATAATTGTGAATTATAAAAGCCAACAAAAGTTGTTGGAAATAAATAAAGGAGATTTTCAAGGAGATATGCAATCTCATGGATTTCCATGAGATTGCTCTCTCCATGGAAGGTATGGGTGGCACACCATTCCTAATAGGAATGTGTGGCCGTCCACATGGAATGTGCATGGAGATGAAATCTCCGTGTACATTCTCTCCTTATTTATTGGCTTGATTTAGGAATAATTTATATTTGATTTTGTCAAATATATTTTGACCTAAATTTGTCGGTTTTACCAACAACAATCTTGACCATTGGAGTGACATAAATCAATCTCATCCATTGATTTTACATGTCACGTGGAATGAGATCCATGGATCCCAAAACCCTTTAAATAGAGAGGCATACCATGCTCTCTCTTCAACATGTAATATTGGAGCTCTCTCTCTCTTTCTTGGTACACGTTTACCCTCTCTCCCTCCAATTGGTGGCCGACCACCAAATCTTATAGGAGAGAATCGTCGTCGCCTTCGCCACCACGCCGCCGCTTCGACTTTCTTCGGTTCTCCGTCTTCTTGGAGTGCTGCACTCACGAAGGAGACATTCGATCTCGTACGACAAGATCAGGAGCAACCATGCTTGGATCATCTTCTTGGATTGCGAGGACAACACTGTTCATCCCCACGCTCGCAAGCGGTCCCGCCGACGATCGGACTTGAGACAGGAGGTCTCTTCCTTTAGAGACTTGATCAACCACGCTTCAAGAGGTATTGCATTATACTTGTTGTGGTTATAGATGAAACGATCTGAGAATGGTTCTCGGATCATGTGGTTTCATCGAATAAAATTTTTTAAATTCCGCTGCACCGAACAACTAGTGTGACTAGTCGTTCCCCGTCGTATCCGATACGACGATCACGCTTCCGTGATGCGCTTGAGGATAAATCCCATATCCTTCACCATCGCCACCGCACCGCCGCTTCGACGTTCTTCGGTTCTCCATCTTCTTGGTGTTCCACGCTCACAAAGGAGACGTTCGATCTCGTGCGACGAGATCAGGAGCAACCGTGCTTGGATCATCTTCTTGTATTGCGAGGACACCGCGACTCATCCCCACACTCGCAAGCCGTTACTACGGCGATCGGACTTGAGACAGGAGGTCTGTTCCCTTAGAGACTTGATCAACCACGCTTTAAGAGGTATTGCATTATACTTGTTGTGGTTATAGCTGAAACGATCTGAGAATGGTTCTCAGATCATGTGGTTTCATCAAATAAAATTTTAAAATTCCGTGGCACCAAACAACTAGTGCGACTAGTCGTTCTTCGTCGTATCCGATACGACGATCACGCTTCCGTGATGCGCTTGAGGATAATTCCATATCCTTCAAACATTATCTAAGATCTATCACTAGGTGATGTATCTCAGAAAAATCCTAAACCTTGAAAATGTGAGATTTAATGCCTATTAAAAATCAAACACTGAAATATGCAAAATGATTTTTACAGGGTAATCTATGCATGCAATTGCAATTCTTTTTGGGCACAATGGCAAGATAAATTAACTTTACAATATCTGATTTTTCGGGGATTTTTAGAGCAACGGTTAACCAAATACAAAATTAAGAGCACAAACTGGGCAAAATATGCAATTTTTCACAAAATAATTAATCATTAATTAACCATTAATCATAAAAATGTCCACGATATGTCGAACTGTAGAGAATTAAAAGATGAACATCATGTTATTTTTTGAATAATAAAATAATGTCGAGAAGAGGTTCAAACAGAGGGGGAAGACAAGGGTATAACTGCAATAAATAATGAAAAATATAAAAAGGCATAAGAAGGACCTATTTGTAATTACCTATAGTTGGGGGTGTTTTCTGCAAAATAGCCAAGGGAGCACGTGCACTGCACGTGCTCCTTGGGTATATGGACTTCTTCGCAAATAAGAGGAGCTCAGGGTGCCGTATGCAATTTTTCCAACGTCACGTGCAAGGCACGTGACCTGGATTGATAGTGGTTGGCGTTTCCCTACGCACGTGCGGAGCACGTGCGAGGGACCTCGGGATAGGAGCCCCGGCGCTGGCGTGGGTAGTTGACGACCGATGCGAAGGGGCACCGGCAGGCGTGGACATCGAAGGGCGAGCTTCAGGTAGGCGGAAGTGAAAGGGAAGCTCCTGGAGGCGATGTTGCGTTGGTGAAGTAGCCACGCAGAGTCGAGGCAGAGTGCCGGTGTGGCTAGAGGCGTCGGAGGCGAATGAGGTTTTTGAGTCAACAGAGGAGATGGTGGCGGTTGTCGGTGAAGATGGTTAGCTCGGTGAAGACGAGGCAGAGTAGGTGTAGACGTTGGTGGTCGAAGGTGTGGAAGGCGGCGTTGTCGTAAGCAAAGTTGTCATAGTCGGTGGCAGAGCAGGTGAAGGTCGATGAAGTCAGTGGCTCGACGATGATAGACCGGAGCAGGGGCAGTGCGCCGGGAGGCGCTGCGACGGCGACACGAGGGTGACCGGACCTCGCCAGAGACGAAGAGCGACCGGGCTGTCATCCCGGTCCTCTGTGATGCTGACGGCGGATAATCATGGTAGGAGGGCTAGAGTTCTTTAAATAGAAGGTGGGTCGGCGGCCGGAGATGGGAGGTGGAGGAGGTGACGAGGTCTGATTGAAGATTCGTAAATCGGGGATTCGCGAGGATGGTTTTGTGAAGGTCGGGGAATTGGAGAGGGATTTGCGGTGGGAGGAGATCAATGCGGATAAGGAAGGCAGTGGCGGAAATGATGGAGGAGGCGGAGGTCCATATTGGGAAAGGAGACGGAGGTTGAAGATGGACAGGGGCCGTCCGATCGGCCGAGATCGGACGGCCCGAATGATGATGCGTGGCGCTGAGGTGCAAGGGGAGGGCACGTGCGGAGCACGTGCCTGGAAGGGACGTGCGAGGGACGTACGTGCGTTGTTTTAATTTATTTATTTTTATTTTTTTATTTTCTAAAATAAAAGCAAAGAAAAATAGGCCCAAAAATGACTGACACGTGGCGGCACCAGGTTCTGCCACGTGTCAGCACCAGAAAATTCCGAAGTTAAAACCTTTGTAAAATCCAAAACAAATAGCAAATGACCTCAGATCGAAAAAGTTTCTTCATGAAAATTGCTCGTATCGATGAGATCTAGAACTTTCATGAAGACATCAAAATTAATATCGATCAAATGCACAAAGTGATATTTTTGGGGTATCCCATGTATATAGAATACCTTGTTTTTTTGGGTTTTATAATTTTTATGTTATTTTTAAATCAGAAAAAAATTCGGAAAAAATATGGTAAAATCAAAGATAGATAATTACACATTAATCTAATTTTTTGGACTTTTATTCGTTAATAAATATGTATATAAAATATTAGGTCAAAAGCAGCTAAAATATATGTAGAATAGAGGCCCAAAACCCAACTTTCACATATGAGCTCCGATTCTCTTGGACTTGTTCTTATTTTGAAGATAATGGAATGTACATTAGTTCAACTGTGAGTAGGATTAAAACGGACACTGGATGAGGAAGATATGAGGGTTTTAGTCCGAAAATCCTGCAATTAGGGTTTGGGTTTTTGGTCCACTTATCTGGGCTAGTTAATTTTTTGTATTTTTTTATTCTTATTAGTGATATGTACACAATGGAGGTGGTTTTGAATCATTCGGAGTTAGCATGAATGAGTTAAAAATAGGGGAATTTAGCCTATTTACAGATCAATTTTGGCTTGGATTTTTGGCTTCTTATTTTATGCAGAAATAAGTGTTAAAATGCAATTCTTTTGAAAACATGCTTGAATGCTAATTATACAGAATAGATGCAGAAATGGTGTTGATTTTTAGGGATTTGATCTTAATAAATGAGATTAGAGTGATGAATCCGAGATTCATCACCCAGCATTAGTGAAATCACCTTTGCTTATGTGATAAGACACGACAAAGTTCTTAAAAGACTTAGGGAGCGATAGGAGAATAAAATCAGCCTGCATGTCAGAATCCAAGTAGGCTCCCAGGGTTTCCAGTTCAGAGAGGTACCCAAACACTTTGAGTATGTGTTCTCTGACAGAGGTCCCTTCCTGCATCTTGCAGCGAATAAGCTCTTTCATCACGTTGTAACGTTGTGTACTGTTTATGTCACCGAACATTTCCTTCAGATTCAACATAATCTCTTTGCAAAGGTTCATTTCCACGTGTTTCTTCTGAATCACATTGGACAATGACCCAAGGATATAACACCTTTCCAAATTATGATCTTCATCATATTTCTCATTATATGATTTATCTTCTGCAGTCTTAGGGTTGCTATCTTGTCCTTGGTCAGCACATAAGAGACGCGCTCCGCAGATAGGACATGATTCAAATTTCGGATCCAATTCGAATATATTGGTCTGGTCAACTAGTAGACCTCCAGGAGCCTGCTAAGTGGGTTCATGGACTTCATTTTCTGAAATTAAGAATGCACTATATTAGAATATAAATATATATTCACTTTAAGATATTTGATTAAGGCATTTTAAATCAAATTTGTCTTGCTATGTCAACTTTGAAAGATTAATCCCTAATTGTCTTTCAAAGTAAGAGATATACTTACCTCTATATCTTAAGAAAGATCTGGGATCTCCTTTCCTATCTTTGTCACATCCCAATAATATGAGAACTTGCGACTCCGATAAAAAGAAGCGAGAACTCATTCCACCTTTCAAGTCCAACTTGCATTTCCCAATTCGGTCTTAGCCCACCACCCCTAAGATGATGTTGAGCTGTTGTTAATTGAACCAACCGTCAACAGGCTTAATACTCACTATACGCAATCCATCGCCCCAATAATATAAGGACTCGATATTGGGGTCACTACGTATACGGCCTTACTCTTTCGAGAAGCAAAGAACCCGATCCAAATAAATCATATATAGGATCTGTCACTTCGGACAGGCGTCTCCTATATACAACATCTGGCGACGGAATCCTTTGCCTTGACGGGAGACCATGGATGTCACTTATGTGATCCTCCAGCTCATATTCAAATTGAAATAATTAATTATCGTGAATCATATTCACATAATTAATTCTTCCAATGGAAATACACATCTATCCATAATAGAGTGTTTATTGGATATAATTAGTTTAATCACATTAAATTAATCATCAATCCAATTATCAATCAACAAACTTTATTATTACTTGAATAGTAGGTATAATCTCAAAGTACGTATTATTCTAATTTTAATAATTAGACAAATACACTTGGACTTTCTCCGGCATTATCGAGTCCCTACCCACTGTCATGGCCAGTATCGACGAGAGTGGGACGGACCACATACGTTGCAACCGCG
Organism: Ottelia alismoides; assembly: GCA_037367405.1. Classification (NCBI taxonomy): domain Eukaryota; kingdom Viridiplantae; phylum Streptophyta; class Magnoliopsida; order Alismatales; family Hydrocharitaceae; genus Ottelia; species Ottelia alismoides. The sequence continues at coordinate 142,063 of JAZKJV010007580.1, read as the reverse complement.
ACCCCAATGCTCTCCGACTATTCACCATATCCACCTCAGGAAAGGATAATGCCAGATAGATCATCATGTACTTTGATATGCTCATCGGTTTTTCAACCGAAATTATACCATATAATATACATCAAAACAATTTTGATTATTTTATAAGGAGATTTGCTAAATAAATCCCCAATCCTATTCAAGCAAGAGGGTTTTTCATGTAAAAGTTGTCCTACAACTATTGTAGGATAAACTAAGGTTCTTCATGAAAACAATGCTTGTTGATGAATTCATATCAACCAATGATCAAGATCAACTATCTTATCATCATGGTTAGGCAAATGTCATTCAATGAAATAATTATCTCTTTAAATATTTCACAAATAATTATCACTAATTATTTTAGAAAATTAATCATTAATTTTTATCATCATATTTGAATGACTTATCACAAGGTTCATGATCACAAGATGTCAATTTCCAGCAGTGACCCCCAATCACCAAAATTAACTTATTTTGATCAATTTAAATTCAAAATATTGCAAAATCAGTTTCCTAAGATTGTCAGTTTGATTTATTAAAGAACCCAAGTGATAACTCACGCATTTCGAGGCGGATTAAAAACAATAATTAATGCATTAATCATGTTTAGATATGTTGTTCCCGCAACTGTGAATATACATGCATATTCAAAGGGCCATATCTTGAGCAAATGAAGTCCAAAAATCATAAACTCAGATCCTATGGTTTCCTCATTTAATTGGAAACAGAAAACAATTGCAAATTTCGTGTTTAAACAATTTAAACAGTACTGAAAACATCAATTAGCAGAGGTGCGAAAATTGAAATGCGACAAAACTTTCGCGACCCTTTCAAAACCCAAGTCGTCCTAGGTCTATGGATCATATCCAAAACCTTATTCGACCTGGCTCTGATACCACTTTAAGGATATTGAGAATCCTCAAGCGCGTCACGGAAGCGTGCCGATCGCATCATATGCAATCGAAGCACCTAGTCGCTAGATGCGGCGGAAATTAAAATTCTTAATCTAGTGATGAAACCACATGATCACGAGAACATTTCTCGGATCGTTTCATCAAACCACAAAGTATAAGGAATACCTCTTGGAGCGTGGTTGTAATCGTGAGATCCCAAACAAGAGATCCTCCTGTCTTAAGTCTGATCCACGAAGAACGTACTTGCAGGCGCGATGATGAGACGCGTTCCTCCCGCAATCCTCGAAGAAGATCCAAGCAATGAATCCCCTGATTTTGTCAAACGAAATCCGTTGTCTTCCTTTAGAGCAAGCAACCCCAAAGAATAAGGAGATCCTTGAGTCGTCAAAGGCGAAAGCGAGAGAGACTCTCCTTCTCAACACAAAGTGGACGGCCACATCTTGGAGAAGAGAAAGAGAGAGGGCGAGAATGAGAGAGAGAGAGAGTAGTAGGCTTCTACAACTCTTAATAATGTACCTTGAAAGTCTAGGTTAGCCCTCCTTTTATATTAGTTTAGGATCGAATGGATCGCAATCCATGGGACACATAGATCCAACGACCATGGTGATCTATCTATTAATCAATGGTCATCATTGTTATTGGTTAAAAAACCAACAACATTAATTTATATTTAAATTAAATATGTGTTGCAACATTATCAACACAATTTAATTTAACATAAATTAATTTATCAAGAGATAATAAGATAAAAGAAATGAGGAGATAAATAAATCCCCCCAAAATAGGGGGCGTCACCCATGGTTGACACCACCCCTATTTTTGGGTGATTTTTATCTCCTCTTTATTTTATCTATTATCTTTTAATTAATTTCGTAATAACCATTATCACAAACTTATCCACCAAATTAATTCCAAATTAATTTGTGAGTATTTCAATCATGCCATTGAAAATATGTGAATGATATTCACAACCCAAACTAATTTGTAAATTACATTTCCAATTAATTAATTAATGTGAATCCAATCCACATTAACAATTAACAAATGCTATTTACAAAAATTCTCTCTCTTCAATATATGTATATTATAAATCATATTTATAATACACAAATATCATGGATAGTAATATCCACATTCTCCAATCCTTGATAATTAAATCCTATTTAATTATCTTAGATAATCACTCTCACAATATGAATATTATTCATATTATGATTGATAATTAAATCTCATTTAATCATCAAGTTCTTATTGCTTGGATATGTAATTCATCAAATGAATTATTCTTGAACTTCTTCAAGAATAATGTGCTTTCTCCGCTGATACTTGGAGATAAGGAGAGGGCGATTGTATTGTTCCACGTATAGTGACTTGGATGTTGAGATCTCATCTCAAATCCAGATCTTACGGATTGCCCATGGATGCATGATTAAATCAAGACCGCAAATTTAATCTTCTGATTGCATCTGAATCACATTCAGACCAATGTCCAGCACTTGGACCAAGGTCAGATTTCTTCTCTACCAAGAGGAGTCACTAAAATCCAGACCTGTTTCATCACTCCCTCGTAATGGAAGCATCATGGTTATACAATCGTTTATGATCACATCACCCTCATGTATTCCTAATACATGTATATCCTACATACTGGAAGACCCATGATCATCCTAAAGATTAAGATCAATTTTACATTGCTTCTTCAGAGTTTAATCACTAAGTTTCTCAATCTTGGTCATTGGGAGTTGGTATCGATCATATGCTTTCCCAAAGCATATATTATACCTTCAAATTCATGTCATGCTTCCAAAACACGAAGACCATGCATGGAGTTTGATCGGTCCCAATACCTCATGGGTGAGCTCATGTCTTCCGGTTCATAAGTGAACCTGTATGATCCCTTTGAGAGATCGTATTGCTCATATGCCCTTATAGGCACACCAGCTCGCCGGTGTATAGACCTTGGTTAGGCCTTCAACCTATCGGTCTGCTGATGAATCTGTGATTCATCACTCTTAAAGTTGAAAATAGAGCTTTGTCCCTGGGTATTTAGCATCATATTTCCCTTTATCTTGCATAAATACCATTCATGCATCAATCTACGAGATATGCATTTTAGCATTCATAATTGCATTTAATAAGAAGCCAATCCATTTGTAAAATCCACTTGTAAAATGTCCTCCTATTTATTTGTATTTTACCCCCTCCAAAATGAAATAATACCTTCCTTATATTGTGTACACCATTAGTTAATAATATAGGGAAGAAGGCCAGAGTTCCTCTCTTGTAAAATACCCAATAAAACCCAAAACCCCCTAGACCTTAAAATGCCAATATCTCACTCTTACAAACTCCAAATTAGGTCTACTCACCCTCAGATTAATACACATTCAGAGACCTTTAAAATGATACTAATTTCATTCAATTCGAATGTCGTAGGAAAAACTTGGGTTTTTGGGCCTCCTTGTATTCTATACATATGTATATTTGTATTCTTGTATTTTTGTATCACATTTGACCTCATCTCTATTTTTGGTCAACATGAAACTTGTAGATCTCATCGAGATATACAACTTTCATGTTTTGAGTTTTTCCAAATTCGGCCTCCTTCTCCTTCTCCCTCTAATCTTATTTTTTATTCTCAACCACTCAGAGCTGGACGCGTGGCGCCCTCTGATTGCGCCATGCGGCCTGCTCCCTTTGACCAGTCCGCTCGCATCTCTGACCGTTGGATCTCAATCTAGATCCAATGGCCCAGTGACTTCCACGTACGCCTTAACCCACACCGTCGGATCAATCTCTGGATCGCATCTTCACCGTCCGTTAGCGCTTCAGCCAAAATCTGCCATGTGGCGTCATTTGCGCCACTCGATCTATTCCATATCAACCGCTCAAACACGTCGTGCTCTCAGTCGTTCGATTCGCACCTTCCATTCATCTGAGCCATTGGTCCTCGCCGTTCACATAGCTTACCACGTGGCGCATCCTGGGCACTCCGATCATGCTACCCTCGATCAGATCATAGCCGCTCGATAGTGCCCTGATCATGACCATTGGATCATGAGATCCAACGGTCGAGACATCTTCATCTACCTCCGCACGCCCCGCGCCCATGTCTTCCACCATCCACAAGGGGGCCGCCCCTTTTCTATTTCGGGTACCACACCGATCACCTTCTCAGCCACCTGACACCACCACGACATCGCCCACTTGTCCCTCATCTTTGTCAACTCCATCGATCTCCATGACAACCCTCAACATCGCTCCACGACACCCACGAACACCACCTCCCCATCATCCATGCTGTCACCTTCATCCTATAAATCAATCACCTCCGGCCACTTTCACCCCCATCCTCCACCACGGAGAGTGTCTCCGAGCTCCCACCTTTAGATTGGTGACAGCGATTTGACCTTAGATTGAGCGAAGACCGAGAACTACCTCCGGCGAGATCCACGGTGCAACTACACTGTGTAGCAGCTCCTCCATGGTGCTGCAAGAGCTCAGGTCCCCTACCGGCCTTCGAGCGACGACCGGGAAGCTCTCTTCGAGCTTCTGATCCCAGGTAGAACCCTCCATCTTTCCCCTAATCTTTTTCTTATTTTTCCTTCTCCGATTTAATTCGCCATTCACGAGCATCATCCCGCTCCGCCAACCATCCCCTGAGCTCCGCAAGGGAGCTCTGATCTTCGCGCTACCCTCCGTTTCATCCGACGATGTACTTCACCTTTCGCCGACACCAGCTCCGCCACCTTGGCGGAGCTCGACCATCGGGCTACCTCACTGCTCCATAGGCCTCGCATTCCATTCCCGACAACTCCACGAACAGTTCGCGTGCTTCGACTATCTTCTAACCCACTGTAGGTACCATCTCTTTGATTGGTCGGAGACTTCACCGACGCATCTTCGAGCTCCATCTCCAGTGGCCTCCAGGTCACTCCAATCTCAGCCAACATCGTTGGACGCTCCGCCACCTCTCCACGAACCTTCCGAGCTACACCAGGGCCTCCAGCATCCTTCACCGACGACGGGAGGACGCGACGGAACTAGGCCAGATTCGTCAGATCCCAGTCTTCTCCACCGCTGGAGGCGGAGGACCGTTGGGGACGACAGCCAACGGCCGTTTAATCCTTTTGATCGAATGGCCAGGAGACCTCCACGTCGCCGCACACCGCAGCCATAGGATCGGGCAGATCCTACGCGTCCAGATCGTGCCACGTCATCACCTTTGCCCACCCCAGGTGTCATTGGATCAATCTAGATCCAACAGTCACTGATCGACCACATCCTTGCCTCAGGAGGAGACCATCACCATTGGATTGACTTTAATCTAATGGACCCGGACATGCCACGCGCCAGCAGTTCATCACCGTTGGATCATCACTTGATCCACGATCTAGATCAGGCCACGTCACCCGATCCGAGCCTCTTCCCCGACCACTAGGGTAGGATCACCCGAAGCAACTCCGAACCAGATCCGAGCCTCCGAAGACCACCGAGCCTGGGACCCCTCACATGATCTGCACGTGCATCCTGGGTAAATTGTATCGAGGCCCCTGAAGATTTCCAAAATTGCATTTCAGTCCCTGCCGGGGGACCCCCACGTGAGGAGCACGTATTCTGTGGAACAATTGCATCCACTCCCTTAGCATTATAGGTAATTGCATATTGGTCCCTGTCAGCATGTTTTATTTTTATCAATTTTAATTCATGTAATTGCATTTATACCCCTGTCTTTGCACGCATATTTAGGCACTCATATTAATTCATTTTTCAATTTGGAAATTTTCATTGTGTAGCATACAGTGTCCTCTTCATTATGTGACATTTGGCATATTTTTAATATCAGTGGATTTTTCTATTAATTAATTGGTTCAATTTTGCTATATTTTGCCCTTTTATGCCTTTTAATTAATAGTAATTTCTCTATGACTCCAAAAATCCCAAAAAAATCACATTATATTTATGATAATTAGGTTCACATTGCATAAAAACTTCATCTCAATTGCACGCATCTCGAGGCCTAAATAAATCATTTAGTGATTTCCTTAACTAATTTTGAATAGGTCCATTTCACATAAAAATTTAGGTTTATCAATTTTCCTGGATTCTTCACACTTAGATCTATGTAGGATAATTTTTATATCAGGAAATAGTGTGATTTGGTATTTATTAAAATTAAGTTAGTCAAAATCACCTTGCATTCATTTTTAGTTCATAGTAAATTTATTTAGTTTCAGAAAATTCTAAAAAATTTAGAGGACCTTAATTTCATTACATTTCATCATCTGGCCAATTTCGTAATTTTTGGACTTGATTTGATCACTTATCTGAATTAACTATTAAACTAGCCTGATTGTGCATGTGTCTTGCATAAAAAACCGAAAAAGACCAAAAAAATTATCCCCTGAAAATCAAATCTTGGACTTCGCTAAAAATCTACCTAAGGAGACAGCTGCCTTCCTGAGTTCGACCTTGGGCTTGCCCAAGTAAAAAAAATTACCGCTCGATATTAACTTGCTTTAATTAAAAGTGGTTTTTGATCAGCTCTCACTATCCGACTGCAACGAATGGCAATTAAATAATTTGATCATTAATTTGATCGAATTAACAAGGGTAGTGGGAGCCATTTCAAAATAGCACCATTGTCGGGGAGGCACAGCTAAGGTTAATTTGGAGTAATTTCAGAGCGTTTGACTTTCAATCCCCGGGTAGTTTGTCCTCCGGTTTTCTTGTGCATATTTTCTGTCCTTTAATTTTTGTATTTTTCGAGTCATTCTCTATCTGACCTCAAATTATTTCTGTACGAGGAACGTGAGGAGTCGAAGACGCTTCGAGGATCCTGCATTTTAATTTCTTGAGTGATTTGAGAGAACTTGTATTTTTATTCATTTCTTTATTTTTTTCGCATCATTTCTAGCGGTTCCCGTTTGGGTTCTCGCATGTGTAAAGATAGTGGAACTATGTCCCCGTGTGCTGTGTGGATTGAATTGTAGATTAGGCTTGCACTAGCGGCTCCTCGAGCCACTCTAGGATTTTCTTGTGCTCGTAAATTTTTAGGACCACACAGTACACTTAAAAGACGCACTTAGACCGCTGATCTACTCAAAATAACATGTGCTTCACTCGCTAATAGAACTGTCTGTATAGGAGCGGATTTTGTCATTTGCATTTGCATGTACTGTAAAAATTTCAATTCTGTTTTGCATCCTGCATAAAAGCGAAGGGATCACTGTAAGTCTTCTTCACTGAGCATAAGCATCATTGTTTTTTCGTGCATCAGCTTTTCTCGATTTCTCTCTCTTGGTTTTACAACTTAATTTAAAGGACAGTGGGACTGGACAATAGGCGTGTTGTGTGGATTGAACTAAATTAGTGAAAACTTAACTTAAAATCAGGACTGCTAAACATTATTGACCCAAAACAAATCAATAAAATTGGAAACTCTGCTTGCGGGAGATTAACCCCGACCTTGTTTTCAAGCTGAGTGAGGGTACTTGAGTGTGTGTGAACACCTTAAGCAGAGCCCAAATCCCTGCCTTCCATATCACGTTCCAACTGATCCTAGCAAATATCACGAGTTGAATATTTTCAGGTTCATCGACTAGTACCAAGTAGCCTCCGCCTGTTTACGGGTAGTCAGGGGTGTGTTGGAAATGCGAGCCCACGGCGAGCCATTATGCAATAAATGTTATTGTAAATATCATTCCCTGATATGAAATGAAGAATAATTAATTTGCATAATAGGTACCTTTGTACAATTAGGGTTATGTACCATGGCCATCTTAATAATCATACAGCTGTTGATTCAACTATTGAATCATAGAGGCTGGTGCTTGGATGACTATCTAAAGAGTTAGATTGAGGACTCATCAAGAAATGTCAAATAATTATTAAGAGATGATCTCCATCCTGAGTAAGAGATGGCAATCCTATCTCTGAAGGTTGATATCTGACCGACCTCTTGATGCTGGTCCTCTGCATAGGAATAGAGATTCGGAGGTGTCAGATTAGTTAGGTCAAAGAGTTGACTTAACGAGATCGAAATAACCAAAGTCCTATATCGTATGCTGTCATGATATAGGCTTGCATCCTCTGACTGGAGACAGATGTGTTACTATATGTCTGAGTGTGTACATTTGGCAGACCAATAGGTTGATGACCTAATCAAGGTCTATACACTGGTGCGCTGGTGTGCACATAAGGGCATATGAGTAATACGATCTCTCAAAGGGATCATACAGGTTAAGTTACTGAACCGGAAGACATGAGCTCACTCATGAGATATTGGGAAGAATCAAATTCCATGCGCATGGTCGTCTCGCTTTGGAAGCTTGATTGAATTTGTAGGTTTGATATATACTTTTAGTATATGATCGAGACCTAGGTATAATATACGCTTTTTGGAAAGTGTATGATTGATACCAACTCCCAATGATCGAATGAGAAACTTACTGATAAAACCATGAAGTAGACAGTATAAAGTTGATCCAATACTTCGGGTTTAATCAGAGTCTTCCAGTATACAGGATGTATATGTATTGGGAATACCTGAGGGTGATTTGATCATAAACGATTGTATAACCATGACGCTTCCATTCCTAGGGAGTGATGAAACGGGTCTGGATTTTAGTGACTCCTCTCAGTAGAGAAGTGATCTGATCTTGGTCCAAGTGTTGGACATTGATCTGAATGTGATTCAGATACAATGAGAAGATTAAATTTACGGTCTTGATTTAATCAAACATCTATGGGAGGCCCGCGATCTGGATTTGAGATATGATCTCAATATCCATGTCACTATACGTGGAACAATACAATCGCCATGTCCTTATCTCCAAGTATCTGCGGAGAGATTGCATTATTCTTGAAGGGTTCAAGAATAATTCCATAAGATCTAAGCAAAGAAGAGATGATGATTAAATGTGATTTAATCATATTAATGTGTGAAGAAATTATCCAATATAATTAAATGTGATTTAATTATTATGGATAAGAATAATGTGGATAGAAATATCCAACTACTCATAATATATTATAAATGTGATTTATAATGTATTAGAGAGAGCTAATTATAATTTATATGTCTTGATTAATTATTATGTGTATTGGATACACATTGTGTAATTAATTAACAATGTAAATTATATGTTGTTTTGGGTTGTGAATATGATTCACAATTTTTTCATGGCAAGATTGCAATATTCTCAAATATAATTGTGAATTATTTTTGAAGAATAATAACCCAACAAATAAATAAAGAGATATTTCCATAGAGATGTGCAATCTCATGAAATTCATAAGATTGCTCTCCCCTTGGAAATAAGTGGGCGGCACATCATTCCTATAAGGAATGTGTGGCCGTCCACATGGAAGGTATATGGAGATGGAATCTCCATGTATCTTCTCTCCTTATTTGTTGATTTGATTTAGGACTAATTTATATTTGATTTTGTCAAATATATTTTAACCTAAATTTGTTGGTTTTACCAACAACAATCTTGACCATTGGATTAACATAAATCAATCTCACCCATTGATTTTATGTGTCCCATGGACTGAGATCCATGGATCCCTAAACCCTATAAATAGAGAGGCATACCATGCTCTCTCTTTACATGTGAGACGGAGGCTCTCTCTCTCTCTCTTTCTTGGTACACGTCTACCCTCTCTCCCTCTAATTGGTGGCCGACCACCAAACCCTAGAGGAGGGAACCGTCGTTGCCTTCGCCACCGCGCCGCCGCTTCGACGTTCTTCGGTTCTCCGTCTTCTTGGAGAGTTCCTCTCGTGAAGGAGACGTTTGATCTCGTGCGACGAGATCATGAGCAACCACGCTTGGATCATCTTCTTGGATTGCGAGGACAACGCGATTCATCCCCGCGCTCGCAAGCAGTCTCGCCGACGATCGGACTTGAGATAGGAGGTCTCTTCCTTTAGAGACTCGATCAACCACGCTTCAAGAGGTATTGAATTATAATTGTTGTGGTTATAGATGAAACGATCTGAGAATGGTTCTCGGATCATGTGGTTTCATCTAATAAAAATTTTAAATTCCGCTGCACCAAACAACTAGTACAACTAGTCGTTCTTCGTCGTATCCGATACGACGATCACGCTTCCATGATGCGCTTAAGGATAATTCCATATCCTTCAAGTGGTATCAGAGCCTTAGGTCGACGGTTTTGAATATGATTCGAAAACCAAGGACGACTTGGGTTCGTTAAGGTCGCGAAAGTTTTTATCGCATTTGATTTCACAGATCTATTTAGTAAATAAATTCGGCACTGTTTAAATTGTTTAAACACGAATTTTTGAATTTTGTTCCCCATTAAATAAGGAAACCATAGGATCTGAGTTTACGTAAATCGGATTTCGTATGCTCTAGATATGGTTGTTTTAATGAACATGTATGCACTGTTGCGGGAACTGTAGATCTGAACGTGATTAAAATGTTAATTACTGTTTAGACTTGCCTCGAAATGCATGTAACATCACTTGGATTCTGTCCTAAATAAAATTAGCAATCTATGAAAATTGATTTTGTCTAATTTGGATTTAATATGATTGAGATATGCTAATTTTAGTAAGTAGGGGTCACTGCTGAAATTACAGTCCTAATCTAGAACCAAGTGATTGTCAATTAGTGAAATTAATTGTTAATTTCGTGAAATAATCATGAAAAATATTTGTGAAATATTGGAAGTTTATTATTTACATAATTGGCATGGCCTCAACCAATTAATTGATTAGATTTTATCTAAATCTTAATTGGAAACACATTCATCAAACTTGATGCTTGTGTAGTGATTGTCATTTAATCATTTAGTGAAATAAAATTGTTTAATTTCCTAGAATAATTGTGCATAAATATTTGTGAAATATTTGATGATAATTATCCCCTTAAATGACATTGCCTTAACCAATAATTGATTAGATGTGATCTATATCACTAATTGGTTATATGATCTGCATGATCAACATTCCAACAAACATGTTGCTTGAATAGGACTTGGGATTTGTTTAGCAAATCTCATTATAATGTTAATCAAAAATTGTTTTGATTATTATTATATGGTATAATTTCGATTGAATAACCGATGATCATCTCAAATACAAAGTGATTTATTTTGCATTATCCTTTCCCGAGGTGGATATGGTGTCTAGTCGGAGAGCATTGGGGTTGCGGGTTGCAATGTATGTGGTTCGTCCCACTCTCGTCGGTACTGGCCATGACAACGGGTAGGGTTAGTATAATGCTTAAGAAGTCATGAATTTCTAATTATTAAAATTCGAAATAATACATATTTGAGATAATACCATAATTCAAGTAACTATTTAAAAATGTTTGTTGGATATTAATTGGATCATTAATATAATATGATTAGATTAATTAGAATCCAATTAAAATTAAAACACTCTATTATGAATAGAGATGTTATTTCCCTTGGAATAATTAATCATAATGAATATGATTCATAATGATTAATTAGAATTTGAATATGATATGGAGGATCACATAAGTGGCATCCATGGTCTCCCGTCAAGGCGAAGGGTTCCGTCGCAAGGGATTGTATGTAGGAGACGCCTGTCCGAAGTGACAGCTCCTGTATGCAAGCGCATCTGGATCGGGCTCTTTGCTTCTCGAAAGAGTAAGGCCGTATACGTAGTGACCCAATATTGGATCCTCATATTATTGGGGCGATATTGGATTGCGTATAGTGAGTACTATTCATGTTGACGGTTGTTTCAATTAACGACGGGTCAACATCGCCTTAGGGGTGGTGGGCCTGGGTGTTAAAGACCGAATTGGGAAGTGCAAGTTGTACTTGCAAGCCGGAATGTGTTCCCATTTCTTTTTATCCGAGTTGCAGATTCTCATATTATTGGGATGTAACAAAGATAAGGAAGGATATCCCAGATCGTGTTGAGATATAATGGTAAGTATATTTCTTACATTGAAAGTGATTAAGGGAATGAACTTTCAGTGTTGACAAGGCAAGACAACTTTGATATAAAAATTCCTAAATCAAAGTAAAATGTGTATATATATATATATATTTATTTATATAATTTTATGCAAATTTCTTATTTCAGATAATCTTTCATTAAAACCCACTCAATGATATACTCAATAATAGTCAGTAGAATATCATGGATTGGACTCATGATCCAGATATTGTACTTGCAGTTGGACACATAATGTATGTGGTTGCAATGTGCATGTTTCCTCATAATATTGAGGAATGACAATTAAATAGATAATAGGACTACAACCCTAGGGTTTATATGTCTCTATAGTCTTGATCTCTCATCGGTACTTTTGAAGTGACATGTCGATGATGATCGCAATTGTCAAATAATCCTTATAAAATTAATGAAGATATTGTGGCATACATATGTGCTCTTGACATTCATCATGAATGAGACGGTTCACTGCATCATGCAGAATGGTGGTCCTATAGAAGATGATGTATTCAAATTGTTTGAGTACCTACCTGAACCTATGTTTTAAGAGTTTAGATGGATGTAGATGATGAGTGTCATTATTCTACTATCTATACTCTAGTCATTCATGAAGCTTCATAATATTCATATTGTATGAATTTAATGAAGCATGTATAAATGTTGAAATGATCTTACATTGAATTCTTTTGAATTTAATGTAAGAGATCCTTAGTCTTAAGCAATGGTTGCTCATAGATAAAGGGAGCGCAATGGAAGCATGGGTTGGACCCAAGTAAGAAGTGTAGTCAAAGAATTGACTGTACCTCTGTGACTTCCATATGACATCCAAAGAGTTGGATGAATGCCAACACTGCAATAAATTGATGTGTTGATAGTACGACCATCAAGTCTGTCTAGAATCCTTAGAGAAGGACTCGGATGGAGCATCAGAATAATCTACATAAGTCATTGATATTGACTTACTTATTGAATAAGATGAAGTCTAATAATTGTATCTCAATTTTCTAATGACACTTGCTGGTTGCATATGTATTAGAAGAATGGAAAATTTGATCTTAAAGGTTTATAGTTATCCACATGGATATTGATGCAATTGTTGCAACAATCTCTGTTGGATTGATAGACTTGTTAATTTCAGTGGGAGAGCCCTTTAGTCTTAGAGAATGTCTCTATGACCTAGATATTAGAACACTCATTGTTTATTTCTAGATGTTGGAAATAAACATGAATTATGAGGTAGAACTATCATAAAGAGTTATGATGGAGATATTTCAGATAGTAATCTAAAATCTAGTGGACTCCACTAAATTAGAAAATTAATGAATGGTTCATTAACATTTCTAAATATTGAAATTAAAACCTTTAAAAGATCAATAGGAGGATGAAGATCATATGACAATGATCTAGCATCGAGCCTTGGACATTTGTCTATCGATTTGATCAATAGACTAGTAAGAGATAAAACTTTAGAATGTCTAAAATTTCAGAACTTACATACTTATGAATATTGTATTCAAAGTAAAAATGTCCAATACACCCTTTCTTTGGGAATGGTGTAAGATGCCAAGGTATTCAGGATCTTATACATATTGATGTATGTGGATCATCTATATCATAGTGAACATTGTGCATATGTGATATCTATTGATGATTATGTATGATATGAGATTTCTTCCCTTCACCTAAGAAACCTTTTAAATGTTCAAAGATTTCATTATTTTGGTTTAGAACCAAAGTTTGAAGGAAGATAAAATGAATTTGGTCTAATCTAGGTAGCTTGTACCTGTTAGATAAATTCAGAGAATACCTTGTAGAGATATGAATATCATTTCTATTTCAACCCTCCTAACACACCTTAACTCAATAGAGTTATAGGTAGATACAATTGGATCATGTGTGACATGATCTTATCAATGATGAATTTTAAGCATAATTATCCCTTAGTTTCCAGGTATATATGTGTAGTAGAGACTACAATGTATATCCTTATTAAGGTTCCATGTATGTTAGAATCTAGCACTTAAGAGTGTTGCTTCATTAGGAAAATAAAGGAAGGTATTGGATACCTACTTTATGACCTTGAGATTCTTAAAGTATCTCATCTCTGAGAATGTGATTCTTAGAGGTTGAGACTCTTGAGAATCAAGATAAAATGAAGTATAGGAACTCATTTAATCTTGAGAAGATAATGAGGCTCCTGAAATTGGAAACTAAATGGACAATTAAAGATGAAACACTAATACCTCTTCAAATGAGTTTGAGGATGGATTCCATGTGTCAGAGAAATCTGAAAATGATTGAACTTCATGTGATGAAGCTTCTAAAGATCATAGCATGGATAGATGGATGATAGCAATAAAAGTCTAATGTAGACTTCATATACAAGTGTTGTATATGGATCCTCGAGGATCCACCTATATGGGTAAGACCTGTGAAGGTGGTAAATGGATCTTCAAGAGAAAGGGAACCTGATGAGAAGGTAGAGACCTTCGAAGCACGGTTCGTAGCCATAAGTTACACACCAGAAGAGAAGATATTGCTTGCAACGAGACTTGCTCTTCGGTGACCATGCTTAAAACCATCAGAATATTGCTAACCTTAGCTACACAACTTGACTATTGCATCTTCAAGATGTAAGTCAATATTGCATTCCTCTATGAATACCTCTTTGAGGATATTCACATGAAGTAACCCCAGGACTTCATGGTTGAGGAAAGCAAGATGTGAAAGCTGAAGAATCCATCTATGGACTCAAATAAGCTTCTTTAAGTTGGATCATAAGATTTGATGAAATTATAAATGTTATGCTTTCAGATAGAATCTAGATGAGCCATGTGAAGCTTAGTGGGAGTGTCTTTGTGTTCATCATGCTAAATGTAGATAATATCCTAATCATTTAGAATGATATAAGGATGATAATAAGTTTTTTATAGACTGGCTATTCCATATCATGAAATATGATTTCAAAGATACCTCTTAGATCTTAGTTCTAAAGTTGTTCAGAAGCCAAGAGAATAGTATAATTGGACTGTCACATTTGTAGTACACCTTGGACATATTCTATTCATAGAAATTCCAAGAAAGGCTTCTATCCCTTAAGATATGGTACTGACCTATATAATGGGATAGCACCTCAAAGAGTTGAGGAAGTGAATGTTAGAACTACTTGCCCTTGGGAATCAGTTCTGAGAAGTCGGGTGTGTACTGGATGTGTACAAAAGCCAGATGGATGCCATACAGTAGGAGTAGTAAACTGTTACTAATCCTACTATGGAAATAAAACTCTTGGTTGCAGTAATAAGAAAATCTTCATAGATGACAATATTTTTGAGATAATGATCTCAAAGTCTTATCTTCAAAAGCTTGAGACTTTATAGATAAAGATCTAGAAAGTCTTAACTGTAGATACCTTAAGAGATAGTGATCTCCAGGAAAAAGGGTATTCTGATAAGGACTATGGAAATACTGGTTATGATAATTGTTAAGCTGTAGTGTCAAAGACACTGTAACTAACTAGATTGAGTATTGGTTGCATAAGATGCAACATTTGCATTAGATGCGAGCACTGTTACTGGGGATATGCAAGTGCCGTAAAAGGACTTGGCGTAGTCTCGTGGGAACAGAGTGACTGATCAGCTTACCTAGCTATTTTCTAAATAGCCTATGATTGTCACATGAGTACGGGTTTAAATGATTAGCCCATTAATGGCTCTTTGGGCTAGTGGGAGATTGTTGGAAATGCGAGCCCACGGTGAGCCATTATGCAATAAATGTTATTGCAAATATCATTCCCTGATCTGTAATGAAGAATAATTAATTTGCATAATAGGTCCCTTAGTACAATTTGGGTTATGTACCATGGCCATCTTAATAATAATACAGCTGTTGATTCAACTATTGAATCATAGAGGTTGGTGCTTGGATGACTATCTAAAGAGTTAGATTGAGAACTCATCAAGCACCGTCAAATGATTATTAAGAGATGATCTCCAGCCTGAGTAGGAGATGGCAATCCTATCTCTGAAGGCTGATATCTGACCGACCTCTTGATGCAGGTCCTCTGCATAGGAATAGAGATTCGAAGGTGTCAGATTAGTTAGGTCAAAGAGTTGACTTAACGAGATCGAGATAACCAAAGTCCTATATCGTATGCTATCACGATATAGGCACGCATCCTCTGACCGGAGACAGATGTGTTACTATATGTCTGAGTGTGTACATTTGGCAGACCAATAGGTTGATGACCTAATCAAGGTCTATACACCGGCGCGCTGGTGTGCACATAAGGGCATATGAGTAATACGATCTCTCAAAGGGATCATACAGGTTCAGTTACTGAACCGGAAGACATGAGCTCACTCATGAGATATTGGGAAGAATCAAATTCCATGCGCATGGTCGTCTCGCTTTGGAAGCTTGACTGAATTTGTAGGTTTGATATATACCTTTAGTGTATGATCAAGACCTACGTAAAATATACGCTTTTGGAAAGTGTATGATTGATACCAACTCCCAATGATCGAATGAGAAACTTACTGATAAAACCATGAAGTAGACAGTATAAAGTTGATCCAATACTTCGGGTTTAATCTGAGTCTTCCAGTATGCAGGATGTGCAGGTATTGGGAATACCTGAGGGTGATTTCATCATAAACGATTGTACAACCATGACGCTTCCATTCCTAGGGAGTGATGAAACGGATCTGGATTTTAGTGACTCCTCTTAGTAGAGAAGTGATCTGATCTTGGTCCAAGTGTTGGACATTGATCTGAATGTGATTCAGATACAATGAGAAGATTAGATTTACGGTCTTGATTTAATCAAACATCTATGGGAGGCCCGCGATCTGGATTTGAGATATGATCTCAATATCCATGTCACTATACGTGGAACAATACAATCGCCTTGTCCTTATCTCCAAGTATCTGTGGAGAGATTGCATTATTCTCGAAGGGTTCAAGAATAATTCCATAAGATCTAAGCGATGAAGAGATGATGATTAAATGTGATTTAATCATATTAATGTGTGAAGAAATTATCCAATATAATGAAATGTGATTTAATTATTGTGGATAACAATAATGTGGATAGAAATATCCAATTATTCATAATATATTATAAATGTGATTTATAATGTATTAGAGAGAGCTAATTATAATTTATATGTGTTGATTAATTATTATGTGTATTGGATACACATTGTGTAATTAATTAACAATGTAAATTATATGTTGTTTTGGGTTGTGAATATGATTCACAATTTTTTTCATGGCAAGATTGCAATATTCTCAAATATAATTGTGAATTATTTTTGAAGAATAATAACCCAACTAATAAATAAAGAGATATTTCCATAGAGATGTGCAATCTCATGAAATTCATGAGATTGCTCTCCCCATGGAAATAAGTGGGCGGCACATCATTCCTATAAGGAATGCGTGGCCGTTCACATGGAAGGTATATGGAGATGGAATCTCCATGTATCTTCTATCCTTATTTGTTGATTTGATTTAGGACTAATTTATATTTGATTTTGTCAAATATATTTTAACCCTATAAGGAATGTGTGGCCGTCCACATGGAAGGTATATGGAGATGGAATCTCCATGTATCTTCTATCCTTATTTGTTGATTTGATTTAGGACTAATTTATATTTGATTTTGTCAAATATATTTTAACCTAAATTTGTTGGTTTTACCAACAACAATCTTGACCATTGGATTAACATAAATCAATCTCACCCATTGATTTTATGTGTCCCATGGATTGAGATCCATGGATCCCTAAACCCTATAAATAGAGAGGCATACCATGCTCTCTCTTTACATGTGAGATGGAGGCTCTCTCTCTCTCTCTTTCTTGGTACACGTCTACCCTCTCTCCCTCTAATTGGTGGCCGACCACCAAATCCTAGAGGAGGGAACCGTCGTCGCCTTCGCCACCGCGCCGCTGCTTCGACGTTCTTCGGTTCTCCGTCTTCTTGGAGAGTTCCTCTCACGAAGGAGACGTTTGATCTCGTGTGACGAGATCAGGAGCAACCACGCTTGGATCATCTTCTTGGATTGCGAGGACAACGCGATTCATCCCCGCGCTTGCAAGCAGTCTCGCCGACGATCGGACTTGAGACAGGAGGTCTCTTCCTTTAAAGACTCGATCAACCACGCTTCAAGAGGTATTTCATTATACTTGTTGTGGTTATAGATGAAACGATCTGAGAATGGTTCTCGGATCATGTGGTTTCATCTAATAAAAATTTTAAATTCCGTTGCACCGAATAACTAGTACAACTAGTCGTATCCGATACGACGATCACGCTTCCGTGATGCGCTTAAGGATAATTCCATATCCTTCAGGGTGAACCAGCGGTACTCTGCCACAAGCTGCTAGTAACCCTTCGGGGCGAAGTTCCAGCCTTGTCAGCCTCCGTCTGCTTGCAGGTAGATAGGGGCATGGTCTTTGAATCCATCAACTTGGGATAGGAGCGAAGAAAGGAAGGGCGCAAGTATCTTAAGTGACGGGTTAAACATGGAAGATGCATCCAGCTTTAAGCCGACTTCCCTGTAGGCCACATAACCTTTGCTATTTGCTTGAAAATCACACTTAAAATCAACCATATTAATTGGACTCGGTTTCGGGTCCTTCACCGTGTTGAGTGTGAAACTACAGGGTTTGGATTGTATTGCTTGCTTCAGGTAGGAGTAAAATCATATCTTTACTTAGAAATCCCGATTCTTCTCGCCAATTCAAGATGACTGACTGGGGGAATAACGACACATTATTCGCCAATCGCTCTTTGAGTCCCCCATAAAAATCATCTTCACCTGACCAAGAGCAACTTGGACCACGCAGGGCTCATGACCCTCTTGAGTTCTGGATCCCTCACACCCAGGGTGGTTACTCTCAAACCAACCCTTTCCTCTCCTCTGAGCTTACCGAGGAAGACCATCACCTCGGTAAGAATCCCTTCCTTGATTTATCCTCTAATTAAGATCATTTCCATTTCCTAGGACTAGAGGACAAGATTCCACCAAAGCAACCCCCAGATGAGGGAGAACACCAAGATGACCCACTCCAGCAAGTCTTGGCTCGCCTCGCCACAGCCAAACAACAGAATGTGGAACTTACAGAAAGAATGGGACAAATCATTGCGGAAAGAGGAATCGACCGACCAATGTTTGATGCCTATAACCCAGCAGAAAACGAGATGCAAAGTTGGTTGGCACCAGCGGTTCCCCCCGAAGCATTCGAGCTCAAGCCTTACTTCCTTAGCCTGTAATCGAAGTATAGTGGACATGCGAGTGAAGAACTATATGCCTTCCTCAGAGACATCGAGCTGGTTTGTAATAACCTTAGTCACCCTAGGGTTGGGCAAGATTACATCCGACTGAAGGCCACCCCATTCACCTTGGGAGATAAGGCAGCACATTGGTTGAAAAATCTTGGGGTGATATGTACAACCTGGATGCAGTTCAAGGACCTTTTTCTGAAGAAGTTCTACCCCCTCAGTAGGACTAATAAAATGAGAACGAAGATCGCCAGTTTCTCCCAAGGACCCAGTGAACCATTCCATGAGGCCTGGGATAGGTTTAATGACCTAATTCAGAAATGTCCCTGCCATGGCATTTCTAAGGCGATCTTAGTCCAGACCTTGTTCTATGGTTTAACCCCAGAGATGCAGGGGTTAGTCAGTGCCTCCTGTGGAGGAAGCTATCTGAACAAGAATAAGAATGCTATATGGAAGATACTAGAGCAGATGGCGGAAACAGGCAGGTCGCAAGCCACCAGGGCCTATCAGTTGTCTCCATCAATTCTATCCAATGAGACAACTAGGAGGACTGTAGCGGATCTGAAAAAGGCCCTCATTCCCAGCATGGGGATGATAGCTGATAAGTTAACCATGGTCGAGCAGATCCATAAGAGGGTCACTGACCTTGAGTCTCTCTCGCGTTTGCCGAAGCAAGTGGAGGAACTTACTGAAAGGATTGCTAAGATCAAGCTACCTGTCCCTTTTGCACCACCTGTACCTGTACACCGAGTCGACCTTTTACAGGAGTACGCATCGGGGCCTCAGAGTGGCTGGGTAGAGGATCAGACTTACACCCAGCAGGACCAGCATGCACCCCCACAAGTGGAAACCAAATACGAGGAGCCTCCGTAGGTGTTCGAGATCAACGAGCTGTGGTACAGCCATGACCCCGTCGGCAGACAGTCGGGGGTGGGGAACGGTCAGCCTCATCGACCTTCCCTAGCTTACCAGGAAACCAGCTCCGTCTTCGCACCATGCTTTATTTAGTCTAGGCCCGAACGAGGGTACCAGCCTCAACAGCACCACCAGCAACAGTGCACATTCCACTCGGGCCAGCAGGGCCCGTCACCGTCCCATCAGCAACAGCAGTATCAGCATGGCCAGCAGGGCCAGTATAAAACCTCATCCGCAAGTCAGCATCAGCCAGCCCAGCCCACCGAAGAGTCCCTCACCTTGGCAATCCAGACTCTGTCTGATAGGGTTCAACAAATCCAGAATGACTATCTGGATATGAGAACCGATCTGAATCTTGTCTCTCATACCCAGGATCAACAAATGCCGCCAAAGACCCCAATTTCCGCCCAAGTTCAGGCCAACCCGAACATCTTAACTCAAGGCCAGAATCGACCTCGTGATCAGATATAGTATTCAGATAACTCTTTATCTGAACATGAGACCTTTCGTATGATAATGTGAACCATATGTCCCTCAGGAGCGGAAGGACCGTGATCATACGTGATCGGGCACGACCACCAGAGGAAGGAGCCTCCAAGTCTCTACCTGAAGATAACTTGGAGGCATAAGAGGAGTAGCACCACCATCACCACCACTGGCAAAAGAAGAGGACTTCTGGGTCCTCGAAGCAGCAATAAACCCGCATCAGCAGAGAGTCCGACGAAACCGACGAAGAGTCCGCACCTCCATCTGAGGAGGACCATCCAGAAGTCGCGGAAGACGCATCACCGGTTTCGCTACAACATTTTCCTTTTAGTACGAGTCTGTTTTGGAGTCCGGGTCTTGTACAAAACTCAGTTCCCGCATTGAATGAAAACATTTCAGTTTTAGAAGCTGAGTTGGAGTCAATAATCCCTTTTCCCCCAGCTCTTAAGGGTGGAAAGAAGAAAACTAAAAAATCCAAAAAGATGACCCTGAGATGGCAGAGTTCTGCAACAAATATATCAAGGTCAAAATCCCCTTAGACAAGTACATGGAAATGACACCTGCATTCCAGAAATACCTTAAGGTGAGATGCAAACCTACTAGGGTTAGCAGCAAGACCAAAAGCTGTGTTAAAAAACACATTCTGTCAGTAGCCACTACTTGTGCAATAAAAAACTCATTTCCAAGGAAATGAAGAGACATCGGTGCACATTATGTGGTGAGTCATGTCGATGACATTATGTTTGCACGCACTCTTCTAGACAACGACTCCTCAATTAACTTAATGCCTACAACCCTCTTTGAGCGGTTTAATCTCGGACCTCTTAGGTAATCTAGAGCCTTCCTACAGTTCGCTGATAAATCAACCAAGAGGTCTCAAGGAGAATTGAGGAATGTTGTAATCAAAGTCAAGGGTCTAGAATACATGGTGGACTTCAATGTCCTAGATATGGAAACCTCTCGTAATTGGAGAGATTCCCATATCATCTTAGGCAGGCCCTTCCTCAGATTAGTGGGGGCCTTGTTTGATTATAAGATCGGGAAGATCCAGTTCCAAGCTCCAGGCGGAGATGAGGAACTTGAGATGAAGCAAACCAGATGGCAGAGACTGGATTCCGAATCCTGCACCGAGTACTCTTCAGCCGAAGTAGACTGCGACCATGTAGACACAATTGGGCCATGGAGACAAAACCCAGTCAGCACCGATGAGTCCCGCCCCTCCGGAGATGATCTTGTGCATGAGCCAGTTTGCGAGGTCCTCAGAAATGAGTACAACTCAGAACCTGCATCCCCCTACATCTTCGATGACTTAGAGGCCCAGCTGGTCCTGTCATTCCTTACCTCTATAGGACAATCGGAAGATAAGGATGACGAGTCGGACATGGCTTTTGCTGATCGCATGGAGACCTTTGACGATCCGACTCCAGAGCCGAAAAACTTTGTGGCAGCAATTACAGCGAAAGATCCAGCCACTTCCAACACTGAACCAGATTCGATTGAGCCAGATTTCCTAGACGATCACACTTACCTTAGCTCAAGCCTTTACCTACAACACTAAAATACGCCTTCCTTACGGGTCAAGAGAAGAAATATCCGGTCATCATCAGATCACGATTGACCGAGGAGCAGGAATCTCGCTTGCTAGAGATCCTAGAAAAAACCGCAAGGCAATAGGCTGGAGCATTTCCGATCTCCACGGGATAAATCTCGCTCTGTGTTTGCACCATATCTACTTGGAGAATGAATCCAAACCCTCTTGTGAATTCCAACATCGTTTGAATCCAAATTTACGAGAGGTAGTGAAGAAGGTGATAGAGAAATGGTGCAACGCGGGTTTCATTTATCCCATCTCCGACTCTAAATGGGTGGCCCCGATCCATGTGGACCCAAAAAAGTCCATAATTCAGACGACCACCAAAGAGGATGGAGAGGAGATCGTGACGCGATTTCTCACGTCATGGCGTGTCTGTGTGGATTACAGATGCCTGAATGCCGTGACAAAGAAGGATCACTTCCCCCTACCATTCATTGATCAGATCCTAGAGAGACTAGTGGGGAAAGAATTCTTCTGTTTCTTGGATGGGTTCTCGGGCTAAAATTAAGTAGTCATAGCTCCGGAGGATCGGGAAAAGACCATGTTCACATGCCCCTTTGGTCCCTATGCTTTCAGGCGCATGCCCTTTGGTTTATGCAATGCTCTGGGTACTTTCCAAAGGTGCATGATTGTTTTATTCACCGAAATGGTCGGCGAATTCCTAGAAGTCTTCATGGACGCCTTCTCAGTCCACGGCGATTCCTTCGATTCCTGTAATAAGAATCTGGACCAAGTTCTCAAACGTTGTTGTGAGGTTAATCTGGTGCTCTCCTGGGAGAAAAGTCACTTCATGGTGATGGAAGGAATTGTCTTGGGGCACGTCATCTCCAAGAGAGGAATGGAGGTTGACCCTACCAAGGTGGATGTGATCAGACGACTCCAGCCACCAGCCAACGTTAAGCAGTTGCAGTCATTCCTCGGGCATGTCGGATTCTATCGGAGATTCATCAAGGATTTTTCTAAGATTGCCCGACCGCTAACTGAGCTTTTACGCAAAGACATGGAGTTTATTGTTGATCACAAATGTCTTGAGGCCTTTAAGCTATTACAGGGAATGATCATGGATGCCCAGATCCTACAAGCCCCAGATTGGTCTCTACCTTTTGAGATCATGATGGATGCCTTAGACTTTGTTGTTGGGGCTGTGTTAGGACAGAGGAGGGATGGTGTCCCGTTTGCAATCCACTACGCAAGCAAAGTGCTTGATACCGCTCAGCGTAACTATACAGTTACAGAAAAGGAGATGCTTGCGGTAGTGTTTTCCTTGGACAAGTTCAGATCTCACTTAATTGGATCCAAGGTAATTGTGTTCATTGACCACAAGGTGCTATGATACTTGATGGAGAAGAAGGACGCGAAGGCGCGTCTTCTTCAGTGGATTTTTCTTATCCAGGAGGTTGATTTGGACATTCGTGATAACCTGGAAAGAAGAACGTAGTAACCGATCATCTCTCTCATCTCGAAGATATCAATACTTTTGAGGACTCCCCAATTCGAGACTCCTTCCCTGGCGAGTCAATTTTTGTTGTCGACTAACTCCCATGGTATGCCAACATCGTGAACTATCTTGACTCCAAGAAGGTTCCCGTAGGTTGGCCCAAGAGCCACATCGACCGACTGAAGTTGGATGCTAGACACTACCATTGGGAGGATCCGATCCTTTTCTTTGAAGGACCAGATTGTGTCTGGGACGGTGTATTCCTCAAGAGGAATACCAGAGTGTCCTTTCTTTATGACACAGCTTGGAGGTAGGAGGACACCACTCCGGGAAGAGGACCGCATGGAAGGTACTTCAATGTGGCTTTTATTGGCCGACTCTGTTTTGCGATGCCATCACCTTTGCGAAGTCGTGCCCAGTATACCAGAGAATGGGAGGGACCGTTGGTTCCAAGGATGAGATGCCTATGCAGTCTGTCATCATTTGTGATGTCTTTGATGCATGGGACATCGATTTCATGGGCCCGTTTCCTATTAGCCATGGATTCGAGTACATTCTTCTTGCGGTAGACTACCTATCTCGGTTGGTGGAGGCTATCCCGACCCAAGCTGCAAATAACAGGATTGTCTGTAAATTCTTCAGAGAGCATATTATCTTTAGTTTCGGGATCTCCAAAATGATGATATCAGATGGGGGTAGCCACTTTGTAAACCGAGAGGTGAAGAAACTCTTGAAGGACTACGGCATCGAACACCGTGTCGCTAGTCCTTACACCCACAGACTAATGGTATGGCTGAGGTGTCGAATAGGGAGGTGAAGACTATATTGCAAAAGCTTGTATGCCCAGACAGGAAGGACTGGTCTCAAATCTTGGATCAGGTCCTATGGGCTTATAGGACAGCTTACAAGACACCATTAGGAACCTCCCCATTCCGAATGGTATTCGGAAAGCCGTGCCATTTACCCGCAGAACTAGTGCATAAATCAGAATGGGCAATCAAGAAGGTCAATTGGAACATGCACCTTGGGTAGAAGCAGAGAGATATGGATCTGAATGAGCTTGTGGAAGTCAGAAACCGCGCATATGACAATATTTTAGTGTACAAGGACAAGGTTAAGCGTTGGCACGATAGATATATCAGACGAAAGACCTTTGTTCCTGGGCAGAAGGTATGGTTGTTTATTGCTAGGTTGAAGATCTTTCAAGGCAAGTTGAAATCCAAGTGGATAGGACCATTTGTCGTCCGTACAGTGCATGATAGTGGATGTGTCGAGATCTCAGATCTCGCAGATGACGCACTGACATTCCTAGTGAATGGACAACTGTTGAAGCCCTTCGTCGAATCCAATGAGAAGTTAGTCCATGTTGAGGAGATTGTATTTAGGCATGAGATAGATTCAGCATATACACCTTTAGCCGCGCATGAGACCTTGCAGCAGTGAGCTCTAGCCATCGGCAACATCTTGTAAGATTCAGACCGACTCACTTGTACATACCATCATTCCTGTACATTCTGTCCTTTCTCCCCCGCGACTCTAGAAACTCATTCCAGCTTCATTGATCACCATCTTGGACTATACTTAGGATGACCAGATCCTATGTATAGGGGGGATGAGCCACCTGAGTCTGTTCTCTGTACATCCTCCAGATCACATCAGTCCTCATAATCACTCCAGTCCTATACTTAAGCTGACCTGAGCCTAAGTATGGGGGGACCGATGCCCGCATTGTATATTCATCCATTTCTCTTCTTGACCTCGTCCGCCCCATTTTTGTTCTTCTTCTACACTTAGGCTGCCAGAGCCTAAGTATAGGGGGCAGGACGACTTCTTTACATTTTTCGTTCTCTTTGGCTCTCTTACGCTTAGCATGAGCTATGACTTTTTCCTCGCTTTTCGTGCTCTGAGGACATAGCACACGTAAGTATAGGAGGCGTGTATATATTACATATATACTTTACCCATAGCTCGTACTTTCATGTATCTTTGTATATATTATGCAATATTTACGGGTTGGGTAAAATTTGGAGAAAAGTTTTGTAAAATACACTTGCATAAGTTGTAAAATACTCTTGTAAATTGTTGTAACATAGGAGGTATACCAAATAATTGAAAAAAATGTGAAAAACTCAAAGGCATCTTATTTATTCTTGCATATCATCAGAAAAGAAAGAAAAAGAGTCTTGCATTTCATAACATGTCATCTGCATCTCATCTGCATATCTTGCATATGCAAGGTGAAAAGATAGTGGGTTCTGAACCAAGTTATGAGTAGATATTGAGGATGGACTTGATTTGACCTTAATCCACCTAATTTCATAGGAACCTTATAGGAACTGGAGTTAAGATTTTTACGGTCAAGTGACTTAATTCTTTGAGTCTGCAAGTCTATGTTCACATGTCATCTTGATTAGTCTAAGTAGAATATCTCGTGCACACGCATGATTCTTTAAGACAGTGACCTAACTTGGACAAGTACAATGCACGTAGCTCTTCATTGATGGGGTGGTGAGGAAGTAGAATCCTTTAGCTTGGAGTAGCACACGGGTGGAAACATCCGTCCTCCCCTAGTTAGGGTAGTGCATCTCAACCTAGTCTAGTGGTGTTGACGTCTAAGGACGGGATGTTGTGGGTTGCAATAATGCTTCAAAAGAGGGATAGTCTACTGGCTCAAGAGGAAAACTCCTTATGTACATGCTGCACCTTGTATATAGTTCTAAAAAAAAGAAGAAGAAAAGAAAAAAATTGCAACTCCAAAAAAGTAGACAGGCCAGATAGAAAATAAAATACCTGTCGGAGTATGTATAGAAGTCTGCAGCTGGGTGACTTGGCTACACTGGTCAAGCATCCTGGGATAGGTAGCTACACTGGCCACCGTCCATTCTTTCTCCACCCCCTCCTCTTGAGTTGGTCGCACTTGAACTTTGAAGGGAATACCCTGCTCCTCGAGGAAAGAGTTATTGGACCGGGGAATTAGAGTTACCTTGTTAGAGGAGGCTGGTTCTGAGCCATTTTTGATGTGGAGAGCTATTTATCACTTACACAGTACAAGTAAGAATCATAGTCATCAGAAATTTGCGTTTGAGGATTTGTTCTGACCTGACCATTGAGGAGTCTTGAATAGAATACATGTGGAACTTGAAGTTTGTTAGGCCTTAAGTTTAGATACCAATAAGGTTCCACCACACGATTAATTGAATGGTTGAGTCAAGCTCCATTTTCAACTTTTGTTCATGACCTTGGTATGGAACCCAAAATCATTTCACTCTTGTATTTCATTTTAGTTGCTCAAGGACGAGCAAGGTTTAAGTATAGGGGGTTGATGAATCTGTGATTCATCACTCTTAAAGTTGAAAATAGAGCTTTGTCCCCAGATATTTAGCATCATATTTCCCTTTATCTTGCATAAATAGCATTCATGCATCAATCCACAAGATATGCATTTTAGCATTCATATTTGTATTTAATAAGAAGCCAATCCATTTGTAAAATCCACTTGTAAAATATCCTCCTATTTATTTGTATTTTACCTCCTACAAAATGAAATAACACCTTCCTTATAATGTGTACACCATTATTTAATAATATAGGGAAGAAGGCCAGAGTTCCTCTCTTGTAAAATACCCAATAAAACCCCAAACCCCCTGGACCTTAGAATGCCAATATCTCTCTCTTACAAACTCCGAATTAGGTCAACTCATCCTCAGATTAATACACATTCAGAGACCTTTAAAATGAAACTAATTTCATTCAATTCAGAGCTCGTAGGCAAAACTTGGGTTTTTTGACCTCCTTGTATACTATACATATGTATATTTGTATTCTTGTATTTTTGTATCACATTTCACCTCATCTCCATTTTTGGTAACCATGAAACTTGTAGATCTCATCGAGATCTACAACTTTCATGTTTTGAGTTTTTCCAAATTCGACCTCCTTCTTCCTCTAATCTTATTTTTCTTCTCAGCCACTAAGAGTTGGCCACGTGGCGCCCTCTGATTGCGTCACGCGCCCCGCTCACTTTGACCAGTCTGCTCGCATCCCTGACCGTTGGATCTCAATCTAGATCCAACGACCCAGTGACTTCCATGTACGCCTTAATCCCACACCGTCGGATCAATCCCTGGATCGCATCTTCACCGCCCGCTAGCGCTTCAGCCAGATCCCGCTACATGGCGTCATTTGCGCCACCCGATCTATTCCATATCAACTGCTCAACCATGTCGTGCTCTCAATCGTTCTATTCGCACCTTCCTTTCATCTAATCCATTGGTCCCCGCCGTTCGCATAGCTCACCACGTGGCACATCCTGGGAACTCCGATAATGCTACCCTCGATCAGATCACAGCCGCTCGATAGCGCCCTGATCATGATCGTTGGATCACAAGATCCAACGGTCGAGACATCTTCGTCTACCTCCGCATGCCCCGCACCTACGTCTTCCAACGTGCCCAAGGGGGCCGCCCCTTTCTATTTCGAGCACCACGTCGATCACCTTCTCAGCCACCTGACACCATCACGACATCGCCCACTCGTCCCTCATGTTCGCCAACTCCCTCGATCTCCATGACAACCCTCAACATCGCTCCACGACACCCACGAACACCACCTCCCCGTCTTCCATGTCGTCACCTTCACCCTATAAATCAGTCACCTCTGGCCACTTTTACCCCCATCCGCCACCAAGGAGAGTGTCTCCGATCTCCCACCTTCAGATTGGTGACAGCGATTTGACCTTAGGTTGAGCGAAGACCGAGAACTACCTCTGGCGAGATCCACGGCCCAACTTCGTCGTGTCGCTGCTCCTCTACGGCGCTGCAAGAGCTCAGGTCCCCTACCGGCCTTCGAGCAACGACCGAGAAGCTCTCTCCGAGCTTCTGATCCCAGGTAGAATCCTCCATCTCTCCCCCGATCTTTTTCTTATTTTTCCTTCTCCTTCTCCAATTTAATTCGCCTTTCACGAGCATCATAACGCTCCGCCAACCATCCCCCGAGCTCCGCAAGGGAGCTCTGATCTTCGCGCTACCCTCTGTTTCATCACCTTTCGCCGATGCCAGCTCTGCCACCTTGGCGGAGCTTGACCACCGGACCTCCTCACTGCTCCACAAGCCTCGCATTCCATTCCCGACAACTCCACGAATAGTTCGCGTGCTTCGGCTATCTTCCAACCCCCTGCAGGTACCATCTCTTTGATTGGTCGGAGACTTCACCGACGCATCTTAGAGCTCCATCGCCAGTGGCCTCCAGGTCACTCCAGTCTCAGCCAACATCGTCGGATGCTCCGTCGCCTCTCCACGAACCTTCCGAGCTATGCCAGAGCCTTCAGCATCCTTCGCGCGACGACGGAGAGGATGCGACGGAGCTAGGCCAGCTTCACTAGAGCCCAGTCTTCTCCGTCGCAGGAGGTAGAGGACCGGACGACAGCCAGCAGCTGTTCGATCCTTTTGATCGAACGGCCAGGAGCCCTCCACTTCTCCGCGCCCCGGGATCAGGCCATGGGATCAGGCGGATACTACGCATCCAGATCACGCCACGTCATCGCCTTTGCCAGCTCCAGGTGTCGTTGATCAATCTAGATCAAACGGTCACTGATCGACCACGTCCCTGCCTCAGGAGGAGCCCATCACCGTTGGATTGACCTTAATCTAACGGACCCGGACACGCCACGTGCCAGCAGTTCATCATCGTTGGATCATCACTTGATCCACAGTCTAGATCAGGCCACGTCACCCGATCCGAGCCTCTTCCCCGGCCACTAGGCTCAGATTACCCGAAGCAACTCCGAAACAGATCTGATCCTCCGAAGACCACCAAGAATGGGACCCCTTACGTGATCCGCACGTGCGTCCTGGGTAAATTGCATCGAGGCCCCTGAAGGTTTCCAGAATTGCATTTTAGTCCCTGCCAAGGGACCCACGTGAGGAACACGTGTTCTGTGGAACAATTGCATCCACCCCCTCAGCGTTATAGGTAATTGCATATTGGTCCCTGTCAGCACGTTTTATTTTTATCAATTTTAATTCCTATAATTGCATTTATACCCGTATCTTTGCACGCATATTTAGGCACCCATTTTAATTCATTTTTCAATTTGGAAAATTGCATTGTGTAGCTGAGATTGTCCTCTTCATTATGTGGCACTTGGCATATTTTTGTAATATCAGTGGATTTTTCTATTAATTAATTGGTTCAATTTTGCTATATTTTGCCCATTTATGCCTTTTAATTTATAGTAATTTCTCTGTGACTCCAAAAATCCCCAAAAAAATCAAACTAGATTTAGGATAATTAGATTCACATTGCATAAAAATTTCATCTCAAATGCACGCATCTCAAGGCCTAAGTAAATCATTTAGTGATTTCCTTAATTAATTTTTAATAGGTTCATTTCACATAAAAATTTAGGTTTATCAATTTTCCTGGATTCTTCACACTTAGATCTATCTAGGATAATTTTTATATCAGGAAATAGTGTGATTTGGTATTTATTAAAATTAAGTTAGTCAAAATCACCTTGCATTCATTTTTAGTTCATAGTAAATTTATCTAGTGTCAGAAAATTCTAAAAAATTTAGAGGAGCTTAATTTCATTACATTTCATCATCTGGATAAGTTTCGTAATTTTTGGCTTGATTTGATCACTTATCTAAATTAACTATTAAACTAGCCTAATTATGCATGTGTCTTGCATAAAAAACAAAAAAGACCAAAAAATTATCCCCTGAAAATCAAACCTTGGACTTTGCTAAATATCAACCTAAGGAGACAGTTGTCTCCCTAAGTTCGACCTTGGGCTTGCCCAAGTAAAAAAAATTTGCCACTCGAGATTAACTTGCTTTAATTAAAAGTGGTTTTTGATCTGCTCTCATTATCCGATTGCAACGAACGATAAATAATTAATTTGACCATTAATTTGATCGAAATAATAAGGGTAGTGGGAGCTGTTTCATCTGCCAAATGTACATACTCACACATATAGCAATACATCTGTCTCCGGTCAGAGGATGCGTGCCTATGCTGTGACAGCATTCAACATAGGACTTAGGTTACCTCGATCTTATTAAGTCAACCCATTGACCTAACTAATCTGACACCTATGAATCACTATTCCCATGCAGAGGACCTGCATCAAGAGGTCGGTTAGATATCAGTTTATGTGTGAAAGGATTGCCATCTCCTACTCAGGCTGGAGATGATTTCTTAACAATTATTTGACGGTGCTTGATGAGTCCTCTATCTAAATCCTTAGATATTCATCCAAACACCAGTCTCTATGATTCTTTTAATGAATCAACAGCTATATGATCATCAAGATGGCCATGGTACATAACCCTTGTTGTATAGAGGGACCTTATAGTGCATTCATTCATTTAATTTCATAAAGGGAGTGAAACATCAATAACTTTTATTATTAAACAAATATGTTACAATAACACTTATTGTAAGAATGGTTCGCCCAAGGCTCACATGTATAACAAAGTTTACCTACTCAACATGAGATGATGACCGTGAAAGTTCGATCGTTAGTCTTCTCAATTTTTATTTAGGTGATCAATCAATCTATCGGAGAGATTAAGTGAGATGTTAGGAACCCAATGCTCACAGGAGATTGGCCCAATCTCACACCATGTTTTTCCTAGCCAATATGGATTACAGACCGTTTACCGACTACCTGATTTATCCATCTGCTAAGGAAGTCCCGGACTGATTATCGGCTACTAGGTGAAGTCCTCACTGGAGAACAACCAACCACAAGACCAGTAGTCTAAAGAGAGTTCAGGTATGGCTCTACCTAGTGTGCGGGTCACTCTCTCACTACAGATAAATCAACCAATGAGGGGTGACTCTCCCTAAAACAAGAATTTTTAAGTGATGTGTGTTTTAGGATCAAGTTTGCATTAGCAGTCCCAATTGTATTTGGTTTTCACTTTTTTACGTATTTTCTGAATAATATAATGCCTAACGAATTGTATGATTTCCTTGGTTATTTTGAGTTTAATAAAACAGGGGGAGGAAGTCGAAAAAGCTGATGCGCGATCAAACACAATAATGCATGCAGAGAAAGAAATGTATACCTAACTCCATCACTCATACAGGGTGATCCGTGCATAAAAGTAAAGGCAAGAAATAAACTATCTATATGCTACAAAAGGAAATCAACCTTAGATGAGCAACTTCTTTTACGTGAAGCACAATAGCTAAACAATCAAATATGAGACCGAAGTTTGATCTTAGGAGTCACTTTGTGCCCGCCACAACAGGTCATGCTAGCATTGTATGTGATCCTTCACAACCTGTGTTCTAGTATCCAATCAAGCTAACTTTCTCAATTTTATTTTAGATAAGTCCAATTACGATCTATAGGCATAGATAAGCAATTAGGTGTGGGGCCTTAGCTAATTTTGTCACAATCAAGCATAAGACCTTAGTCTAAGGGCTAAAACCTCATGATCAAATAGAAAGAAAAGCAATAAATCAAAACCTCAAAAAACTACAGTGAGGTCCCCCGAGTACACTTGTACTCGAGAAACAGAGCCTGATGTCTAAGTGTCCAGAAAGAGTCTCAAATTCTAATTATTACAACAATAAAATGTTTCTATGAAAATGACTATCTATCTAATATAATTGAGTCCTCCTGATCTTACACTCCTCCTCAGATGCGAGCTCCTCCATCAGAAAGCCGAAGCATCCCTCAGGCGGTTCCTCACAAAAAAGTGAAACAAAAGGATGTCATAAACAATTATAACAAATAGATAAAAAGAATAGGCAAAAATGAAATAAGACTACTAACTCGTGCTCCCGACAACGACACCATTCTGATAAGCAAAAGAATCAAGATCAACTAAGGTGGAAAACATGTGAAGTGTCATTGTCCTTAAACAATCCCATCACTCATCGAGAAAATAAACCACTCAAAAAATCAAACAATCAAAGCATGTAATATAAGTCGTTCACAATTTTTATTTACCTGGTATAGCTACCATGGTTCAACACAAGGAGCACGATTAAATAACTAAGTAGTCAAATTTCAAAGAAAAAATGTTTTTATTGGTTTTTTATTTTTCAAAATTTTAATTTTTTGAACAATGGTAAACAAGCACAAAATAAAGAAAATAAGAACAATAATCTTTTTGGATATTTTATAAGGCTAAAAATAAACAGAAATAAAAATATTTTTGTATTTTCTGGTTTTTTTAGTGTTTTTGGTATTCTTTTCCAGGTTTTTTAAAATGTTTTGTGATTTTATAAAAATCAAATAAAGCTCAAAACTCTAAACAGTGCACAATCAGTAACAAATTACAAATTAAAAATATTTAAGTGCCCCAAAGTCTTGCTTAGCAATTTTATGATAAAAAAGAAGTATACAACTATAAATAGAAATTGAAATTACATTTTTTATATGATTTTTATAGGATTTTGGTGGTTTTTAGATTTTTAAGGTTTTTTATAATGAAATTTTGAACAAAATTAAAATTGGAGGTAAAGCATGCAAAAAGGAAAACGCAGGAATTTTAATAGAATTTTTAAAGCATTTTTTGAATTTTTATAATTTTATAAGGCAAGAAAGGACTTTTTAAAGGGTTTCGGATTTTTACAAATAGAAATGAAATTAAATCAATCCACAAAATCATAGTAAATATTCCACACTTGCAGGAGCTAATAGTAATTTTTAGGTAATTTCTATAATTAATTTAATAATTATTAAGTCAAGTACAAAGCATGCAATTACTCATTGTTTACAGGGAAGAAAAAGCAAATATTATAAGTTTCTGGACCAATTAAATAACACTCAAGAAAAGCCCACGTCAATAATGCAAATAGCCGACTTAATTCACGCATATGCTCAATTGTTCACGCATAAGGGTATAAATGCAATTTCTAGAAATTTAACATTCAAGCAATAATAACATAAAAGTTCAAGGAATGAGCTGTAAATAACCCAAAATACATGTGAGAACACATACTTCAGACTCGAAGGGACTAAAATGCAAATACCACAAAGTCCTATGTCCAAACTGTAAATGTACCTAACTACAACATTTATTTAATTGACTAAATATAAAAATAAAAGCCTACAGGGTTGAAAGTGAAATATACCTAGGACAAGGACACATGGCGCGCGTGGAGGCAGTCACTGATGTACGGCTCTGTCTCCACCTAGGTGGATTTAACGGTTGCAGAGAATGTCGAGGATGTTCGGGGCAGATGCGTCAAAGGATTTGATCCAATGGCCCAAAGTATGCCACTGTCGGGTGGCTCTGAACTAATTTGGCAGACGGCACTCATCCAATGGTAGGAAAGCGTCAACAAGACCACGCCCATGTAAATTTCAATCGAGTGAAGGAAGGAATCCATCGAACCGATGAAGGATTTGAGGGCTTCGGCAATATCGTGGGGATGTTCCTCATCCGGTAGAGAGGTCAGATGAAGGAGGTGTCGGTCCAATGGTGTCCGGATGAAGGTGCTCCTGGAGGTGCTCCTCCTGAGAAGACGAGTGTCTAAATGGCGCTCCTCGCATGCACCAAGGCTAGCATGGGATACTATGCTCGGAGATGGAGCTTCGGTAGGGGTTATTGCAGCAGAACAACAAGTGAAGGGGGTGGAATGGTGTTCAATAAGATGTGGCAACTACATTGAATGTGGTTAATGATAACTTGGGGTATGCAAGTTTGTAGCAGAATTTGGCATAGTCAGCAGTGATAGAGTTCCAAATCAGCTTACCCGACTATTTGAGAAAATAGTCAATGATTAACACAATAAATATGGGGTTGAGAGTTATACATGAATGGTTCTAAGGTCTAATGGGAGACTGTTGGACTTGTAAGACCTTGGAAACACACTAATGTATTAAAATTTATTGTTTTATCATGTCCATCAGAAAAGAATAAATGAATTTGAATGCACTTTACTATTAAGGTATCTTTGTACAATTAAGGGTATGTAACATGGCCATATTCAGAGCTATACATCTGGGAGGACACGATTGACTTCAGACATGTGATATTCAATAAAGATCTCTAGTCTTGGAATAAGATGGCAATCTTTTTCTAAAGACCGATTTCCATCCAACTTCTTAATATAAGTCCTCTATATAGGAATGGAGATTCATATTTGTTGGAATAATCAATTCAAAGAGTTGACTTAATGAGTTCAAGATAAACTAAGAATTGAATCGTAACTATCACGATCAGGTGCACATCCTTTGACTTAAGATAGATATGCATTTATATGCCCGAGCATACACATTTGACAGACCAATAGGCTGATGACCTCGTCCATGTCCATATATTAGCATGTTGGTGTGCATATGAAGATATATGAGAAGTATGATCGCTCAAAGGAATCATACATGTTCATAGGTTATGAATAGAGAGACAGAGCTCACTCATAAGATATTTTGAGGTCCAAATTAATTCCATGCATGTTCATCTTGTTTATGAAATAAGACACGAATTCAAGATATTAATATATGCTTTTGAAAAGTATATGATTAATAGTGTTGTCAAAATAGCAAATGAGAAATCTTTTGATTTATTCCGAAAACGATAGTCAAACAAAGTTTTGAACTTCGGACTTATCAAAGTCGTCTAGTGTGAAGGATGAATGGGTATTGGGAATACTCAAGGTTAAATCTATCATAATAGAACAACTATCATGACACTTCCAAGAAGGAATGATGACACATGATAGATTTTAATGGCTCCATTTAGCTTAATGATTTGATATTTAATTGGATTAAATCACATTTCATTTGAATCTAATTTTATATTACAATTTCAATGTCCAAATGTTGGAAACAGAAATGGTCATGGATATGGAAATATACATTCTGCTTAAGTTCATTTCTATGATTCAAATTATTTAGACTTTGATTACAAATGGTTGAGGAAGATGAGTTCAACTCACCAATACTTTCTTGAGCTCACATAGAGTTGTCTGTCTTTCGTTGAGCTCACTTAGAATGTGAAGTGTTCCACTAGAGCTCAATTAATAAGAGTGCAACAATTTAAAGAAAATGATATAAATACTGAAATTGGATTGATATTCATATTTCAAGTCACTATACATGGATAGTATGATTTCCCCAACACTATCTCCAAGTATCTACATATGTATCTCATGAGTCCTAATTGGATTAGGACTCATACTATTTGATATCAACATTGAGACAATAATTGTTATTGACATTATTCTTTAGGGTATTTTTGAGAATATGATTCACAAATATAACTCATTAATTAATATGAATGGTGGTTTATAATAATTAATATTTATATGAATATGAATCATATAATTAATATTTATGAGAATATGATTTATATATTTATTTCGAGTCATATGTGAATGTGATTCTCATTAGATTAATTAATGTAAATTGGATTTACATTTCATTTGGATTTATTAATTTGATTCATAAGCTATGAGGATTATTCTCATATAATCAATTATGATAATTGAATTGTCATAATAAATAAAGAAAATTTTTAATCTATATATGGAAAGAAGGGGGCGTGTATGGTGACACATGGCACCCTCTATAAGAGTCCTTTTGGAATAGACTCTCAATTTGTTGATTAATTAATTGGTGATTAAAAGGAGATAATTCTAGTCCAATTTCTTATTGAATATGGACTCAATCATAGCCCTTGATCCATGATCTAAGGGAGGCCATGGAGGACATTACTATGAGGAGAAGACTCCTCATAGACGTCTCCCATTGTTATAAAAGAGAGGGTTATGCCTTTCTTTCATAACATGCTTGTTCCTCATAATAATTTCAAATTGCCTTGATCATTGAGAAAGAAGCTTAGAGAGTAGAAAACTCATTAATGCACATCCTTCCCTCTCTACTGCCCTATACGTCCACCTTCAAGCCTTCATCTTCTTTTCATAGGTGTATCCCTGTGAGAGATAAGATCATCTTCTTCGTCATGCTTTGCATATACGTAAGAGGAATCGATTTCTTGAGATGAAATCAGAATATTGGCAACTTCTTTGTCTTATCCTATGGTGGACAACTTCAAGAAGAAGAATGCATCGAAGTTTGTGGGAAGCTATGTGGCTCATTACTGTGCCTACGAGAGAGACAAGCGTAGATCGGACTTGATTCAGGAGGTCTCTTACTTTAGAGACTCACACTTTAAGAGGTAACATTGATCTTATCTCTATATTCATTAGAATATTAGAAACCATGTTAGAAAAATTGTTTACCTAAATTAATGATTTCACAAAGTACAAAAGTTGTGTTGAAATTTCTTGATCATACAATGAATATACAATGTTTTAAGCAAATAGTTTCTAAATATTATGTGTTTTTGTGATACAAAGATCTTGAAGCTTCAATTACTTCCTTCAGAGAAGATAGTTGGATTGTTAATTCCGGTGCATCTGTTCATGTATGCAATTTGTTGCATATGCTTCAGCAAACCAAAATTATTGATGATAGGGAGATGGTCATCCAGATGGGATCTGATGCAATGGTTTCAGTAATCATGATCAGGATATACTAACTATAACTATAGAGTGGAAGAGTCCTATTTATTATAGTATCTCTTTGTTCCTGATGTTAAAAGGGTCCTTTTATATGTATCTAAATTAGTTGGATATTGATATCGTTGCTATTCTATAATACACCTATTATAAATCATTATGGTAAGTTTATAGCAGATGATTTTCTAACAATCGGTGGACTCTATGAATTGAACATGTATTAATGTACCATAAATGTTAACACCGCTGTGAATAATAAAAC
Source organism: Ottelia alismoides (assembly GCA_037367405.1). Classification (NCBI taxonomy): domain Eukaryota; kingdom Viridiplantae; phylum Streptophyta; class Magnoliopsida; order Alismatales; family Hydrocharitaceae; genus Ottelia; species Ottelia alismoides. The sequence goes on along the minus strand of JAZKJV010007580.1, from coordinate 104,692 downwards.
CCCTAAACATTCAGGAGAGGATGGATATCATTTAACTATGATTTGGCATCAAATACATGGACATGTGACTGTTGATAGGATCAATAGACTGGTAAAAGATGGACCTCTAGACTTACTTGAAGTTCATGATTTACTAAACTTGCAAGCATTGTTTTCATGGAACAATGTCCAGGGACCCCTTCTATAAGAAAGGCGAACGATGTGATAGTATGATGGAGCTACATATTGATGTGTGTCGTCTCTTTTGTACTGCAACTTGAAATGGACATCAATATTACATGACCTTTATTGATTATCCTTCACAGTAAGGTTTTGTCTTCTTATTACATCACAAACACAAAACTTTTGAAAAGTTCAAAGAGTTCGTGGCTTTAGTTGAGAACCAAACTAGCAAGAAGATATAATGAATTTGATCTAATTGTGGTGAAAAATACCTATCAGATGAATTCAAAGAATACCTTAAAGAGAAAGGAATTATTTCCAATCTCCCTCATCCAAGTACTCCTCAACTCAATGACTTGTAAAGAGACACAACAGAACCATGTTGGACATGGTGAGATCAATTATGAGTAGAGCGAACTTACCTCTTAGTTTATAGGGATATGTAGTAGCTAAACCCCCTCATGAGCTTTGGTATGGTACCGAGTCAAGTGTACGACACATGAGGATTTGGAGTTTTTTTGTCCATGCTCAAAATGTGGATGCAAGAAAGTTGGAATATCACACCTTAGAGTGATACTTCATTGGATATGTAACGAACGATATCATATAACAACTTTATGGTCTTGAGATTCAAAAGGTATTTGTTTCTATAGACGTCAAATTTCTGGTAAAAAATTCCTTAGAAGTCAACAAAATAATGAAGTTAAGGAACTAATCAAGTCTAACGAGACTGATGAAGTTCCAGCACCAGACTGAAGCACGACCATACCTCTTAGAAAGAGTTCTAGGGTTGGCAGACAACTTGAAAGGTTCATAGTCCATGTATTAGAAGAGTCCCATGATGATCCAACTTCATTTTATGAATCTTTAAGTGATTGTGACATGGATAGTTGGATGCAAGAAATGAAGACCAAAATAGTCTCCATGCATAAAAATCAGGTATGGACCCTTGAAGATCCACCTAAAGGGGTCAGACCCAGCGGGTGCAAATGGATCTTCAAGAGAAAGAGACACATGATGGGAAGGTAGAGACCTTCAAAGCACGACTCATAGCCAAGGGATAAACATAGAGATAAGGCATCGATTATGATGAGACATTCTCTCTCGTGGCCATGCTTGAATCATGGAGAGAAGGCATGGATTACGATGAGATGCTCTCTCTTGTAGCCATGCTTAAATCCATCAGGACATTGCTTGCTATAGTTGTAAACCTTGATTATTACATCTAACATATGGATAACAAGACAGCATTCCTTATTGGATATCTCAAAGAGGTTATCTATATGGAGCAGCCAGAAGGCTTTATAGCTAAGGAAGGTAAAGTGTGCAAACTAAACAAATCCATTTATGGGATCAAACAAACTTCTCATAGCTTGAACATTTGATTTGATGAAACCACAAAGATTTATGATTTTGTGCAGAATCGAGATAAACCATGTGTATACAAGAAACTTAGTGGGAAATTTGTCATGTTCATTGTGTTTTACATAGATGATATCCTTATCATTGGAAATGATACACGGATGAAGACTAGTGTCAAATTTTGGTTGTCCCATACCTTTGAGATGAAATATATTGGAGTTTTCTCTTATATCTTGGGTCTAAAATTGTTTAGAAATAGAGAAAAGAGGTCATTGAGGCTATCACAATGGAGATATATCAAGAAGATCTTAGAAAGATTAAATATAGATAATTCCAAGAAAGGCTTCCTTCTTTTAAGACATGGTATTCACATATATAAAGGGATGGTTCCTCAAACGGTTGAGGAAAAGAAATATATAGTCAGATGCTCTTATGCATAGGCTATAGGAAGTGTGATTTATGCCATGATGTGTACAAGACCAAACATCTGCCATGTTGTGGGAGTGATAATATATTACCAATCCTTCTATGGAGAGAAACACTAGACAACTATCAACAACATCTTCAAGTACCTAAGAAGAACTTAAGACTACATCTTGATTTAAGAAGACAATGATCTCCATGCCATAGGATACACTAATTCAAACTTACGATCAGATGTGGATGATAGGAAGTCGACCTCAAGGTTCTTATTTATGTTAAACAATAGTATTGTGAGCTGGAGAAGCAAGAAGCAGACACCACGGTTGACTCAGCAACAGAAGCAGAATACATAGCCGCATTAGATGCTGCTAAAGAAGTTGTATGGTTGTACAAGTTCATCCAAGAACTTGACATAGCTTCCTCATCTTAATCTCCCATTTAGTTACTCTACGATAACACGGGCGCCATAGAGTAAGCGAAGGAACCCTGGTGGAATCAAATAAGCAAGCACGTGGAGATGAAATATCACATCATCTGGGAGATCCAGAAGCATGGTAATTGAAGGATATTGAGAATCCTTAAGCGCATCACGAAAGCGTGTCGATCGCATCGTATACGATCGGGGTGACTAGTCGCACTAGTCGCGAGATGCAGCAGAAATTAAAATTTTTTAATCTAATGATGAAACTACATGATCACGAGAACAATTCTCGAATCGTTTCATCAAGCCACGAAGTATAAGGAATACCTCTTGGAGCGTGGTTGTGATCGCGAGATCCCAAAGTAGAGATCCTCCTGTCTCAAGTCCGATCCACAAAGAATGCACTCGCGGGCACGATGATGAGTCGCATCCGTCCCGCAATCCTCGATGAAGATCCAATCAATGGGTCCCCTGATTTCATCAAACGAAATCCGTCGTCTTCCTTTAGAGCAAGTAGCCCCAAAGAAGAAGGAGATTCCCGAGTCGTCAAAGAAGAAGCCAAGAGTCTCTTCTTTCTCAACACAAGATGGACGGCCATCTTTTGGAGGAGAGAAAGAGAGAGGGCGAGAATATGAGAGAGAGAGAGAGAGTTGTAACCTTGTACAACTCTTAATGGTGTACCTTGGAAGGCTACCCTAGCCCTCCTTTTATATTAGTTTAGGATCCAATGGATTTCAATCCATGGGACACATGGATCCAATGACCAGGCTTGGTCCATGTAAAATCAATGGCTATGATTACTGTTGGTGAAAAGCAACAACATTTATTTATGATTAAATTAAATATATTTTGCAACATTATCAACACATTTTTAATTTGACATAAATAAATTAGTTAAGAGATTAATCATCATAATAAAATGGAGATAATATTGCCTCCTAAAAACAAGGGGCGTCACCCATGACTTTTTCATGGGTGACGCCACCCTCATAAATGGTGGCTTTATTTCTCCTTTTTATTATATTATATTATCTCTCAATTATAACAAAAATATCCACCAAATTAATTCCAAATTAATTTGTGAATATTTCAATCATGCCATTGAAAATTATGTGAATCATATTCACATCTCAAACTTATTTGTAAATGACATTTCCAGTTAATTAACAAATGTGAATCCAATCCACATTTACTAAATTTCTCTCTCTTGAATATATGTATATTATAAATCATATTTACAATACACAAATGTTATGGATAATAATATCCACATTCTCTAATCCTTGATAATTAAATCCCATTTAATTATCTTGGATAATTATTCTCACAATATGAATCATATTCATATTAAGCTAGGTAATTAAAACTCATTTAATCATCAAGTTCTTCTTGCTTGGATACGAATTTCATCAAAAGAATTATTCTCGAACCCTTTCAAGAATAATGTGCTTTCTCCGCAGATACTTGGAGATAAGGACAGGGCGATTGTATTATTCCACGTATAGTGACTTGGATATTGAGATCTTATCTCAAATCCAGATCTTACAAACCTCCCATAGATGCCTGATTAAATCAAGACCGCAAATCTAATCTTCTCATTATATCTGAATCTCATTCAGAACAATGTCCAACATTTGGACCAAGATCAGATTGCTTCTCTACTGAGAGGAGTCACTAAAATCCAGACCTGTTTCATCACTCCCTCATAATGGAAGCGTCATGGATATACAATCGTTTATGATCACATCACCCTCAGGTATTCCCAATACATGTACATCTTGCATACTGGAAGACCCATGGTCAACCCGAAGATTAAGATCAATTTTTCACTGTCTTCTTCAGGGTTTGATCACTAAGTTTCTCATTTGATCATTGGGATTTGGTATCGATCATATACTTTCCAAAAGCATATATCATACCTAGGTCTTGATCATATACTTTCCAAAAGTATATATCAAACCTACAAATTCAGTCCAGCTTCCAAAGCGAGACGATCGTGCACGGAATTTGATTCTTCCCAATATCTCATGAGTGAGCTCATGTCTTCTGGTTCAGTAGTGAACATGTATGATCCCTTTGAGAGATCGTATTACTCATATGCCCTTACATGCACACCAGCACGCTGGTATATAGACCTTGGTTAGGTCATCAACCTATTGGTGTGCCAAATGTACACATTCAGACATATAGTAATACATTTGTCTCTGGTCAGAGGATGCGTGCCTATGCTGTGACAGCATTCAACATAGGACTTAGGTTATCTCGATCTCGTTAAGTCAACCCATTGACCTAACTAATCTGACACCTCCGAATCATTATTCCCATGCAAAGGACCTGTATCAAGAGGTCGGTCAGATATCAGCCTATGTGACAAAGGATTGTCATCTCCTACTTAGGTTGGATATCATCTCTTAACAATCATTTGACGATTCTTGATGAGTCCTCAATCTAACCCTTTAGATATTCATCCAAGCACCAGCCTCTATGATTCAATTATTAAATCAACAGTTGTATGATCATCAAGATGGCCATGGTACATAACCCTAATTGTAGAGAGGGACTTATTATGCAAATTATTTATTCTTCATTTCAGATCAGGGAATGATATTCGCAATAACATTTATTGCATAATGGCTCGTCATGGGCTCACATGTCCAACAATCTGCCACTAGCCCAAAGAGCCATTAATGGGCTAATCATTTAAACCCACACTCATGTGACAATCATAGGCTATTTAGAAAACAGCTAGGTAAGCTAATCAATCACTCTGTTCCCGCGAGACTATGCCAAGTCCTTTTACGGTACTTACATATCCCTAGGTAATAGTGCTCTCATCCAATGCGAACGTTGCATCTTATGCAATCAATACTCAGTCTTGATACAGCAATTATAGTGTCCTTGACACTATTGCTCAATCATAATTATTATAACCAGCATTTTATTAATCCTTATGAGAATACCTTTACTCCTGGAAATCTCTATCTCCTAAGGAATCCACAGTTAAGACCTTTTCGATCTCTATCTATAAAGTCTTAAACTTTTGAAGATATGACTTTGAGATCACTATCTCAAAAATCTTGTCATCTATGAAGACTTTGTTATTACTGTAATCAAGTGTTTTCTTTCCATAGTAGGATTAGTAATAGTTTACTACTCCCAATGCATGGTAGATATCTGGCTTTTGTACACCTCTAGCATACACTTAGCTTCTCGTAACGGATGCACAAGTGCAAGCGGTTCTAGCATTCACTTCCTCAACTCTTTGAGGTGCTATCCCTGTAGATAGGTCAGTACCAAATCTCAAGGTAAGAAAGCCTTTCTTGGAATTTCCAATAATTGAACTTGTCCAAGGTGCACTACATATGTGACAGTCCCAATACCCTCTTTTCTTTGCTTCTGAACAACTTCAGAACTAAGATCTAAGAGGTATCTTTGAGATCATATCTCAAGATATGGAATAGCCAGATCATAAAACACTTATTATCATCCTTATATCATTCTAAATGATTAGGATATTATCTACATTTAGCACGATGAACACAATGGCACTCCTACTAAGCTTCACATGGTACATCAAGATTCTATCTGAAATCATAACACTTATGATTTCATCAAATCTGATGTTCCAACTACAAGAAGCTTATTTGAGCCCATAGATGGAGTTTCTTTAACTTGCACACCTTGCTTTCCTCAACCATGAAGTCTTGGGGTTACTTCATGTGAATATCTTCAGAGAGGTATTCTTAGAAGAATGCAATCTTGACTTACATCTTGAAGATGCAATAGTCAAGTTGTGTAGCTAAGATTAGCAATATTCTGATGATTTTAAGCATGGTTACCGAAGAGCAAGTCTCATTTCAAGCAATGTCTTCTCTTCCGATGTGTAGCTTATGCCTACGTACCGAGCTTTGAAGGTCTCTACCTTCTCATCAGGTTCTCTCTTCTCTTGAAGATCTATTTACACCTTAACGGGTCTTACCCCTATAGGTGGATCCTCGAGGGTCCATATACAACACTTGTATATGAAGTCTATTCTAGACTTTATTGCTAATATCCATCTTTCCATGTCATGATCCTTAGGAGCTTCATCACACGAAGTCCGATCATTGTCAGACTTAATCAACACATGGAATACATCCTCAAACTCATTTGAAGAGGTATTAGTGCTTCATCTTTAATTTTCCTTTTAGTTCTCGATTTCAGGAGTCCCATTATCTTCTCAAAATTAAATGAGTTCCTTCACTTCAGTTTCATCTTGATTCTCAAGAGTCTCGATCCTCCAAGAACCACATTCTCAGAGACGAGATCTTTTAAGAATCTCAAGGTCATAATGTAGGTATCCAATACCATCCTTTATTTTCCTAATGAAGTAGCACTCTCTAGTGCTTAATTCCAGCTTACTTGCATGGAATCTTATTAAGAATATATAGTGTAGTCTCTACTACATATATACCTGGAAACTAAGAGGTAATTATGCTAAAATTCATCATTGATCAAATCATGTCACACATGATCCAATTGTATCTCCCTACAACTCCATTGAGTTTAGGTGTGTTAGGAGGAGTGAGATAGAATTGATATTCATATCTCCATAAGGTATTCTTTGAATTTTATCTAACATGTACAAGCTACCTAGGTTAGGTCAAATTCATTTCATTTTTCTTCAAACTTTGGTTCTAAATCAAAATTGTGAAAACTTTGAACATTTCAAAGGTTTCTCCGGTGAAGAGAAGAAATCTCATATCATACATATAATCAATAGATATCACATATCCATAATGTTTACTATGATATAGATGATCTACATACATCAATATGTATGAGATCTTGAATACCTCGACATCTAACACCACTCTCAGAGAAGGGTGTATTGGACATTTTACTTTGAATACAATATTCACAAGTATGTAAGATTTGAAATTTTAGACATTCTAAAGTTTCATATCTTACTAGTCTATTTATCAAATCAACAGACAAATGTCCAAGTCTTGATGACAGATCATTGTCAAATGATCTTCATCCTCCTATTGATCTTATAAGCTTTGATTTTCAGTATTAGAAATCTTAATGAACCATTCATTAATTTTCTAATTTTGTGGAGTCTACTAGATGTTAGATTACTATCTGAAATATTTCCATCATAACTCTTTATGATAGTTCTTTCTCTGAATTCATGTTTATTTCCAACATTTAGAAACAAACGATGAGTGTACTCTACTATCTAGGTCATAGAGACATTCTCCAAGACTAAGGGCTCTCCCACTGAGAATATGAAGTCTATCTATCCAACAGAGATTGTTGCAACAATTGCATCAATATCCATGTAGGTGACTATTAAACCTTGAGATCAAATTTCTAATCTTCTAATATTTATATGCAACCAATTGCAAATGTCACTAGAAGATTGAGATACAATTGTCAGACTTTATCTTATGAAATAAGAAAGTCAAATCCAATGATTATATGTAGATTATTCGGATGCTCTATCTGAGTCCTTCACTAAGGATTTTAGACAGACTTGATAGTCATACTATCAACACATCAACTTATTGCAGTATTGGCATTCATCCAACTCTTTGGATGTCATATGGAAGTCACAGAAGTAGGTCAACTCTTTGACTTTCTTTCTTACTTGGGTCTGACCCATGCTTCCACTGCGCTCTCTTCATCTATAAACAACCACTGTTTAAGACAAAGAATCTCTTATGTTGAATTCCAAAGATTTCAGTACAAGAGCATTTCAACATTTATACACGCTTCATTAAATTCGTTCGAAATGATTATTATGAAGCTTCATGAATGACTTGAGTATAGATAGTAGAATGACGACACTCATTATATTTGCATACATCTTAACTCTTAGAGACTTAGGTTCAGGAAGGTATTCAAACATTTTGAATACATCATCTCTTTCGAGCCACCATTCTGCATAATGCAGAGAACCATGTCATTCTTGATTAAATGTCTGTATGCCAAAATATCTTCTTTTAGATTTTATAAGGATTAATTTGACAATTGTGATCATCATCGACATGTCACTTCCAAAGTACACTCGATGAATGATCAAGACTATAGATACATACAAACCCTAAGGTGATGTCTTATTGTCTTATTTAATTGTCATTCCTCATTATGTTGAGGAAACTTGTACATTGCAACCACATAGATTATGTGTCCAATTGTAAGTAAAATACCTGCATCATGAGTCCAATCCAAGATATTTAGCTGGTTATTATTGAGTATAACATTGAGTGGGTTTAATGAAGGATTATCTGAAATAAGAAATTTGCATAAGGGTATATATATTATATATACATGTTTTACTTTGATTTAGGAATTTTTATATCAAAGTTGTCTTGCCTTGTCAACATTGAAGGTTCATTCCCTTAATCACTTTCAGTGTAAGAGCTATTCTTACCATTATATCTCTAGCAAGATCTGGGATCTCCTTTCCTATCTTTGTTGCATCCAAATAATATGAGAACTTACGACTCCGATAAAAAGAAGCGGGAACATATTCCGCCTTGCAAGTCCAACTTGCATTTCCCAATTCGGTCTTTAACACCCGGGCCCACCACCCCTAAGATGATGTTGACCCGTCATTAATTGAACCAACCATCAATAGGCTTAATATTCGATATACGCAATTCAATATCACCCCAATAATATGAGGACTCGATATTGGGGTCACTACGTATACGGCCTTGCTCTTTCGAGAAGCAAAGAACCCGGTCCAATTAAATAATATACAGGATCTGTCACTTCGGACAGGCGTCTCCTATACACAACAACTGGCGACGGAATCCTTTGCCTTGATTGGATACCATGGATGTCACTTATGTGATCCTCCATCTCATATTCAAATTGTATAATTAATTATCGTGAATCATATTCACATAATTAATTCTTCCAAGGGAAATATGCATCTATTCATAATAGAGTGTTAACTGGATATAATTAATTTAATCATATTAAATTAATCATTAATCCAATCATCAATCAACAAACTTGATTATTACTTGAGTAGTAGGTATAATCTCAAAGTACGTATTATTCAAATTTTAATAATTAGAAAAATACACTCTGACTTCTCCGGCATTATACAGTCCCTACCCGTTGTCATGGCCAGTACCGACGAGAGTGGGATGGACCACATACGTTGCAACCCGCGACCCCAATGCTCTCCGACTAGGCACCATATCCGCCTCGGGAAAGGATAATACCAGATAGATCATAATGTACTTTGAGATGCTCATCGGTTTTTCAACCCAAATTATACCATATAATATACACCAAAACAATTTTAATTATATTATAAGGAGATTTGCTAAACAAATCCCCAATCTTGTTCAAGCAAGAGGATTTTTCATGTAAATGTTGTCCAACAACTATTGTAGGATAAACTAAGGTTCTTCATGAAAAAAGAGTTTGTTGATGATTTCATATCAACCAATGATCAAGATCAATTATCTTATCATTATGGTTTAGGCAAATGTTATTAAATGAAATAATTATCTCTTTAAATATTTCATAAATATTTATCACTAATTATTCCAAAAAATTAACAATTAATTTTCATCATGATATTTGAATGACTTATCACAAGGTTCGTGATCCAAGATGTCAATTTCCAGCAGTGACCCCCAATCACTAAAATTAACTTATCTTGATTAATTTAAATCCAAAAAAAATGCAAACCCAGTTTCCAAAGATTGACTATTTGATTTTTTAAATAACCCAAGTGATAATTCACGTATTTTTAGGTAGATCAAAACCGTAATTAACTCATTAATCACGTTTAAATCCGCAGTTCCCGCAACAGTGAATATATGCATATTCGAAAGGTCATATCTTGAGCAAATGAAATTCAAATTTCATAAACTCAGATCCTATGGTTTTCTTAATTAATGGGGAATAAAATCTAATTGAAAATTTCTTGTTTAAACAATTTAAACAGTGCCGAAAAAATTCAAATACACAGAGGTGTGAAAATTGAAATGCAGTAAAAATTTCGCAACTCTTTCAAGCCCAAGTCGTCCTAGGTCCATGGATCATATCCACAACCTTATTCAACCTGGCTCTAATACCACTTGAAGGATATTGATAATCCTTAAGCGCATCAAGGAACCGTGTCGATAGCATCGTATACGATCGGGGCGACTAGTCGCACTAGTCGCGAGATGCAGCGGAGATTAAAAAGTTTTAATCTAATGATGAAACCACATTATCACGAGAACAATTCTCAAATCATTTCATCAAACCACAAAGTATAAGGAATACCTCTTGGAGAGTGGTTGTGATCGCGAGATCCCAAAGTAGAGACCCTCCTATCTCAAGTCCGATCAAAGAAGAACGCACTCGCAGGCACGATGATGAGTCACGTCCGTCCCGCAATCCTCGATGAAGATCCAAGCAATGGGTCCCCTGATTTCGTCAAACGAAATCTGTCATCTTCCTTTAGAGCAAGCATCCCCAAAGAAGAAGTAGATCCCCGAGTCGTCGAAGAAGAAGCTGAGAGTCTCTTATTTCTCAACACAAGATGGATGGCCATCTTTTGGAGGAGAGAAAGAGAGAGGGCGAGAATAAGAGAGAGAGAGAGTTGTAACCTTGTACAACTCTTAATGATGTACCTTGGAAGGCTACCATAGCCCTCCTTTTATATGAGTTTTGGATCCAATTGATTTCAATCCATGGGACACATGGTTCCAAGGGTTAGACTTGGTGTATGTAATATCAATGGCTATAATTATTGTTGGATAAAACCAACAACATTTATTTATGATTAAATTAAATATATGTTGCAACATTATCAACACATTTTCAATTTGACATAAATAAATTAGTTAAGAGATTAATCAGCATAATAAAATGGAGATAATATTGCCTCCTAAAAACAAGGGGCGTCACCCATGACTTTTTCATGGGTGACGCCACCCTCATAAATGGTGGCTTTATTTATACTTTTTATCATATTACATTATCTCTCAATTAACACAAAAATATCCACCAAATTAATTCCAAATTAATTTGTGAATATTTCAATCATGCCATTGAAAATTATGTGAATCATATTCACATCCCAAACTAATTTGAAAATGGCATTTCAGTTAATTAACAAATGTGAATCCAATCCACATTTACTAAATTTCTCTCTCTTGAATATATGTATATTATAAATCATATTTACAATACACAAATGTTATGGATAATAATATCCACATTCTCTAATCCTTGATAATTAAATTCCATCTAATTATCTTGGATAATCATTCTCACAATATGAATCATATTCATATTAAGCTTGATCACTAAATCTCATTTAATCATCAAGTTCTTCTTGCTTGGATATGAATTTCATCAAATGAATTGTTCTCGAACCCTTTTAAGAATAATGTGCTTTCTCCGCAGATACTTGGAGATAAGGACAGGGCGATTGTATTATTCTACGTATAGTGACTTAGATATTGAGATCTTATCTCAAATCCAGATCTTACGAACCTCCCACAGATGCTTGATAAAATCAAGATCGCAAATCTAATCTTCTCTTTGTATCTAAATCTCATTCAGAATAATGTCCAACATTTGGACCAAGATCAGATTGCTTCTCTACTAAGAGGAGTCACTAAAATCCAGACCTGTTTCATCACTCCCTCAGAATGGAAGTGTCATAGATATACAATCGTTTATGATCACATCACCCTCAGGTATTCCCAATACCTGTACATCCTGCATACTGGAAGACCCATGGTCAACCCAAAGATTAAGATCAATTTTGCACTATCTTCTTCAGGGATTGATCACTAAGTTTTTCATTTGATCATTGGGATTTGGTATCGATCATATACTTTCCAAAAGCATATATCATACCTAGGTCTTGATCATATACTTTCCAAAAGTATATATCAAACCTACAAATTTAGACAAGCTTCCAAAGTGAGACGATCGTGCACGGAATTTGATTCTTCCCAATATCTCATGAGTGAGCTCATGTCTTCTGTTTCAGTAGTGAACATGTATGATCCCTTTGAGAGATCGTATTACTCATATGCCCTTACATGCACACCAGCGCGCCGGTATATAGACCTTGGTTAGGTCATCAACCTATTGGTCTGCCAAATGTACACACTCAGACATATAGTAATACATCTGTCTCTGCTCAGAGGATGTGTGCCTATGCTATGACAGCATTCAACATAGGACTTAGGTTATCTCGATCTCATTAGGTCAACCCATTGACCTAACTAATCTGATACCTCGGAATCACTATTCCCATGCAGAGGACCTGCATCAAGAGGTCGGTCAGATATCAGACTATGTGAGAAAGGATTGCCATAACTCAGGCCGGAGATCATCTCTTAATAATCATTTGACGATGCTTGATGAGTCCTCAATCTAACCCTTTAGATATTCATCCAAGCACCAGCCTCTATGATTCAATTATTAAATCAACAGCTATATGATCATCAAGATGGCCATGGTACATAACCCTAATTGTACAGAGGGACCTATTATGCAAATTATTTATTCTTCATTTCAGATCAGGGAATGATACTCGCAATAACATTTATTGCATAATGGCTCGTCGTGGGCTAACATGTCCAACAATCTCCCACTAGCCCAAAGAGCCATTAATGGGCTAATCATTTAAATCCACACTCATGTGATAATCACAAGCTATTTAGAAAACATCTAGGTAAGCTGATCAATCACTCTGTTCCCGCGAGACTATGCCAAGTCCTTTTACGGTACTTGCATATCCCTAGGTAACAGTGCTCGCATCCAATGCGAATGTTGCATCTTATGCGATCAATACTCAATCTTGATAAAGCAATTATAGTGTCCTTGACACTATTTCTCAATCATAATTATTATAACCAGCATTTTATTAATCTTTATGAGAATACCTTTACTCCTGTAGATCTCTATCTCCTAAGGTATCCACAGTTAAGACCTTTTAGATCTCTATCTATAAAGTCTTAAACTTTTGAAGATATGACTTTGAGATCACTATCTCAAAAATCTTGTCATCTATGAAGACTGTTATTACTGCAATCAAGTGTTTTCTTTCCATAGTAGGATTAGTAATAGTTTACTACTCCTAATGCATGGCAGATATCTGGCTTTTGTACACATCTAGCATACACTTAGCTTCTCGTAACTGATGCACAAGTGCAAGCGGTTCTAGCATTCACTTCCTCAACTCTTTGAGGTGTTATCCCTTTAGATAGGTCAGTACCAAATCTCAAGGTAAGAAAGCCATTCTTGGAATTTCCAATAATGGAACTTGTCCAAGGTGCACTACATATGTGACAGTCCCAATACCCTCTTTTCTTTGCTTCTGAACAACTTCAGAACTAAGATCTAAGAGGTATCTTTGAGATCATATCTCAAGATATGGAATAGCCAGGTCATAAAACACTTATTATCATCCTTATATCATTCCAAATGATTAGGATATTATCTACATTTAGCACGATGAACACAATGGCACTCCTACTAAGCTTCACATGGTACATCAAGGTTCTATCTGAAATCATAACACTTATGATTTCATCAAATCTGATGTTCCAACTACAAGAATCTTATTTGAGCCCATAGATGGAGATTCTTTAACTTGCACACCTTGCTTTCCTCAACCATGAAGTCTTGGGGTTACTTCATGTGAATATCTTCAGAGAGGTATTATTAGAGGAATGCAATCTTGACTTACATCTTGAAGATGCAATAGTCAAGTTGTGTAGCTAAGATTAGCAATATTCTGATGATTTTAAGCATTGTTACCGAAGAGCAAGTCTCACTGCAAGCAATGTCTTCTCTTCCGATGTGTAGCTTATGCCTACGTACCGAGCTTTGAAGGTCTCTACCTTCTCATCAGGTTCCCTCTTCTCTTGAAGATCCATTTACACCTTAACGGGTCTTACCCTTATAGGTGGATCCTCGAGGGTCCATATACAACACTTGTATATGAAGTCTATTCTAGACTTTATTGCTAATATCCATCTTTCCATGCCACGATCCTTAGGAGCTTCATCACACGAAGTCCGATCATTGTCAGACTTAATCAACACATGGAATACATCCTCAAACTCATTTGAAGAGGTATTAGTGCTTCATCTTTAATTGTCCTTTTAGTTCCCGATTTCAGGAGTCTCATTATCTTCTCAAAATTAAATGAGTTCCTTCACTTCAGTTTCATCTTGATTCTCAAGAGTCTCAATCCTCCAAGAACCACATTCTCAGAGATGAGATCTTTTAAGAATTTCAAGGTCATAAAGTAGGTATTCAATACCATTCTTTATTTTCCTAATGAAGTAGCACTCTCTAGTGCTTAATTCCAGCTTACTTGCATGGAATCTTATTACAGAAATATAGTGTAGTCTCTACTACATATATACCTGAAAACTAAGAGGTAATTATGCTAAAATTCATCATTGATCAAATCATGTCACACACGATCCAATTGTATCTCCCTACAACTCCATTGAGTTTAGGTGTGTTAGGAGGAGTGAGATAGAAATGATATTCATATCTCCATAAGGTATTCCTCGAATTTTATCTAACATGTACAAGCTACCTAGGTTGGGTCAAATTCATTTCATCTTTCTTCAAACTTTGGTTCTAAACCAAATATGTGAAATATTTGACCATTTCAAAGGTTTCTCAGGTGAAGAGAAGAAATCTCATATCATACATAATCATCAATAGATATCACATATCCATAATGTTTACTATGATATAGATGATCTACATACATCAATATGTATGAGATCTTGAATACCTCGACATCTAACACCATTCTCGGAGAAGGGTATATTGGACATTTTACTTTGAATACAATATTCACAAGTATGTAAGATTTGAAATTTTAGACATTCTGAAGTTTCATGTCTTGCAAGTCTATTTATCAAATCAACAGACAAATGTCCAAGGCTTGATGACAGATCATTGTCAAATGATCTTCATCCTCCTATTGATCTTATAATGTTTGATTTTCAGTATTAGAACTCTTAATGAACCATTCATTAATTTTCTAATTTTATGGAGTCCACTAGATGTCAGATTACTATCTGAAATATTTCCATCATAACTCTTTATGATAGTTCTTTCTTAGAATTCATGTTTATTTCCAACATTTAGAAACAAACGATGAGTGTACTCTACTATCTAGGTCATAGAGACATTCTCCAAGACTAAGGGCTCTCCCACTGAGAATATGAAGTCTATCTATCCAACCGAGATTGTTGCAACAATTGCATCAATATCCATGTAGGGGACTATTCAACCTTAAGATCAAATTTCTAATCTTCTAATATTTATATACAATCAATTGCAAATGTCACTAGAAGATTGGGATACAATTGTCAGACTTTATCTTATGAAATAAGAAAGTCATAGTCAATGATTATATGTAGATTATTCGGATGCTCTATCTGAGTCCTTCACTACGGATTTTAGACAGACTTGATTGTCATACTATCAATACATCAGCTTATTGCAGTATTGGCATTCATCCAACTCTTTGGATGTCATATGGAACTCACAGGAGTAGGTCATCTCTTTGACTTTCTTTCTTACTCGGGTCCGACCCATGCTTCCACTGCGCTCTCTTCATCTATAAACAACCATTGTTCAAGACAAAGAATCTCTTCTGTTGAATTCCAAAGATTTCAGTACAAGAGCATTTCAACAATTATACATGCTTCATTAAATTCGTTCAAAATGATTATTATGAAGCTTCATGAATGACTTGAGTATAGATAGTAGAATGATGGCACTCATGATATCTGCATACATCTTAACTCTTAGAGACTTAGGTTCAGGAAGGTATTCAAACATTTTGAATACATCATCTCTTTCGAGCCACCATTCTGCATAATGCAGAGAATCATGTCATTCATGATTAAATGTCTGTATGCCAAAAAATCTTCTTTTAGATTTTATAAGGATTAATTTGACAATTGTGATCATCATTGACATGTCACTTCCAAAGTACACTCGATGAATGATCAAGACTATAGAGACATACAAACCCTAAGGTGATGTCTTATTATCTTATTTAATTGTCATTCCTCATTATGTTGAGGAAACTTATACATTGCAACCACATAGATTATGTGTCCAATTGCAAGTACAATATCTGGATCATGAGTCCAATCCAAGATATTTACCTGGTTATTATTGAGTATAACATTGAGTGGGTTTAATGAAGGATTATCTGAAAAACGAAATTTGCATAAGGGTATATATATTATATATACATGTTTTACGTTGATTTAGGAATTTTTATATCAAAGTTGTCTTGCCTTGTCAACACTGAAAGTTCATTCCCTTAATCACTTTCAATGTAAGAGATATTCTTACCATTATATCTCTAGCAAGATCTGGAATCTCCTTTTCTATATTTGTCGCATCCCAATAAATAAGCGGGAACATATTCCGCCTTACAAGTCCAACATGCATTTCCCAATTCGATCTTTAACACCCGGGCCCACCACCCTTAAGATGATGTCGACCTGTCATTAATTGAACCAACTGTCAACAGGCTTAATACTCGTTATACGCAATCCAATATCGCCCCACTAATATGAGGACTCGATATTGGGGTCACTACGTATACGGCCTTACTCTTTCGAGAAGCAAAGAACCCGATCCAATTAAATCATATACAGGATCTGTCACTTCGGACAAGCGTCTCCTATACACAACAACCAGCGACGGAATCCTTTGCCTTGATGGGAGACCATGGATGTCACTTATGTGATCCTCCATCTCATATTCAAATTGTATAATTAATTATCGTGAATCATATTCACATAATTAATTCTTCCAAGGGAAATACACATCTATTCATAATAGAGTGTTAATTGGATATAATTAATTTAATCATATTAAATTAATCATTAATCCAATCATCAATCAACAAACTTGCTTATTACTTGAATAGTAGGTATAATCTCAAAGTACGTATTATTTGAATTTTAATAATTAGAGAAATACACTCTGACTTCTCCGGTATTATATAGTCCCTACCCGCTGTCATGGCTAGTACCGACGAGAGTGGGACGGACCACATACGTTGCAACCTGCGAACCCAATGCTCTCCGACTAGGCACCATATTCGCCTCGGGAAAGGATAATACCAGATAGATCATAATGTACTTTGAGATGCTCATCAGTTTTTCAACCGAAATTATACCATATAATATACATCAAAACAATTTTGATTATATTATAAGGAGATTTGCTAAACAAATCCCCAATCCTATTCAAGCAAGAAGGTTTTTCATGTAAATGTTGTCCTACAACTATTGTAGGATAAACTAGGGTTCTTCATGAAAAAAGAGTTTGTTGATGATTTCATATTAACCAATGATCAAGATCAATTATCTTATCATTATGGTTTAAGCAAATGTCATTCAATGAAATAATTATCTCTTTAAATATTTCACAAATATTTATCACTAAATATTCCAGAAAATTAACAATTAATTTCCATCAAGATATTTGAATGACTTATCACAAGGTTCATGATCCAAGATGTCAATTTCCAGCAGTGACCCCCAATCACTAAAATTAACTTATCTTTATCAATTTAAATCCAAAAAATGCAAACTCAGTTTTTTAAGATTGCCTATTTGATTTATTAAATAACCCAAGTGATAATTCACGTATTTCTAGGCAGATCAAAACCGTAATTAACTCATTAATCATGTTTAAATCCGCAGTTCCCGCAATAGTGAATATATGCATATTCAAAAGGCCATATCTTGAGCAAATGAAATTAAATTTCGTAAACTCAGATCGTATGGTTTCCTTAATTAATGAAGAATAAAATCCAATTGAAAATTTTGTGTTTAAACAATTTAAACAGTGCTGAAAAAATTCAATTATACAGAGGTGCGAAAAATGAAATGCAATAAAAATTTCGCAACTCTTTCAAGCCCAAGTCATCCTAGGTCTATGGATCATATCCAAAATCATATTCAACCTGGCTCTGATACCACTTGAAGGATATTAAGAATTCTTAAGCGCATCACGGAAGCGTGTTGATCGCATCGTATACAATCGGGGTGACTAGTCGCACTAGTCGCGAGATGAGCGGAAATTAAAATTTTTTAATCTAATGATGAAACCACATAACGCACTCGCGAGCACGATGATGAGTCGCGTCCGTCCTGCAATCTCAATGAAGATCCAAGCAATGGATCCCCTGATTTCATCAAATGAAATCCTTCATCTTCCTTTAGAGCAAGCAGCCCCAAAGAAGAAGGATATCCCTGAGTCGTCGAAGAAGAAGTTGAGAGTCTCTTCTTTCTCAACACAAGATGGACGGCCATCTTTTGGAGGAGAGAAAGAGAGAGGGCGTGAATATGAGAGAGAGAGAGAGAGAGTTGTAACCTTGTACAACTCTTAATGATGTACCTTGGAAGGCTACCCTAGCCCTCCTTTTATATTAGTTTAGGATCCAATGGATTTCAATCCATGGGACACATGGATCCAACGGCCAGGCTTGGTCCATGTAAAATCAATGGATATGATTATTGTTGGTTAAAACCAACAACATTTATTTAAGAATAAATTAAATATATGTTGCAACATTATCAATACATTTTTAATTTGACATAAATAAATTAGTTGATAGATTAATCATCATAATAAAATGGAGATAATATTGCCTCCTAAAAACAAGGGGCATCACCCATGACTTTTTCATGGGTGACGCCACCTCATAAATGGTGGCTTTATTTCTCCTTTTTATTATCTTACATTATCTCTCAATTATCACAAAAAAATATCCACCAAATTAATTCCAAATTATTCTGTGAATATTTCAATCATGCCATTGAAAATTATGTGAATCATATTCACATCCCAAACTAATTTGTAAATGAAATTTCCAGTTAATTGACATTTGTGAATCCAATCCACATTTACTAAATTTCTCTCTCTTGAATATATGTATATTATAAATCATACTTACAATACACAAATGTTATGGATAATAATATCCACATTCTCTAATCCTTGATAATTAAATCCCATTTAATTATCTTGGATAATCATTCTCACAATATGAATCATATTCATATTAAGCTTGATCATTAAATCTCATTTAATCATCAAGTTCTTCATGCTTGGATATGAATTTCATCAAATGAATTATTCTCGAACCCTTTCAAGAATAATGTGCTTTCTCCGCAGATACTTGGAGATAAGGACAGGGCAATTGTATTATTCCACGTATAGTGACTTGGATATTGAGATCTTATCTCAAATCCAGATCTTACGAACCTCCCACAAAGGCTTGATTAAATCAAGACCGCAAATCTAATCTTCTCATTGCATCTAAATCTCATTCAGAACAATGTCCAACATTTGGACCACGATCAGATTGCTTCTCTACTGAGAGGAGTCACTAAAATCCAGACCTGTTTCATCACTCCCTCGGAATGGAAGTGTCATGGATATACAATCGTTTATGATCACATCACCCTCAGGTATTCCCAATACCTGTACATCCTGCATATTGGAAGACCCATGGTCAACCCGAAGATTAAGATCAATTTTACATTGTCTTCTTCAGGGTTTGATCACTAAGTTTCTCATTTGATCATTGGGATTTGGTATCGATCATATACTTTCCAAAAGCATATATCATACCTAGGTCTTGATCATATACTTTCCAAAAGTATATATCAAACCTACAAATTCAGTCAAGCTTCCAAAGCGAGACGATCGTGCATGGAATTTGATTCTTCCCAATATCTCATGAGTGCGCTCATGTCTTCTGGTTCAGTAGTGAACCTGTATGATCCCTTTGGGAGATCGTATTACTCATATGCCCTTACATGCACACCAGCGCGCCGGTATATAGACCTTGGTTAGGTCATCAACCTATTGGTCTGCCAAATGTACACACTCAGACATATAGTAATACATCTATCTTTGGTCAGAGGATGCGTGCCTATGCTGTGACAGAATTCAACATAGGACTTAGGTTATCTCGATCTCGTGAAGTCAACCCATTGACCTAACTAATCTAACACCTCCGAATCACTATTCCCATGTAGAGGAGTTGCATCAAGAGGTCGGTCAGATATCATCCTATGTGAGAAAGGATTTCCATCTACTACTCAGGCTGGAGATCATCTCTTAACAATCATTTGACGATGCTTAATGAGTCTTCAATCTAACCCTTTAGATATTCATCCAAGCACCAGCCTCTATGATTCAATTATTAAATCAACAGTTGTATGATCATCAAGATGGCCATGGTACATAACTCTAATTGTACAGAGGGACCTATTATGCAAATTATTTATTCTTCATTTCAGATCTGGGAATGATATTCGCAATAACATTTATTGCATAATGGCTCACCGTGGGCTCACATGTCCAATAGTAATATCATGATCACAAAGGTTGCCTCTTCCGACAACGTTGTTGATCCGCTAACCAAGTCGTTGACTCAAAAGGTCTTCGACTGGTATTTAATTACTATAGGGCTTAGAATTGTAAGGGAATGGCTCTAAGGGCTAGTGGGAGACTGTTAAGTAGCCCTTGGTGAGCCATTAATAAAATTATTATTTTATCATATCCATCTGAAATGAATAATTGAGAATACACTTAATATTAAAGTCCCTTTGTACAATTAAGTTTATGTACCATGGCTATATTGAATTGTTGGACAAGTGAGCCCATGGAAAGCCATTATGTAATAAATGTTATTGCAATTTATCATTCCTTGATCTGAAATGAAGAATAACTAATTTGCATTATAGTCTCCTTAGTACAATTAGGTTTATGTACCATGTCCATCTTAGTGACTATACCACTGTTGATTCAATTTTTGAATCATAGAGGATGATGCTTGGATGAATATCTAAAGAGTTAGATTGAGGATTCATCGAGCACTATCAAATTATTATTAAGAGAAGATCACAAGCCTGAGTATGAGATGGAAATATTTTCTTTTTGGCTGATATCTGACCAACCTCTTAATGCAGGTCCTCTACATATGAATAGAGATTCTGAGGTGTTAGATAAGTTAGGTCAAATAGTTGACTTAACGAGATCGATATAACAACAACCTATGTTGTATGTTGTCACGATATAGGAACGCATCCTCTGACTAGAGAAAGATGTGCTACTGTATGTTTGAGTATGTACATTTGGCATACCGATAGGTTTATGATCTAATCAAGGTCTATACACTGATGAGATGGTGTGCATACAAGGGCATATGAAGAATACGATCTCTCAAAGGGATCATATAGGTTTATTGAACCAAAAGATATGAGATCAGTCATGAGATGCTGGGATTAAATTCCATGCACGGTCGTCACGATTTGTAATCTTGATTGAATTTATAGGTATGATATTTGTGTTTGGAAAGTACATGATCAACACCTAGGCATAATATATTCTTTTGGAAAGTATATGATCGATACCAGCTCGCAATGATCAAATAAAAAACTTAATGATAAAACCCTGAAGGAGACAATCTAAATATGATCTAAAACTTTAGTTTTATCCTAGGTTTTCCAGTATGCATGACGTACATGTATTAGGAATATTTGACGGTGATGTGATCGATAAATAAATATATAACCATGACACTTCCATTATGAGGGAGTGATGAAACTGGTTTGAATTTTAGTGACTCCTCTCACTAGAGAAGTGATTTAATCTTTATCCAAATATTGTATAGTGACCTGAATGTGATTCAAATGCAATGAGGATATTAGATTTATGGCTTTGATTTAATCAAACATATTTGAGAGTTTCAAGGGATATGGATTTTGAGATATGATCTCAATCCAAGTCACTATACATGGGACCATGTTCTTATCTCCAAGTATCCGCCGAGAAAGCACATTATTCTTGAAAGAGTTCAAGAATAATTACATTGATGAATGTATATCTGAGCATCTAGAAATTGACAATCAAATGTGATTTAATTGTCATGAATAATGTGAATGTGATTCATATTGTTTAGTTACATGAGATTGATGTTCCAAGATAATTAAATGAGATTTAATTATCAAGGATATGAATAATGTGGATATTATTATCCTAATTATTTGTATATATATTATAAATGTGATTTATAATATATTAGAGAGAGAGCTTATTGTAAATAGTATCTTGAAATTAATTGTTGATGTGAATTGGATTCACATTGAAAAATAATTGGAAATACAATTTACATTTTATTTTACATTGTGAATCTGATTCACAATTATTTAATGGCTTGGTTGCAATATTCACAAAATTAATTTGGACCATCTATTTAATGGATGGCGGATGGCAACCCATTGACTTTTTCTCAAGGGTGGTCGTCACCCCTATTTTATGAAGGTGGGTGGCCTCCTTCGTAATCCATCTATGCTAATTGATTTAGTTCAAATTAAATAATGTTAATTATTCAATATATTTAATTTAATCCAACTTAATTGTTGTTGCATTTTTTCAACAAAACCATGGCCATTGAACAGAAACACAAATCAACATCAAACATTGATTTTGTGTTTCACATGGATTGTGATCCTTGGACTCCCAAAATACTATATAAGAAGAGACAACCCTAGATCTTCTTTTGGGTTGAAAAATAGTTAACAACTGAATACTCTCTCTCTCTCATTCCCATACTACACGCCCCATCTCTCTCTCTATGTGGTTGTCCACTTTATGTCCTTAGAGAGAATTGTCGTCTTGTGTCGTCTCTTTGACTGCTCATGGGTATCTGTCTCCTTCGATGTGCCTCGCTCGTGTAGAATACATCGGATCTTGTATGACAAGATCCGGAGATTCGCCGCTTGGATAATCATCTTAGATAGTGAGAAGCTCATGTCTCATTAACGCGCTCGCAAGTGTCTCCTCCGTCGAGTCAGATTTGAGACAGAAGGTCTCTTCGTTTAGATACTTTGATTGCAACTTTGCTTCAAGAGGTAACCCTAATACCCATTTGGGATTTATATGAAATGATCTGAGAAGTGTTCTTGGATCATGTGGTTTTATCGCATTTAAATTTTTTAAATTCCTTTGACACGAGCAATTAGTACGATGAGTCATTCATATCCGTGTGATCATCATGCTTCTGTGATGCGCTTAAGGTTTTTCCCATAACCTTCAAGTGGTATCAGAGCCATAGGTCGGAGGTTTCAAATATGATCCATAAACCCAAGATGACATGGGCACTTTTGGTTGTGCAAATTTTCATCGCATTTTATTCTTGAAACCCTATTTTGTTCTATTTTTCCCCTTTTTAAATGCTTTAAAACGTGAGTTTATCTTTGTATTATGTTTTCATCTTTTTAGCAATCTGTAGGACTTAAGTTTGCATGATTTGGAATCTGTTTGCTAAAATTATGACTGTTTTAGTAGAAATGTGTCCACTGTAACGGGATTGGTATTTTAGAATGTAATCAAAAGATAACCATGGTTTTAAAATGCATAGAAATGTATGTATATCAATGGATTCTTTTTAAAATCAAATTGAAAAACTAAAGAAGTTTAGTTTGCATGATTTGGAGTTTATTTGCTCAAAATTTGTTAGTTTTAGTAAACATGTCACTGTCGGAAACTTAACAAATTTGAACAAGAATCTTGTGATTGTTATTCAAATAATTCATGAAAACTAATGGTTAATCTCCTGAAATAATTATTTGTTAATTATTTGTAAAATGTTTGATAAATATAATTATTTTGAATGATCATAACCAACATGATAAAATAATTGATCTTGATCGATTTGGTTGTAATGAACTTTCTAACAAATATTGATACTAGAATAGGATTTAGGATTTGTTTAACAATAACCTTATAATATTAATCAAAATTATTTTGATAAATTCTATATGGTATAACTTCGATTGACAGACCGAATATCATCTCAAATACAATATGATCAAATCACATTATCCTGACTTGAGGCGGATATGGTATCTAATCGGGGATCGTTGGGTTAGCACATTTCTCCATGTGCGGTTCCCACATTACATGTGTACTGGCCATGACAATGGGTAAGAAAAGGATAATGCCTGAAATGATCATGAGGTATTTTTCTAATTATTAAAATTTAAATAAATATATTTTTATATTATACCATCCTTCAAGTAACAATCAAGATTGTTTGCTGATTATTTGAATTGGATTGATAATTGATTTAATATGATTAAATGAATTATATCCAATTAAACTCTCCATTTTGAATAGAGTAATATTTCCCTAGGAATAATTAATCATAATGAATATGATTCACAATGATTAACTAAATTTTGAATGGGATATGGAGAATCACATAAGTGGCATCCATGGTCTTCCGTCAAGGCGAAGGGTTCCATTGCCATGGATTGTATGTAGGAGATGCATGTTCGAAGTGATAGCCCCTATATACAAGCGCATAAGGATAGGGCTATGTACTTCCTGGAAGAGTAAGGTTGTATGCATAGTGATCCCAGTATCGAGTCCTCTTACTACTGGGGTGATATTGGATTGCGCATGGCGAGTTCTAATCCTGTTGACATTTTCAGTTAACGATAGGTCAACATCACCTTAGGGGGTGGTGGGCCCAGATGTTAAAGACCCAATTAGGAATGCAAGTTGGACTTACAAGGCAGAATGAGTTCCTGCTTCTTTTTATCTGAGTTGCAAGTTTCCATATTATAGGGATGTAACAATGATAAGATAGGAGATCATGGATCTTGCTTGAGTATAATGGTAAGTATATCTATTACTTTGAAAGTGAATAAGGGAACGAACTTTTAGAGTTGACAAGGCAAGATAACTTTGATATAAAAAATCTAAATCAAAGTAAAATATGTATTTATGCAAATTATCTTATTTCATATAACCCACATTAAACCCACTCAATATTATACTCAATAATTTTGTTAGATCATCATGAATTGGATTCATGATATAGATATTGTACTTGTTGTTGGACACATAATGTATGTGCTTGCAATGTGCAATCTTTCTCAATAATGAGGAATAAATATTATATAGACAATAGGACAACAACCTTGGACTTGTAGTCTCTGTAGTCTTGATCTCTCATCAAATGTGCTTTGGAAGCATCATTTCGATGATGATCGTAATTATCGAAAGTACTCATTAAACCTAAGAAGATGTTTTGGCATACCTATGTTCTCTTGACATTTTATCATGAATAACACGGTTCACTCCGTTATGTAGAATGGTGGCTCGATAAGAGACGATGTACTCAAAATGTTTGAGTACCTGCCTGAACCAAAAGTCTTTACGAGTTAAGATTGATGTAGATACGATGAGTGTCATCATTCTACTGTTTATACTCAAGTCATTCATGAAGTTTCATAATATTCATATTGTATGAATTGAATAAAGAATATATAAATGTTGAAATACTCTTATATTGAAATCTTTTGAGTTCAACATAAGAGATCATTTGTCTTAAGAAATGATTGTTTATAGATGAAGGAAGTATAGTGGAAGCATGGGTATGACCCAAATAAGAAGGAAAGTCAAGGATTTGATTGTACTTCTATAACTTCTATATGACATCCAAAGAGTTGGATGAATGCCAATACTGCAACGAGTCGATATATTTCTAGTATGACTATCTAAATAATCTAACATCCTAAGAGAAGGGCTCAGATAGTGCATCAGAATAATTTACATATAATCATTGAAATTGACTTGCTTATTATATAAGATCAAAGTCTAAAATTATGTCTCATTCCTCTAATAATACTAGTAATCGGTTGCATATGTTTTAGAAGATTAAAAATTTTGATCTTAAGGTTTAATAGTCATCCACATGGATATTGATGCAATTGTTGAAACAATCTCTATTGGATTGATAAACTTCATATTTTCAGTGGGAGAGCCCTTAGTATTTGAGAATGTCTCTATGACCTAGATATTAGAATACATTCATTGTTTATTTCTAAATGTTTGAAATAAACATGAATTCTGAAATAGACCTATCATAAAGATTTATGATGGATATATTTCAGAAAATAATATAACATCTAGAGGACTCTGCTAAATTAGAAAATTAATGAATGGTTCATAACATTTCTAAATATGAAAAATTAAATTTTAAAACATCAATAGGAGGATGAAGATCATTTGACAATGATCTAGCATCAAGCCTTGTACATATGATTGTTGATGAGATCAATAAACTAGTAAGAGATGAAACTTTAGATTGTTTGAACTTTCAAATATTACATACTTGTGAAAATTGTATTCAAAGTAAAAATGTCCAGTACACGCTTCTCTATGAATGGTGTAAGATGCCAAGGTATTCAAGATCTCATACATATTGATATATGTGGATCATCTATATCATAATAAACATTAATGATATGTGATATCTATTAATGATTATTTGTGATATGAGATTTCTTCCCTTCATCTTAGAAACCTTTGAAATGTTTAAAGATTTCATTTTTTGGTTTAGAACCAAAGTCAGAAGGAAGATGAAATGAATTTGATCTAACCAAGGTAGCAAGTACCTATTAGATAAAATTCAAGGAATACCTTATGGAGAAAGGAATATCATTCCTATCTCACTCTTCCTAATACACCTTAAGTCAATAGAATTGTAGGGAGATGCAATTGATCATGGGTGACATAATTTGATCAATGATGAATATTAGCATAATTATCTATTAGTTTCCAAGTATATATGTAGTAGAGACTACAATATATCATTAATAAGATTCGATGCAAATATAAACCCGAAAGCCCTCAAAGGATATGGTTTAGAACCTTGCCTGGTGTTGGACACTTGAGGATTTAGGGTTGCTTGGTCGATAACTTTGTTATGGATGCAAGTAAGCTAGAATCTAGCACCAGAGAGTGCTAGTTCATTAGGAAAATAAGGGATGGTATTGGATACCTACTTTATGACCTTGAGATTCTTAAAAGATTTCATCTCTAAGGATATGATTCTAGATGATGAGTCTCTTGAGAATCAAAATGAAAATGAAGTAAAAGAACTCAATGAATCTTGAGAAGATAATGAGGCTCCTTAAATCGAAAATTAAAAGGACAATTAAATATGAAACACTCATACCTATTCAAATGAGTTTGAGGATGAATTACATGTGTTAGTTAAGTCTGACAATGATCTTACTTCATATGATGAAGTTTCTAAGGATCTTAACATGGAGAAATGGATGTTAGCGATAAAGTCTAAAGTAGACTTCATATACAAGTGTTGTATGTGGACACTAGAGGATACACTTATATAGGTAAGACACGTTAAGATGTAAATTGATCTTCAAGAGAAAGAGGGAACCTAATGAAAAGGTAGAGACCTTCATAGCATGGCTCGTATCCAGAAGATATACATGAAGAGAATACATTGCTTGCGATGAGACATGCTTTTCAGTGTCCATGATGCTTAAACCCATCGTAATATTGCTAACTATAGCTACACAACTTGACTTTGACTTCTACAAGATGGAAGTCAATATTGCATTCCTCTACGAATACCACAACGAGGATATTCATATGAAGTAGACCTAAGGCTTCATAACTGTGGAAAGCAATGTGTGCAAGATAAAGAACTCCATCCATAGACTCATGTAAGCTTCTAGTAGTCGGAACATCATATTTAATGATATTATAAAGGTTATGATTTCATACAAAATCTTGATGAACCATATGAAGCTTAGTGGGAGTGTCATTGTGTTCATCATGTTAAATGTAGATAATATCATGATCAGTTGAAATTGTTTTATGATCTGGTTATTTCATACATTGAGATACGATCTCAAGGATGCCTCTTAGATCTTAATTCTGAAGTTGTTTAGAAGCAAAGAGAAGAGGGTATCGGGACCGTCACATTAGTAGTACACCTTGTACATATTCCATTATTTGGAAAAACCTAAGGAAGGCTTCCTTTCCTTAAGATATGATACTGATCTATATAATGGAATAGCACCTCAAAGAGTTGAGGATATGAATACCAAAGCTACATGCCCTAGTGAATTAGCTATGGCATGCTCTGTGTATGCTAGTTGTGTACAAAAGCGACATGTAGTGGGAGTAGTAAATTGTTACTAATCCTACTATGGAGATAAAACACTTAATTGTAGTAATAACAATATCTTCAAAGAGGATGACTTTTGACATAGTAATCTCAAAGTCTTATCTTCATGAACTTAAGACTTTATAAATACCGATCTAACAGGTCTTAACTACAAATGCCTTAAGATTGGGTTTTAGTCTTAGGATATAGAGATCTACAGGAATAAGGGTATTCTGATAAGGATAATAGAAATTACATGTTGGTTAATGTGTTTCTAAGGAAATGAAGAGACATGGGTGCCCATTATGTAGTGAGTCATGTCGATGACACTGCACTTGCACCTACTCTCCTGGATAATGGATACTTAATTAATCTAATGCCAACAACCCTCTATAAGCAGCTAAATCTAGGACCTCTTAGGAAATCCAGATCCTTACTTCAGTTTGTTTAAAACTCCATTAAGAGGTCCATGGGAGAACTGAGGAACATTATCATCAATGTCCAGGGACGTGAATACTTGGTGGACTTCATAGTCCTTGATACGAAGATCCCTCAAAATTAGAGAGATTCTGATATCATACTTCGAAGGCCCTTCCTGAGGACAACGAGGGACTTATTCGACTACAAGGTCGAGAAGATTCTGTTCCAAAGTCTAGGCTGAGATGAGGAACTAGAGATGAAGCAAACAAGGTGGCAGAGAACAGATTCTGAATCCAACATCGAGTACTCTTCATCAGAAGTATATTGTGTTCATGTAGACATCGTTGGGCCATGGAGATAGAAGCCAACCAACACAGATGAGTCCCTCTCCACTAGAATGAATATTATACATGAGACAGTTTGTGAGATCCTTCGGAATGACCAAAAAGACACATATCATATAGCGATTGCATCCCCCTACATCTTTGATGATACAGAGGCCCAATTTGGCATGCCAGTCCTTTCCCCACTAGGATAATCAGAAGACAAGGGTGACCAGTCGAATGCAGCTTTTTCCATTTACCTGGATACTTTTGACAATCCGACTCCAGAGCAGAATCAATTAGTAGTAGTACTTCAGAGATAGATCTAGACACTATCAGTACAGATCTAAAGTTGATTGAGTCAGACTTGCTTCATGACTAAACTTTATCTGAGCTCAATACATTACCCACAACACTCAATTATGCCTTCCTTACGGGACAAGATAAGAAGTTTCCAATCATCATTATTTCGCGATTGACCAAGGAGCAGGAATCCCGCTTGGTAGAGATCTGGAGAGAAAACCCAAGGCAATAGGCTGGAGCATTTTCGATCTCCATGGGATAAATCTCGCTCTATGTTCGCATCATATCTACCTTGGGAGTGAAGACAAACCCTCTCATGAATTCCAACATGAGCTAAATGCAAATTTACGAGAGGTTGTGAAGAATCAAATTGATAAAAGGTATGATGCGGGTTTGATTTATCCCATTTCCAATTCCAAGTTGGTGGAACATATTCATGTTGCCCCAAAGAAGTTGGGAATTCATACGACCACAAATTAGGATGGAGAGGAGATAGTGACATGAGTTCCCACATCATGGCATGTCTGTATGGATTTCATACGTTTGCATGTTGTGACGAAGAAGAATCATTTTCCCCTATCATTTATTCTCCATATCTTGGAGAGATTAGCAGGAAAATAATTATTCTATTTCCACTACAAAAAAAACACTATTGGTGTGCACATATTTGCGTCC
The DNA here is from genome assembly GCA_037367405.1 of Ottelia alismoides. NCBI lineage: Eukaryota > Viridiplantae > Streptophyta > Magnoliopsida > Alismatales > Hydrocharitaceae > Ottelia > Ottelia alismoides. The sequence continues at coordinate 74,574 of JAZKJV010007580.1, read as the reverse complement.
ACTAGGCGAGCACATGTGCTCGCTCGGCTCTGGGCGAGCACATGAAGAGCACATGTACTCGCCCATGGGGGTCGCCAGTTTGAATTCTGAGGAGCAGCTCGATTGCCAATTTGGGCGAGCACATGTGCTCGCCCACTTGAAACTTTATGCGCGGATAACTTTAGCGCCTGGGAAATTTTGGGCGAGCACATGGAGACGGTTGGGCGAGCACTTAAATGTGCTCGCCTGGTCTGTAACAGAACATCAGGTTCCCCTTTCTTCCTCATTCTCACGTGATTCCTCCCCTTAAATCACCCCTCCGGCGACCCGCCAACTCTCCTCGCTGCCAGCGGTGCTCACTGTTTTCGTGTTTCGAGTAGATATACATCTACCCTTCAGTATAATCCTTCCTCCTCTCTCTCGTTTTTTAAGATTTTATTAGAAATTTGTCTTGTTTTGATAGTTTTTAGTTTCAATTTTTTGATTTTCTTGTTGGATATAGTGTATACAACGTATGTATTTAAATATTTTTTACATGTTTAGGATAATAGTGGATCACTATAATCTTGTTAATTCGATTGTGGTTGTCTTATTTATATGTAGAATTTTATACCTTGTAGGTGTTCGATAAAATGACTCAACCAACATTAGGTTTAGACTGTAAAATATACATGATAAAATGTCCATTACAACATCTAGACTAGTTAATATTGTTAATTTTCTTAACATGATTAAAATTACGATATAGGAATATCATGCAATGATGTTATATATTTGTTCTTAAATAATTAACATTAGGTATAACTTTTGAATAACATTAGGTATAACTTGTGAATAACATTATTTAGTCAATTTCATATAGTGTAGATATTAGATATGATAAACAGCGTTAATATTAGTTGGACAATTTCATATCCTGTGAATATGAGATATGATACACACCAATATTTCTTTTGTGATAATTTATTATTACATTAAATTCTAGTTAATGTGGCCACGTGTATCACATTAATTTATAGTTAGGTTGATTATAAGGCTACAATGCTAACCACTAATTAGAGTATTAAATCGCACAAAATTATTCACACACAGTGCGTCCCTCCACATCGGGCGGTGTGTGGCCCTGCACAACGGGAGGCGTGTGCAATACATTGGAGGATTTGATCACCTCTAACTGTGTTATATTTTTTTATTTTTTCACAGCACTATTGGACTTACTTTGGGATGTTTATCCCAGACCAATGGTCGTAGATTTTGATATTTGCATGTTTAAATTTGTTTTTTTGCAGGTGCCCATCAGATATTAATAACGCAAGCACTATATTAGGCACTAAATTAGGATCACACTTATCCCTATTCCCATCGTTAACCCACCAAATTTACGTAATTTCTCAGTTAATATAAATGAATAAATATTTTAAGATTATTTTATAGTTTCATTTGTAGCACGTACAAATGTATGATGTAAAGTGATCTTAAAGTATTGCATTTATGTTGGTTTTCCTTAGTTCGGAGATCCCGGACTAAGGAGGTCCGTAAGGATTCAAACTTACAAAAAGGTGATCGTTGTCACAAGCTCTTTATTTCTTACGAAAATTCGTTTCATAACCCCTTCCTCTTCGGTATACCAAATCAATCATAGTTTACTATCGAAATAATCACTAATATGATTATTTGAAAAGTTGATTGTGATTGATTTATAAGGTATACGGGAGAGGTGCAGGGTTATGCTGCCAAATTTTTGTTAGAAATAAACAAGCTTGTGACAACGATCATCTTTTAGTTAGTTTGAATCCTTATGGATGGGCTCAAGTAATAACAGAAGTAAGACACTTCTCTTCTCATCTTTTATCTCAATAATGGGATACGTTTGGGTATTCCTCACATATTTTCATGGATTTGACATTATAAATTGTTTAATTCAGGTTGATCAATATGACAAATAGAGAGTGGATGTACAACCGTAAGGTAGATGGACGTATAGCAGATACCTTTCAAAGAGGTGTTCAGGAATTTATACAATTTGCTTACGCACAAGGTTCCCGTATCGTAGATTCAGATAGAACTATCTTGTGTCCGTGTAAGAAATGTCTTTTAATGAGGAAGAGATCAAAGGATGAAACACAGTTACATCTTTATAAAATGGGTTTCATGGAAGGATTTCAGATTTGGTGGAGGCATGGTGAGGATTACGAGGACAGGGTGAATGATGCAGAAGAAGCTGACAATAGTAATCCTTTTGCATATATGGTTATGGATGTTGCGGGTCCAGATTTTAATGCTACTTTTTTAGATGATGAGGAACCATATGGAGAGTGTAGAATTTTACGAGCTGTTGAAAAAAGCGGAAGAGCCATTGTGGTTTGGTAGCAAGACATATTCAGAACTTTCTGCGGTTTCGGATCTACTATCGATGAAAATGTAGTATAATATGACCGATCATAATTTTGATGCAATGCTTAGGATTATCAAGAAAATATTACCACAAGATGCAGAATTACCTGATAATTATTACAAAACAAAAAAGATGATGTGGAAGATGGGTTTAGCGGAAGTTAAAATGGACTCTTTCATAAATCACAATATTTTATATTACGGTGAACACCAGCATTAACAAAGGTGTCCTGAATGTAATGAGCCAAGATATCAGGTAGCTAGTAAGAGCGGAACAAAAATCTCAAGAAAGATTTTACGTTATTTCCCGTTGACTCCGAGATTGAAACGACTATATTATTGCAAAGAAATAGCGAAGTACATGACATGGCACGTGGAACATAAAGTCGATGAGTACATGAAGCATCCATCCGAGTCTGATTGTTAGAAAGTATTGTTATCAGCTTTTCCTACATTTAACGAAGAAAAGAGGAATTGCATTATAGGTTTATGTACAGACGGGTTTAATCCTCATGGAATAAGTAAAGATTACTCTTGATGGCCAATAATGACAATACTATACAATCTACCCCCACTGTTATGTAATAAGCGACAGTTTATGTTTCTTTCGTTGTTGGTACCAAAACCTACACATCCGGTAAAATACATCAACATTTATTTACGTCCTCTTATAGATGAGTTGAAAATGTTATGGGTAGATGGAGTTGATACATATGATGCTAATAAAAGTCAAACATTTAACATAAAAGTAGCTCTGATTTGGATGATAAATGACTTCCCAGCATATGGAATGTTTTCTGGATGGAGTACGCATGGACGTAAAAGTTGTCCATATTGTATGGAGAGTACTAAATCATTCCAGCTTCAACACGGTCAGAAACCATGCTTTTCTTATTGTCACGGACGGTTTCTTCAAAATAATCATCCATATCTAAGACAGAAATAGCCTTTTAGATCTTTCAGATCATCCACCATTTAAGACAGGCGATACGATATTATCAAGCTTGGAAGAATTGGAGAAATCAGCCTTAGAGAATGGAGATAAAACAAAAAATCTTCCTAGTTTTGGTGACAGTCATAATTGGATTAAGAAGAGTATATTTTGAGAATTACCATATTGGAGTAAATTACTGATACGACACAACTTAGATGTTATGCATATAGAGAAAAATGTATTTGATAACATCTTCTATATTGTTATGAATGTAATCGGTCGATCAAAAGATACTGTAAAGTCTCGTCGTGATTTATAAATCATATGCAATCGACCAGAGTTGCATATAAAGGAACATGATAATGGAATGGTTGAACTTCCCAAAGCGAAGTATACCTTAGACAGAAATCAAGTTAAGCTTGTCTGCGAATGGACAAGCAAATTGAAGTTTCCAAACGGATATGCATCAATTTTTTCCAATTTGGTCAATTTAAGGAAGTTTTCATTTAAGGGAATGAAAAGTCATAAATGTCATGTTTTTATGGAAAGATTGCTATCGTTAGTTTTCAGAGGATTGTTACCAAAAAAACATTGTCAATATTCTTTCAAATGTTAGCAGATTTTTCCTAGTTCTATGCTCGTCGCGCATACACCGCATGGAGATGGATTATCTTCATAAAAATATTCATGTTATTATGTGTAACTTGGAGAAGATATTTCCACCGTCATTTTTTGATTCGATGGAGCATCTGATGATTCATATGCCATATGAAGCAAAAGTAGAAGGGTCGGTAAAATATCGTTGGATGTGTCCATTTGAAAGGTAATTAAAAATATTATAATCTTCTTGCATTCTTTACTATTTCAACAAAATGTTAACCTATTTTCATATAGGTTTATGTTCTTTCTTAAAAGAAATGTCTGATCTTACAACACTTACTGCAGCAATGGTTATCGTTTTCATACCTTACAAGGTGTTGGAGGAGAGGGACGTTGTGGAGAACAGGAAGCAGACGCTTGGTGGTCTTCCTCCATACTATGTGGAGGAAAATCGTCAATCCTATTATGCATACTTCCAGCCATCATACACATAAATACTTCCGTCCCAATCATCAATTCCAATGGAGTCGCAGATGGCGATGATGGTGGAGCAGGTGACGAAGTTCCGAGAAGATTTCATGACATACATGTAAGTATTCTACTTAGAATGAGTAATAATTTTATATTTCTATATCTACAAAATGCAAGTAACAGGTATATATCTTCCATATATAATATAGGTTGCAAGGGTGTGCATCTCAACCTGAGGAGATTGAATCCGATGACGAAGAGGAGGAGGAGAACGACCCTGAAGAAGAGGCACGCATGTATGCTAGGTTCAAAGAAAAGGAGAAGGGAAAAAAGAAATCAAAGAAGGGTTTAATGTCTAAATTTTTTAGATCAAAGAAGAAGTAAATTGTTGTTGCTATTTATTTGTATTGTCGTTAAACTTTTAGCACATCTTTTAATTTATATGAACTTTGATAATATAATTTGGTGTAATTTTACTTATCGTTGTTGCTTCAAACATATATTTGTAGTATTTAGATGTTAAATTTGAACGTTTATTTCTATGTTCATGTATATTGCGTGACTTTGACGTGTCGGTGCTAGTTATCTTAGTTGACGAACTGGTATACTATATATACGCTTAGCGAGCTCTGATAAGCACCTGCAGTGGTTTATTGGCAGGCTATACATGTTCAACGGGGCGTCAAAACCCCATCAAACCTGTATAATTTTTTTCCTGGAAATCAATTTGGGCAAGCACATGTGCTCGCTAGGTGCTCCGTGATTGATCGCCCTATTTAATAGGGGCGATCATTTCGGCGAGCACATCTGTGCACCTAGCAAGCGAGCGAGCACATAGCATCCCAATGTGCTCACCCACCTACCGGAGTGACTCTCGTAGAAGTGAGCACGCCCTGAACGAGCACATGTGCTCGCCCACCAGTCAGGCGTGCACATGGCGTGCACTTGGCGTGCACATTACGAGCTTTTATGTGCACGCCAATTCCGACTTTTTTGTAGTGTTCTTAGATGAGTTCTCGAGCTACAATCAAGTAGCTATCACTTTTAAGGACTAGGAGAAAACCACGCTCACATGCCCCTTTGGTACATATGCTTTCAGGCACATTCCCTTTGGGTTATGCAATGCCCCCAGTACCTTCTAAAGGTGCATGATTATTGTATTCACCAAGATGGTTGGTGAATTCCTAGAAGTCTTCATGGATGACTTATTGGTCCACAAGGATTCCTTTGATTCCTATCATAGAAATTTGAATTGAGTCCTTAAAAGATGTTGTGAGGTAAATCCGGAGCTCTCCTGGGAGAAAAGCCACTTCATGGTAACAGAAGGCATTGTGTTGGGGTATTCCATCTCCAAGAGAGGAATGGAGGTTGACCCTATCAAGGTGGACATGATCAGACGACTCCAACCACCAACCAACATGAAATAGGTATTAGACATGCGAGCCAACGGCGAGCCATTATGAAATAAACGTTATTGCAAATATCATTCCCTGATCTGAAATGAAGAATAAATAATTTGCATAATAGGTCCCTAGTACAATTAGGCTTATGTACCATGGCCATCTTGATGATCATACAGGTGTTGATTCAACTGTTGAATCATAGAGGCTGGTGCTTGGATGAATATCTTAAGAGTTAGATTGAGGACTCATCAAGCACCGCCAAATGATTGTTAAGAGATGATCTCCAGCCTGAGTAGGAGATGGCAATCCTTATCTCTAAAGGTTGATATTTGACCGACCTCTTGATGCATGTCCTCTGCATAGGAATAGAGATTCGGAGGTGTCAGATTACTTAGGTCAAAGAGTTGACTTAATGAGATCGAGATAACCAAAGTCCTATATCGTATGCTGTCACGGTACAGGCATGCATCCTCTGACCGGAGACAGATGTGTTACTATATGTTTGAGTATGTACATTTGGCAGACCAATAGGTTGATGACCTAACCAAGGTCTACACACCGACGTGCTGGTGTACATAAAAAGGCATATGAGTAATACTATCTCTCAAAGGGATCCTACAGGTTCAGTTACTAAACCGGAAGATATGAGCTCACTCATGAAATATTGGGAAGAATCAAATTCCGTGACAACGGTCGTCTCGCTTTGGAAGCTTGACTGAATTTGTTGGTTTAATATATACTTTTGGAAAGTATATGATCAAGACCTAGGTATGATATATGCTTTTGGAAAGTATATGATCGATACCGACTCCCAATGATCGAATGAGAAACTTACTGATAAAACCATGAAGTAGAGAGTATAAAGTTGATCCAATACTTAGGGTTTAGTCTGAGTCTTCCAATATACAGAATGTACAGGTATTGGGAATACCTGAGGGTGATGTCATCATAAACGATTGTATAACCATGACGCTCCCATTCCTAGGGAGTGATGAAACGGGTCTGGATTTTAGTGTCTCCTCTCAGTAGAGAAGTAATCTGATCTTGGTCCAAATGTTGGACATTGATCTGAATGTGATTCGGATACAATGAGAAGATTAGATTTGCGGTCTTGATTTAATCAAGCATCTATGGGGGGCCCGCGATCTAGATTTGAGATACGATCTCAATATCGAAGTCACTATACGTGGAACAATACAATCGCCCTGTCCTTATCTCCAAGTATTCGCGGAGAAAGCGCATTATACTTGAAAGGGTTCAGCGTAATTTCATTGTTGATATGAGTATCCGAGCATTGAGAAAATGGATAATTAAATGTGATTTAATTATCATGATGAATTCAAAAGAGAGTTGTCTTAGATAATTTAATATGATTTTATTATGAAAGATGAAAATAATGTGAATGTGATTCATATTATTTGGGCACATGAGAATAGAGATCCAAGATGATTAAATGTGATTTAATTATCATAGATATGAATAATGTGGATAGAATTATCCAGATTAGTCACATATATTATAAATGTGATTTATAATATATAAGAGAGAGAGCTATTTGTAATTTACATTTGTTAATTAATTGTTAATGTGAATTGGATTCACATTGGAAAATTAATTGAAAATGTAATTCACATTTTATTTTGGGTTGTGAATGTGATTCACAAATTTCCAATGATAAGATTGCAATATTCACAAAATAATTATCAATTATTTTTGTAGAATAATTTACAACAAGTGTTGTTGTAAATCTTGGAGATTTCCATAGAATAATATAATCTCATGAGATCTCCTGAGATGACATGAGATTGCTACCAAATCCAATATTATGGAAGGAGGCAATCTTCATTCCATAATCTCCACGCTTGATTGATTTAATTTGGGATTAATTTATATTGATTTATCAATATAGATTTAATCTAAATTAAGTTAATTGTTGTTGGTTTTTAAAAACACAAATCTTAGCCATTAAAAGAAACACAATCAATGAGAGCCATTGGATTTGTGTTTCACATGGATTGAGATCTATGGATCCCAAAATGTTATAAAAGGAGAGGCACCCCATTGCTCTTCTTTACACAATGCTTTAGAAGGACATCTCTCTATATTTCTCTCTACACGTCAGCCCTCTCTCATCCTCTCATGGTCGTCCACGATGGATGTCCTAAAGAGACTCTCTATCGCCGCAGCGTCGTCGTCATGCTGCCCGATCGTTTTCTCGTGGATCTCCGTCTCCTTTGGTGCGCCTCGCTCGTGAAGAAGACGATGGATATCGTGTGTCAAGATCAGGAGATCCACCGCTTAGATCATCAACATGGATTGCGAGAAGCACGCGGTTCATCCCCGCACTCGAAAGCGTCTCCTCCGTCGGATCGGACTTGAGACAGGAGGTCTCTTCGTTTAGAGACTTGATCGTGGCCATGCTTCAAGAGGTAATCCTATTACTTGTTTGTGGTTTAGACGAAACGATCCGAGAAGTGTTCTTGGATCATGTGGTTTCATCGCATGAAATTTTTTTAATTTCCGTTGCATAGAACAACTGGTGTGACTATTCATTCTTCGTCGTATTCAGTATGACGCTCACGCTTCCATGATGCGCTTGAGGATCTAACCATATCCTTCAAGTCGTATCAGAACCTTAGGTCGGTGGTTTTGGATACAATTCATGAACCGAAGACAACTTAGGTTCATTAGGGTTTGCAAAAATTTTCTTGCATTTCATTTTCGCATCTCTGATTTGAGATTATTTTTTGCACTGTTTAAATTTTTTAAATATGAAAATAATAATTTTGTTCCCCATTAAATTAGGAAACCGTAGGATCTGAGTTTATGTGATTTCAATTCCGTTTGCTCAAGTTATGCTCATTTTAGTGAACATGTATCCACAGTTTCGGGGACTGCGAATATCAACGTAATTAAGATGTTAATTGCGGATATGAAATGCCTTGAAATGCATGAAAATCACTTAAGTTATGTTGTAAATCAAATTAGCAAACTTTAGGAACTTACTTTGCTTAATTTGGATTAAAATTGATTGAGATATGATATTTTTAGTAAGGGACACTGCTGGAAATACTTTCCTAATCAAGAACCTAATGATTGTCATTTAATCAATTTGTCAACTTAAATTATTTAATTTCCTGGAATAATTGTGTATAAATATTTGTGAAATATTTGATGATAATTATTTCCTTAAATGACATTGCCTTAACCAATAATTGATTAGATGTGATCTAGATCACTAATTGGTTACATGATCTACATTCCAACAAACTTGTTGCTTGAATAGCATTTGGGATTTGTTTAGCAAATCTCATTAAAATGTTAATCAAAAATGTTTTGATTATTATTATATGGTATAATTTTGGTTTAATAACCGATGATCATCTCAAGTACAAAGTGATCTATTTTGCGTTATCCTTTCCCAAGGTGGCTATGGTGTCTAGTCAGAGAGCAATGGGGCAGCGGGTTGCAACATATGTGGTCCGTCCCACTCTCGTCGGTACTGGCCATGACAGCGGGTAGGGTTAGTATAATGCTTAAGAAATCATGATGTACTTCTAATTATTAAAATTTGAAATAATACGTTTTTGAGATAATACCATAATTCAAGTAATAATTAAAATGCTTGTTGGATATTAATTGGATCATTAATTTAATATGATTAGACTAATTGGAATCCAATTGAAATTAAAACACTCTATTATGAATAGAGATGTTATTTCCCTTGGAAGAATTAATCATAATGAATATGATTCATAATGATTAATTAAAATTTGAATATGATATGGAGGATCACATAACTGATATCCATGGTCTCCCGTCAAGGCGGAGGGTTCCGTCGTGAGGGATTGTATGCAGGAGACGCATGTCTGAAGTGACAGCTCCTGTATGCAAGCGCATCTGGATCGGGCTCTTCGCTTCTCGAAAGAGTAAGGACATATGCGTAGTGACCCCAATATTGGGTTCTCATATTATTTGGGCAATATTGGATTGCGCATAGTGAGTTGTATTTCTGTTGACGGTTGGTTCAATTAATGACGGGTCAACATCACCTTAGGGGTGGTGGGCCCGGGTGTTAAAGACCGAATTGGGAGATGCAAGTTGGACTTGCAAGGAGGAATGCGTTCCCGCTTCTTTTTATCCGAGTTATAGGTTCTCATATTATTGGGATGCAACAAAGATAAGGAAGGAGATCCCAGATCTTGTTTGAGATATAATGGTAAGTATATCTCTTACATTGAGAGTGATTAAGGGAATGAACTTTCAGTGTTGATAAGGAAAGAAAACTTTGATATAAAAATTCCTAAATCAAAGTAAAATATGTATGTATATATATATATATATATATATGTGTACACTTATGCAAATTTCTTATTTCAGATAATCCTTCATTAAACCCACTCAATGTTATATGCAATGATAACCAAGAAAAATATCATGGATTGGACTCATGATCCAGATATTGTATTTGCAGTTGGACACATAATGTATGTGGTTGCAATATGCAAGTCTCCTCATACTAATGAGGAATGACAATTAAATAGATAATAGGACTACAATCCTAGGGTTTGTATGTCTCTATAATCTTTATCTCTCATCGGATGTACTTTGGAAGTGACATGTCGATGATGATCGCAATTGTCAAATAATCCTTATAAAATCAATGAAGATGTGCTCTTGACGTTTATCATGAATGAGATGGTTCACTGCATCATGCAGAATGGTGGCTCTATTAGAGATGATGTATTCAAAATGTTTGAATACCTATCTCAACCAATGTTTTAAGAGTCTAGATGGATGTAGACATGATGAGTGTCATTATTCTACTATCTATACTGTAGTCATTCATAAAGCTTCATAATATTCATATTGTATGAATTTAATGAAGCATGTATAAATGTTGAAATGCTCTTACATTTAATTATTTTGAATTTAACGTAAGAGGTCCTTAGTCATAAGCAATGATTGTTTACAGATGAAGGGAGCGCAGTGGAAGCATAGGTCGGACCTGAGTGAGAAGGAAAGTCAAAGAGTTGACTGTACTCGGTGACTTCCATAGGACATCCAAAGAGTTGGACGAATGCCAATAATGCAATAAGTAGATAGTGTGATTATCAAGTCTGTCTAGAATCCTTAGAGAAGGACTCAAATAGAGCATCAAAATAATATACATAATCATTGAAATTGACTTTCTTATTTGATAAGATAAAGTCTAATAATTATATCTCAATCTTCTAACAACACTTGCAATGGGTTGCATATGTTTGATTCCTCGGAGCCGAGCCAGGAATGGCCGGACACATTATCAGGAAAAACAACCATAAAAATTAGAAGACTGGAAAATTTGATCTTAAGGTTAATAATTATCCATATGGATATTGATGCAATTGTTGCAACAATCTCTGTTGGATTGATAGACTTGTTAATTTCAGTGGGAGAGCCCTTAGTCTTAGAGAATGTCTCTATGACCTAGACAAAAGAATACACTCATTGTTGGTTTCTAAATGTTGGAAATAAACATGAATTCTGAGATAGAACTATCATAAAGAATTACTATGGATATATTTCAGATAGTAATCTAACATCTAGTGGACTCCACAAAGTTAGAAAATTAATGAATGGTTCATTAACATTTCTAATACTGAAATTAAACCTTAAAAGATCAGTAGGAGGATGAAGATCATTTGATAATGATCTAGCATCAAACCTTGGACATTTGTCTATTGATTTGATCAATAGACTAGTAAGAGATGAAACTTTAGAATCTCTAAAATTTCAAAAAACTTACATACTTATGAATATTGTATTCAAAGTAAAATGTCCAATACACCCTTCTTTGGGAATGGTGTAAGATGTCAAGGTATTCAAGATCTCATACATATTGATGTATGAGGATCATCTATATCATAGTAAACATTATGGATATGTGATATCTATTGATGATTATGTAGGATATGACATTTCTTCTCTTCACCTAAAGAAACATTTGAAATGTTCAAAGATTTCATTATTTTGGTTTACAACCAGTTTGAAGGAAGATAAAATGAAATTGATCTAATCTAGGTAGCATGTACCTGTTAGACGAATTCAAAGGATACCTTATGGAGATATAAATATCATTTCTATCCCAATCCTCCTAACACATCTTAACTCAATAGAGTTATAGGGAGATACAATTGGATCATGTGTGACATGGTATTATCAATGATGAATTTTTAGCATAATTTCCTCTTAGTTTCCAGGTATATATGTAGTAGAGACTACATTATATATCCTTCATAAGATTCCATGCAAGTAAGCTGGAATTAAGCACTAGAGAGTGCTACTTCATTAGCAAAATAAAGGATGGTATATGATACCTACTTTATGACCTTGAGATTCTTAAAAGATCTCATCTCTGAGAATGTGATTCTTAGAGGATGACTCTCTTGAGAAACAAGATGAAAATGTAGTGTAGGAAATCATTTAATCTTGAGAAGATAATGAGGCTCCAGAAATCGGAACTAAAAGGACAATTAAAAATGAAACACTAATACTTCTTCAAATGAGTTTGAGGATGTATTCCATGTGTCAGTGATTGGATTTCATGTAATGAAAATCCTGAGGATCATAACATGGAAAGATGGATTTTAGCAATGAAAGTCTAAAGTAGACTTCATATACAAGTTTTGTATATGGACCCTCGAGGATCCACCTATATGGGTGAGACCCATAAAGTTGTAAATGGATCTTCAAGAGAAAGAAGTCAAGATTGCATTCCTCTATGAATACCTTTCTGAGGATATTCATATGAAGTAGACCCAGGGCTTTATGGTTGAGGAAAGCAAGGTGTGCAAGCTAAGGAATCCATCTATGGACTAAAATAAGCTTATTAAAGTTGGATCATAAGATTTGATGAAATTATAAATGTTATGATTTCAGATAGAATCTTGATGAGCCGTGTGAAGCTTAGTGGGAGTGCCTTTGTGTTCATCGTGCTAAATGTAGATGATATCCTAATCATTTAAAATGATTTAAGGATAATAATAAGTGTTTTATAATATGGTTGTTCCATAACTTGAGATATGATTTCAAGGATACCTCTTAGATCTTAGTTCTGAAGTTGTTCAGAAGCAAAGAGAAGAGGATATTGGGAGTGTCACATTTGTAGTACACCTTGGACAAATTCTATTCTTAGAAATTCCAAGAAAGGCTTCCATCCCTTAAGATATGGTACTGACCTATCTAAAGGGATAGCACCTCAAAGAGTTGAGGAAGTGAAAGCTAAAACTGGTTGCCCTTATGCATCAATTACGAGAAGCTGAGTGTATGCTAGATGTGTACAAAAGCTAGATATCTGTCATGCAGTGGGAGTAGTAAAGTGTTGCTAATCCTACTATGGAGAGAAAAACACTTGATTGCAGTAATAACAAAATCTTCACAGATGACAAGATTTTTAAGATAGTGATCTCAAAGTCTTATTTTCAAAAACATAAGACTTTATAGATAGAGATCTAAAAGGTCTTAACTGTGAATACTTTAAGAGATAGTGATCTCCAGGAATAAGGGTATTCTAATAAGGATTATGGAAATACTTGTTATGATAATTGTTAAGCTGTAGTGTCAAGGACACTGTAACTAACAAGATTGAGTATTGGTTGCATAAGATGCAACATTCGCATTAGATGCGAGCACTGTTACTAGAGATATGCAAGTGCCGTAAAAGGACTTTGCATAGTCTCGTGCGAACAGAGTGACTAATCAGCTTACCTAGCTATTTTCTAAATAGCCTATGATTGTCACATGAGTGTGGGTTTAAATGATTAGCCCATTAATGGCTCTTTGGGATAGTGGGAGATTGTTGGACATGCGAGCCCATGACGAGCCATTATGCAATAAATGTTACTTGCAAATATCATTCCCTGATCTGAAATGAAGAATAAATAATTTGCATAATAAGTCCCTAAGTACAATTAGGGTTATGTACCATGGCCATCTTGATGATCATACAGCTGTTGATTCAATTGTTAAATCATAGAGGCTGGTTCTTGGATGAACATCTAAAGAGTTAGATTGAGGACTCATCAAGCACCGTCAAATGATTGTTAAGAGATGATCTCCAGCCTGAGTAGGAGATGGCAATCCTTATCTCTAAAGGCTGATATCTGACCGACCACTTGATGCATGTCCTCTGCATAGGAATAGTGATTCGGAGGTGTCAGATTACTTAGTCAAAGAATTGACTTAATGAGATCGAGATAACCAAAGTCATATATCGTATGTTGTCACGGTACAGGCATGCATCCTCTGACAGGAGAAAGATGTGTTACTATATGTTCGAGTATGTACATTTGGCAGACCAATAGGTTGATGACCTAACCAAGGTCTATACACCGGCGTGCTGGAGTACATATAAGGGCATATGAGTAATACGATCTCTCAAATGGATCATACAGGTTCAGTTACTGAACCGGAAGACATGAGCTCACTCATGAGATATTGGGAAGAATCAAATTCCGTGTGCACGGTCGTCTCGCTTTGGAAGCTTGACTGAATTTGTTGGTTTAATATATACTTTTGGAAAGTATATGATCAAGACCTAGGTATGATATATGCTTTTGGAAAGTATATGATCGATACCGACTCCCAATGATCGAATGAGAAACTTACTGATAAAACCATGAAGTAGAGAGTATAAAGTTGATCCAATACTTCGGGTTTAGTCTGAGTCTTCCAGTATGCAAGATGTACATGTATTGGGAATACCTGAGGGTGATGTGATCCTAAACGATTGTATAACCATGATGCTTCCATTCCTAGGGAGTGATGAAATGGGTCTGGATTTTAGTGACTCCTCTTAGTAGAGAAGTAATATGATCTTGGTCCAAATGTTGGACATTGATCTGAATGTGATTCGGATACAATGAGAAGATTAGATTTGCGGTCTTGATTCAATCAAGCATCTATGGGGGGCCTGTGATCTGGATTTGAGATACGATCTCAATATCGAAGTCACTATACGTGGAACAATACCATCTCCCTGTCCTTATCTCCAAGTACTTGAAAGGGTTCAGGATAATTTCATTGTTGATGTGAGTATCCAAGCATTGAGAAAATGGATAATTAAATGTGATTTAATTATCATGATGAATTCAAAAGAGAGTTGTCTTAGATAATTGAATATGATTTTATTATCAAAGATGAAAATAATGTGAATGTGATTCATATTATTTGGGCACATGAGAATAGAGTTCCAAGATGATTAAATGTGATTTAATTATCATGGATATGAATAATGTGGATAGCAATATTCATATTAGTCACATATATTATAAATGTCATTTATAATATATAAGAGAGAGCTATTTGTAATTTACATTTGTTAACTAATTGTTGATGTGAATTGGATTCACATTGGAAAATTAATTGAAAATGTAATTCACATTTTATTTTGGGTTGTGAATGTGATTCACAAATTTCCAATGGTAAGATTGCAATATTCACAAAATAATTATCAATTATTTTTGTAGAATAATTTACAACAAGTGTTGTTGTAAATCTTGGAGATTTCCATGGAATAATATAATATCATGAGATCTCATGAGATTACATGAGATTGCCACCAAATCCAATATTATGGAAGGAGGCAATCTTCATTCCATAATCTCCATGCTTGATTGATTTAATTTGGGATTAATTTATATTGATTTATCAATATAAATTTAATCTAAATTAAATTAATTGTTGTTGGTTTTTACCAACACAAATCTTAGCCATTAAAAGAAACACAATCAATGAGAGCCATTGGATTTGTGTTTCCCATGGATTGTGATCTATGAATCCCAAAATGTTATAAAAGGAGAGGAACCCCATTGCTCTTCTTTGCACAATGCTTTAGAAGGACATCTCTCTATTTATCTCTACAAGTCACCCCTCTCTCATCCTCTCATGGTCGTCCACCATGGATGCCCTAGAGAGACTCTCCATCGTCGCAGCGTCGTTGTCATGCTGCCCGATCGTTTGCTCGTGGATCTCCGTCTCCTTCGGTGTGCCTCGCTCGTGAAGAAGACGATGGAGCTCGTGTGTCGAGATCAGGAGATCCACCGCTTAGATCATCAACATGGATTTAGAGAAGCACGCGGTTCATCCCCGCACTCGCAAGCGTCTCCTCCGTCGGATCGGACTTGAGACAGGAGTTCTCTTCATTTGGAGACTTGATCGCGACCACGCTTCAAGAGTTAATCTTATTACTTGTTTGTAGTTTAGACGAAACGATCCGAGAAGTGTTCTTGGATCATGTGGTCTCGTCGCATGAAATTTTTTTAATTTCCGCTGCATAGAACAACTGGTGCGACTAGTCGTTCTTCGTCGTATTCGATACGATGCTCACGCTTCCGTGATGCATTTGAGAATCTACATATCATTCAATAGGTGCAGTCTTTCCTCAGGCATGTTGAATTTTACATGAGATTAATAATTTATTTTTCGAAGATTGCTTGACCGCTAACTAAGCTTTTAGGCAAATAAATGGAGTTTATTGTCAATCACAAGTTTCTTGATGCCTTTAAGCAACTGCAAGGAATGATCATGGAAGCCCCAATCCTACAAGCCTCAGATTGGCCTCCTCCTTTTGAGATCTCTATGGACACCTTAGACTTCGTTGTTGGGGATGTGATTAATCTGCATTTCATCATCTTTATTCATGTATTTTAGCTTAAGATCCCATATAAAATACCTTTAAATAACGAATATTGATTTGTAGTGCCAAAGATACTATAACCACTTTAAAAAGATTGAGTTTTGGTTGCATAAGATGCAACATTCGCATTGGATGTGAGCACTGTTACTAGGAGATATGCAAGTACCTATAAAGGACTTGGCGAAATCTCTTTGGAATAGAGTGATTAGTAAACTTACCAAGCTATTTTTCTAAATATATAATGATTGTCACATGAGTGCAATTTTAAAATATTAGCCCATTAAAGTCTCTTTGAGCTAGCGAGAGATTGTTGGACATGCAAGGCTATGGGGAATCATTATACAATAAATGTTATTGCATTTATCATTCCCTAATCTGAAATGAAGAATAAGTAATTTGTATAGGTCCCTTGGTACAACTAGTGTTATGTACCATGGCCATCTTAATGATCTTACAGTTGTTGATTCAATTGTTGAATCATAGAGGCCGGTGCTTGGATGAATATGTAAAGAGTTAGATTGATGACTCATCAATCACCGTCAAATGATTATTAAGAGATGATCTCCAGCCTAAGTAGGAGATGGCAATCTTTTCTTTTTTGACTGATATGTGATCGACCTCTTGATGCAGGTCCTATCTCTTGATGTAGTTCCTCTACATAGGAATAGAGATTCGAATGTGTTAGATAAGTTAGGTCAAAGTGTTGACTTAATGAGATTGAGATAACCAAGGCCTATGTTGTAAGCTGTCAAGAATATAGACATGCATCCTCTAAGCAGAGACATGTTTTACTATATCTTTGAGTATGTACAATTGGCAGACCGATAGATTGATGATCTAATCAAGGTCTATACATCGACAAGTTGGTGTGCATACAAGGATATATGAGTAATATTATATCTCAAAACAATTATACAGTTTTATTATTGAATCAGAAGATATGAGCTCACTTATGAGAAATTGGGATCAAATTCCCTCTATGGTCGTCTCGCTTTTGAAGCTAGTCTAAATTTGTTGGTTTGATATATGATTTTTTAAAGCATATGATCAACACCTAGTTATGATATATGCTTTTGGAAAGTATGTGATCGATACCGGCTCCCAATGATCAAATGAGAAACTTAATGATAAAACCCTGAAGGAGACAGTCTAAATAAGATCTAAAACTTCAGTTATCCTAGGTCTTTCAGTATGTAGGATGTATAGATATTAGGAATACCTTAGGGTGATGTAATCAATAAATGATTGTATAACCATGACACTTCCATTTCGAAGGAGTGATGAAACATGTTTGGATTTTTGTGACTCCTCTTACTAAAGAAGTGATATAATCTTTCTCCAAATATTGGATAATCGTCTGAATGTGATTCGTATGCAATGAGAAGGTTATATTTACGGCTTTGATTTAATCAAACATCTTTGGGAGGCCCCAGGGATTTGTATTTTGAGATATGATCTCAATCCAAGTTACTATATGTGGAACATACAATAGTCTCGTCCTTATCTCCAAGTATCCGCGGAGAAAGCGCATTATTCTTGAAAGCGTTCAAGAATAATTCCAATGATGGATGTATATATGAGCATCAAGAAAATTACAATTAAATGTTAATTAATTGTCATGAATAATGTGAATGTAATTCATATTATTTAGCTACATGAGAATGATGATCCAAGATAATTAAATGAGATTTAGCTATCAAGGATATGAATAATGTGATTAGCATTATCCATATTATTTATAGTATATTATAAATGTGATTTATAATATATTAGAGAGAGCTTATTGTAAATAGTATCTTCAAATTAATTTTGGGTGTGAATTGGATATGCGTTGAAAAGTAATTAAAAATACAATTTACATTTTATTTTGGGTTGTGAATATGATTCACAATTATTTAACAGCATGACTGTAATATTCACAAAATTAATTTGGAATTTTTTTTGAATTAATTTACAATATTTTTTTGTAACCATGTATGAAGTATTATATTAGAAGACCAACACCATCCATTTTATGGATGGTGGACAGCCACCCTTTGACTTATTCTCAAGGGTGGCCTTCTACCCTATTTTAGGAAGGTGGGTGGCCTCCTTCCTAATCTTTCTATGCTAATTGACTTATTTCAAATTAAATTATGTTAATTATTCAATATATTTAATTTAATCTAAATTAGATGCTATTTTTTTTAATAAAATCATGGCTAATGAATAGAAACACAAATCAATCTCAACCATTGATTTTGTGTTTCACATGGATTGTGATCCATGGACTCCCGAAATATTATATAAAAAGAGGAAACCTTAGATCTTCTTTTTAGGTTAAAAAACACGCAACATTTGAATGAAGGATATGGGAAAATCTATAAGTGCATCACGGAAGCGTGACGATCGCATAATATGTGATAGGGAGCGACTAGTCGTACTAATAGCTTGATGCATCGGACTTTAAAAATTTTAATTCAACGAGACCACATGATCCAAGAACACTTCTCAGATCATTTCATATGAACCACAAATAATTATTAGGTTTATCTCTTTAAGCGTGATTGCGATCGAGTCTCTAAACGAAGAGACCTCCTGCTTCAAGTCTGATCTGACGGAGGAGATGCTTGTGAACGTGTTGATGAAATGTGTGCTCCTCGCAATCCATGTTGATGATCCAAGCGACGAATATCCTGATCTCATCACACAAGATCTGACATGTTCTTCACGAGTGAGGTGCACCGAAGGAGACGGAGATCCATGAGTAATTGATCCAACAACATAGCGGTGAGGCTACAGTGATGGAGACTCTCTAGCACTCCATGATGGACGGCCACCATGAGAGAGAGAGAGAGTTGGTGTGTAGAGAGAGAGCATATGTAGTCATTATAGTTGATGTAACTTGAAGAGCAAGGGGTGCTTCTTCTTATATAGTATTTTGGGAGTCCATAGATCGCAATCCGTGTGTACACAATTCCAATGGATGAGATTGATTTATGTTTCTTTCAATGGTCAGGATTTTGTTGAAAAAACACAATAATAAGTAATTTAATTTAAATTAAATATATATTAATAAATAAATATAAATTAATTCTAAATTAAATCAATCAATCATGGAGATAATTGGAAGGAAGATTGCCTCCTTCCATTAAGAGGGGGGATGGCCACCATTTCCTAATAGAAATTGGTGATCGTCCACCCTCCCTAGTAGAAAAGTGCAATCTTCATGTAATCTCATGAGATTACATTATTCCATTGAAATTTCTAATATTTACAACAACACTTGTTGTAAATTATTCCATAAAAATAATTCATAATTATTTTGTGAATAATGATATCTTGCCATTGGAAATTAGTGAATCACATTTAGAACTCAAAATAAAATGTAAATTACATTTCCAATAAATTATCCAATGTGAATCCAATTCACATCAACATTTATGTAAATTACAAATAGCTCTCTCTTATATATTGTAAATCACATTTATAATATATACGATTGATATGGATAATGTTATATATATTATTTATATCCATGATAATTAAATCACATTTAGTCATCTTGGACCTCTATTCTCATGTGCCGAAATAATGTGAATCGCATTCACATTATTCAAATCTTTGATAATTAAATAACATTTAATTATCTTAGATAACTTTCCTAATAATATTAATAAAATTCATATTATTCATGATAATTAAATCGCATTTACTTATCAATTTTCTTAATGCTTCGATACATATATCGATAATGAAATTATCCCTAAACTTTCAAAAATAATTCGCTTTCTCCGCAGCTACTTGGAGATAAGGACAGGATGATTGTATTGTTCCACATATAGTGATTTGATATTGAGATCAAAGTTCAAATTCAGATCTCGGGGATTTCCCATAGATGCTTGATTTAAATCAAGGTCGTAGATAAAATCTTCTCATTACATTTGAATCACATTCAAATCAGTGGCCAACACTTGGACCAAGATTAGATCATTTCTCTATTGAGAGGAGTCACTAAAATATAGACTCATTTCATTACTCCCTATAAATGGAAGCGTCATGGTTATTCAATCGTTTATGATCACATCACCTTCAGGTATTTCTAATACATTTACATCATGCATACTGCAAGACCCAGATTAAACACGAAGTTTTAGATCTATTTTAGATTGTCTACTTCAGGGTTTTATAATTAAGCTCTCATCCAATCATTGGGAGTTGATATCGATCATATACTTTCCAAAAGCATATATCATACCCCAGGTATTGATCATAAAGTTTCCGAAAGCATATATCAAACCTACAAAGTCATTCAAGGTTTCAAAGAGAGATGACCGTGCATGAAATTTGATTCTTCCCAATATCTCGTGAGTGAGCTCATGTCTTCCGATTCAGTAATGAACATGTTTGATCCCTTTGAAAGATCGTATTACTCATATGCCCTTGTAAGTACACCAACGCAGCGGTGTATAGACCTTGATTTGGTCATCAACCTATTGGTCTACCAAATGTACATACTCAGACATATAGTAACACGTATGTCTCTGATCAGAGGATGAGTTCCTATATCGTGATAGCATATGACATATGTCTTTGGTTATCTCTGTCTCTTTAAGTCAACTATTTGACTTAACTTATCTAACACCTCTGAATCTCTATTCATGTGCACGGGACCTGCATCAAAAAGTCAGTTAGATATCAGCCTTTAGAGATAGGATTTCCATCACCTTCTTAGGCTGGAGATCATCTCTTAATAATCGTTTGATGGTTCTTGATGAGTCCTCAATCTAACTCTTTAGATATTTATCCACGCACCAGCCTCTTTGATTCAATAATTGTATCAACAGTTGTATGATCATTGAGATGGCCATGGTACATAACCCTAATTATACTAAGGGATCTATTATGAAAATTAGTTATTCTACATTTCAGATCAGTAAATGGTATTCACAATAACATTTATTGCATAATGGCTCACTGTTGGCTTGCACTCCAACAATCTCCCACTAGCTCAAAGAGCCATTAATGGACTAATATGTAAATCCACACTCTATTTGACCATCTTAAGCTATTTAATATAGCTAGGTAAGCTGGTCGGTCACTCTATTCCCGAGAGACTACGCCATGTCCTTGTACGGCACTTTCATATCTCCTACTAATAGTGCTCGCATTCAATGTGAATGTTGCATATTATGCAACCAATACTCACTACAAGAAAGAGTAGAACAGGCGACGGTCAACATCCGTCGCGAATGATAGCATGACCGTCCCCTCTGATCAATGGAGACGATCATGCGACCGTCTCCAAAGCTGATGTCCCATTTGGTATAAGCGACGGTAGTCTAGACCGTCCCCTATACTCATACATAGGGGACGGTCGTGACCGTCCCTAAAGGTCTGGTATAGGGGATGGGCATGACTGTCCCTTAAAGGATCTTATTGGGAACGGTCACGACCATCCCTTAAAGGCATTCAGGGGGGACGGTCACGACCGTCTCAAAAGTGAGGAAGTGGAGACGGTCATAACCGTCTCTAAGAACGAAGGGGACAGTCGCAATGACCGTCCCCTTTGTTCATCTGCTAACAAAAAAAATTTCCATTGTCCCCTATTTGATCCTCATTTTGCCCTGTATGTCAATATAATGTAGTACCTGTTACAAAAATCTATCTTCATAATAAATATTACGATCACCACATAAAAAAATGCAATCCACATTCATAAAGTCGTAGTCCAACAACATATGCATTCAAATACTACAGTATCCTACAATAATTGTCCAAAATAGTTATACAATATACTACAGTATCCTACAAAGTAACTAAGCTATCCTTGTCGTCGTCCTCATCCTCGTTGTCGTCCTCGTCGTCATCAGCATCATCATCTTCTTCTTCGCCGTCATCGTCGTCGCCTAGCCTTGCAGCGGTATTATCATCATCTGTTGGGTGGCTAGTCGACGCTGGACCTTGATGTGCCTGCATGAATGCATTGAAAATCGCCATTTGTTGGCGCAAATCCTGAATCTCCATATTCATGCTAGACACTTGACTCTCTAATTCCCTCTCCCTTTGTGTCTTCTGAGAGGTCGAGCTGGTCCCTACTCCATACCAATTCCGTATGGTGGCACCACGACCACCACAACGGGCGCGTCCCTGATGCTCTGGACCGGTTTCCTGGAGGAAGGCCGCATCAGGAGCAAGAGGTGGATGACTCATTCCGGTGTGGTCTACAGAGCCAGTGGTTGTGAGCCTGACCATCTCCTCCTACAAATTTATTTAAGTAAGTTCAAATTCATTTAATTTGTAAAAAGATGCAAATATGTTACGAATAACTTACATGAATTGGACCATAGGCAGGATCCACCCAATGAACTTCCCCACTCACATCGCGGCTCTTAGACCTCTCGAAGACTTCCATTCGGCTGGGCCCTCGCTCGTTCTCCCCTTCCTAATGTCAAAAGATTAGTAAACTTACGATATCATTTTAATACATATATAATGGTTATAATTTTAACACTAATCATAAAGTAGATTAGTTACGAAGTCATCCTTCAGTTGATTTGTGTTTCTTCTCCCCATTCTATGGGTAGACTTGAAACCTTTCCTCCGATTTTCAACATTTTTCCTTGAGATGCCCTATAGGAAGGTAGTAATTTTAATAAAAGAATTCCAAATGATATATGTATAAAATGGACATATATATGTCACATACCATATGTTCTTATCCCATCCAAATAGTGACCATCGTCCTCCATTGTTCAGCGGGTACGTTCGGAGGATAATTTACCAAATTGGCTTCCAATGGAAGCTCCGGGTCGAAGTACTTTAAAATATAAAGAAAATTAATTATATACTTAGATGATGAAAAACAAATTTAAACTTAAATATAAAGCAAAGTACTCACTCGGGCCTTCAGACGACCTCGATATTTACGCAACATCTCCACCCCATGGCCTAAAATCAGAGCATCAGTGGCCGAGTCACGGTCCCAGGAAAAACTAGACTGCAAAGAAATCAAAGCAAACATAAATAAGTTTATATATATATATATATACTGAAGAAAAAATTTGGTTTGTTAATATTATAAATACCTCCAAATCATGAAGAATGGCATCTTTTATTTACCGCTCCACTAAACCCCAGTGTGTAATGTCGAGAGGGACCCTGGCTCTGCACACCTGTCCCAAGTAACTCTGGAAAACAGCTGAGTTCCCCCCCACTGCATCGCCTCCAACTATCCGCACCCTGAGTGTCTCACCAGGATGAAGACGGTCCAACACTCGGCACTGAGATGGGCCTCTACGTCTGCCTGAGCTACTCGATCCGTCAGGATCGGAGGTCTCACTCCCTCGCTGTGGTGCCGACGGTGCATCCCGAATGCGTCTAGGGCACGGAGGCAT
This sequence comes from Ottelia alismoides, assembly GCA_037367405.1. NCBI lineage: Eukaryota > Viridiplantae > Streptophyta > Magnoliopsida > Alismatales > Hydrocharitaceae > Ottelia > Ottelia alismoides. Next base: position 50,739 of record JAZKJV010007580.1, on the reverse strand, counting down.
ATCTACATATTATGAAACATTTAATTAGATATAACAACAATGATATAATTCACATATTACATAAAAAAATTGGAAAATAAATGATGGTAAACTTACATTTTAAAAATCCGCATCTACAATTTCTGTTGGATGTTCTTGTATTTCAGCTTGATATGCCTCGTTTATATTTAGCAACTCATCATCATCATTGACATCAAAAAAATCTCTTGGTACTGTTCTCACGGGTATGATCCATCCATCACTTAAGTTGTCTGGAATATAGAAAACTTGTTCTACCTGACTGCTTGTGTAAAAGGCTCATTTGTTTGCAATTTCCCAGATTGTTTCAATGAAATGATCCCATTTCTATCTCTTTGATATCCTATACCCTCGCGACCGACATCAAACCAATTGCACATTAAAAGAACACATCGCCATTCATGAGTAAAACTGATCTCTATTATGTCAAGTATTTCCCCATAATAGCCGTCTAAACCTGAAGATAAATCTGTTTCTACTATAACACCCGACATTTGCGTCGATTTCATCTCGTCGGCAGACTTTGTTCTAAATCTATATCCATTCACAATATAACCCTTGTAAGACATAACTTGAGAATATGATATGCTTCCAAGAATGTCAAGGTTAATGTTCCACCTATCATCTGTTGTTTCCCGTAAATGTTTCACACGTGAACGGAACCATTTGAGGAATTCAGATTTATTATGCGTCTCATTAAATAATGAATTGTACTCATCAAAAATTCGTCAATTCTGACAACTGCATCAAGACATAGTAGTGTATGAGATCTCTATCGTCATCGGATATTACGCGGAGGATACCACTGAATATATGCCTGCCACATGCATGAAAGACGCATAATTTAGATGCGTCCTCTTCCTCCACGACCTCGCCTTCATCATTTCGTTCATAACGGTTGAAACACACGCTTTCACCGTTCATATACATTTCACATAAATTAATGCACTCTTCACAAAGATAACCTTCAACAATGCATCCTTCGTATGTGCCTTATTAAAGATCATATTTTTTAATTTTCGAAGGTATCTTTCTATTGGATACATCCAACGATATTGAACCGGCCCACCGATCCTTGCTTCACCTGCTAGATGAACTATTAAATGAACCATTATGTCAAAGAAGGCTGGTGGGAATATCTGCTCAATTTGCATAATGTGATAACAAAATCTTCTTCAAGTTTTCTCAAGATCAACGGATCTAAAACCTTCGAACACAATAATCTAAAAAAACCACTCAATTCTGTTAATGATTGAAGGACAGCATCGTCAACAATTCCGTGAATAGAGAATGGGAGTAACACTTCCATGTAAACATGACAGTCATGACTTTTTAATTCAGTTATCTTACGTTCTCTTTCATTTACACACCTCGACCACTGTGATGAGAACCCATCAGATACCTTCAAACTTTTAAGAAAGCTAAAAATTTTATCATGCTCAGCATTGGATAAAGTATATATTGCTGCAGGTACTGTAATCCGTCCATTGTCTAATTCAATTGGATGTAGTTCTTCCCGTATACCAAGTTGAACTAAATCTCGTCTCATCCTTAAATTATCTTTTGATTGACCTTAAAGATCTAACATTCCCAAAATATTTTCCAAAACATTCTTCTCAATATGCATGACATCCAAAATTATGACGAAGCTGTAAGTGTTTCTAGTATGGTAACTCTCTGAGAAAAATACTTTGTTTCTTCCAACCACCGGCTGCACTTTTCTTCGTTGTCCGTCCTAAGCAACTGCTTCGTACAAGTAATTGTTGTTCCCAGATAATGTTGCCATTCACACGAGCTAAGTTAAGTCGTTGCCCATAAGGTGAGCCGTCAAATTTCTTATTACTATCTGCTCTTTGCCATCGCTTCAGTGGAAGGAATCGACGATGACCCAAATAGCAATGCTTCATACTTCCAGACAGCCATGTCGAATGTGTTTTTTCAAGACAGACAGGACATGCGAGTTTTCCCTTCGTACTCCAACCAGACAAATTTGCGTACGCGGGAAAGTCATTTATAGTCCACAACAATGCAGCTTGTAATGTAAATATCTCTTTCCTGCATGCATCATATGTAGGTATTCCAGTAGTCCATAAACTTTTAGTTCATCCATTAACGGTTGTAGGTACACATCAATTGCATTGCCAGGACCTTTAGGACCAGGAATTAGTAGTGTCATCATCATAAAAGATGAAGTCATTGACATCCACGGTGGTAGATTGTAAACAATCAAAATCACGGGCCAAATGCTGTAACTCAGACTCATATTACCAAACGGATTGAAACCATCTGAAGCTAATCCCAAGCGAACATTTCTCTCATCACTAGAGAAATGCGGATATCTCTGATCAAATTTTATCCATTCTTCTGCATCGGATGGATGTCTCATAACTCCATTAGCATCTCGTTTATTTGAAGAGAATGCTACGTCATCCACTTTGCAGTTTTTTCTGACATGAAGAAACGTTTCAGCCTTGGAATTAATGGGAAGTATCGTAATATTTTCACCGACTTCTTCCTCTTTAAATCATTTTTTTCTTCTTTATACTTGGAAGCCTTACAATATGTACAACAAACTAAATCAGAATTCTCTCCTCGAAAAAGCATACAGTCATTAACACAAGCATCGATCTTCTTGTATTTCAGACCAAGCGATCGGAATCGTTGCTTCGCCTCTTTCCAATCCTTACGATAATTCTGAGGATTATTCAATAACTTCCGTATTAAAGCCAGCACATCTGTCATCATTGCAGCAGTTGATCCGTTCCTTACTTTCATCTTAAACAACTCTAATAAAAACTGCAAACGCGTCATTTCCACCCCAGGAGCCAATGTATCTTCTGCATCTGGCAAACTGCTCGAAAACCTCTCGTCTACACCAATGTCTTGTGCCTCAGGTCTTCTTAAGTCCTCCATTAGTTCAAATAACTCGTGATCAACATTATTCAAGGTTTGTGTAGTGACTCCTGCATCTACACCCATATCCTCATCCATTCGCAAATCTATAACCTCTCCATGTTCAGTCCAAAGGGAGTAATGTAACCAAAATCCGTTGAGTATAAGATGGTTATAGACTTCCTCTCTAACATCCCATTTAATATTCTTACATCTCACACATGGACAATAAATCTTAAGACCACCAAATTTCTTATTAACTCTTTCTATTTCAAATGCCAAATCCAAGAACGCGATCACTCCTCTCTTGTATTGTTGAAAATCATCGTATCTCTTATCCATCCATGATTTATCCATTTTACTGCACAATTAGAAAAAAAATCCACCATTGTGTTATTATAGACAACAAGTTTTTCCACCCTAAACCCTAATCAAGTGTTTCTCTTATACACAACAAGATTTTCTAGATCTAATATACACAACAACATTATATTTAATATAAACAAGCAATGTTTTATACAAATCATGTTTCATCCTATAACATGTTTCTCTAAACAAATCATCCTATAACAATATTAATATACAACAAGCAATGTTTTTCTCTATCACATAACAAGAGATTTCATCCTATTATACAACACGCAATGTTTTCCTCTATCCTACAACAACATATTTCATTCTATTATATAACAAGCAATGTTTTCCTCTATCCTACAACAAGATATTTCATCATAACATGGGGAAAACCTATTATATTAAACAAATCAAGCAACCCTAACATAACAACAAAAAAACTCATTCACATGGGAAATAATACCCCTAACAAGAATATCAAGCAAAATAAACAAGAATAAACACAAAGGAGTGTTGCTACATACCAAAAAATGGGATTGACGAGGACGGCAACCCCGGAGAGGCCGGAGGGGCGACGTTGGGCGGCTGGTTGAGAGAGGGTAAAGTGAGAATGAACGCAGGTCGAAGGGGTTTTTTTGATCTCACCAATGGGGACGGTCATTACAACCGTCCCCATTGGAGACGATCGGCGACGGTTCACTTAAGACCGTCCCCTTTGGTGGGCATAGGAGACGGTCTGCGGTGACCATCCCCTTTGGTCAGGCCACTGGCCTGATGTGACGCCAACAGAAGCGTATTGGGGACGGTCAGGACCGTCCCCAACGGACCTGCCAGGGGAGAGGGGATGGTCACCATGGACCGTCCCCTCTGGTTGCTCACTTAGGAAAAACGACCGGAGGCGACGCCAACAGAAGCGTATTGGGGATGGTCACAACCGTCCCCAAAGACCATCTCAAGGCAGATGGGACGGTCGTTGCTGACCGTCCCCTCTGGCCGTCCACTTAGGTCCATTACCGGAGGCGACGCCAACGAAAGCGTATTAGGGACGGTCAAGACCGTCCCCAATGGGTCCGCTAGGCAGAGGGGACGGTCCTTACTGACCATCCCTATTAAGCTATTACAAAAGGGGACGCAGCTCACATAGCGTCTCCTGATATGAAGTATTGGGGACGGTTATGGCATGACCGTCTCTAAAATCTTTCATTAGGGACAGTCATTCTATGACCGTCGCCAGTTGTCGTCTCTAAAGCCGGACCTTCCTGTAGTGACTTTATTTTGTCAGTTTGAATGTCCTTGACACTAAAACTCAATAATCATCATAACTAGTATGTAATTTATATTATCCTCATTAGAATACCCTTATTCCTGGAGATATCTATCTCCTAAGGTATATGCAGTTAACACCTTTTTAGATCATTATCTATAAAGTCTTAAGTTTTTGAAGATAAGACTTTGATATACTATCTCAAAAGTCTTGTCCTCTTTGAAAGTGTCTGCAATCAAGTATTTTATCTCCATAGTAGGATTAGTAACAGTTTACTTCTCCTACTGCATAGCAGGCATCTGGCTTTGTACACATCTAGCATACACAGAGCTTCCCAAAGCTGATGCACTAGGGCATGTAGATTTGGTATTCACATCCTCATATCTTTGAGGTTATCCCTTCAGATAGTTCGGTACCATATCTTAAGGGAAATAAGCCTTCCTTGGAGTTTTCCAAAAAATGTACTTTGTCCAGCATGACCCACTAATGTGACGGTTCCAATACCCTCTTCTCTTTGCTTCTGAACAATTTCAGAACTAAGGTCTTACGAGGTATCCTTGAGATCATATCTCAATTTATGGAATAGTCAGATTATAATACACTCATTATCATCCTTATATCATTCCAAATGAATAGGATATTATCCACATTTATCGTAATGAATACATTAGCACTCCCACTAAGCTTCACATAGTTCATCAAAAGTCTAACTGAAATCGTAACCTTTTTAATTTCATCAAATCTAATGTTACAACTACAAGAAGTTTAATTGAGTCCATAAATGGAGTTCCTTAGCTTGCACACCTGGCTTTCCTCAACCATGAATCTTTGGGGCTACTTCATGTGAACATCCTCAGAGACATATTCATAGAGAATGCAATATTGGCATCCATCTTGAAGATGTTTAAGTCAAGTTGTGTAGCTGTAGTAAGAAATATTCTGATGGGTTTAAGCATGGTCACTGGAGATCAAGTCTCGTCACAAGTGATGTCTTCCCTTCGGTATGTAGCTCATGGATACGAGGTGTGCTTTGAAGGTTTCTACTTTCTCCTCATATTCCTTCTTTCTCTTGAAGATCCATTTACACCTAACAGGTTTTACCCTTATAGGTGGATCCACGAGGGTCCATATACAACACATGTATATGAAGTCTACTTTAGACTTTATTGCTAACATCCATATTTCCATGTCATGATCATCAAAAACTTCATTATATGAAGTCAGATCATTGTCAAACAAGACTGACACATGGAATTCATCCTCAAACTCATTTGAAGGGATATGAGTGTTTCATCTTTAATTGACCTTTTAGTTTCCAATCTCATGAGCGTTAGTATCTTCTCAAGATTAAATGAATTCCTTCACTTCATTTTCATCTTTATTCTTAAGAGAATCATCTTGTAAGAATTACATCCCTAGGGATGAGATCTTTTAGGAATCTCAAGGTCATAAAGCAAGTATCCAATACCATCCTTTATTTTCGTAATGAAGTAGCATTCTCTGGTGCTAGATTCCATCTCACTTTCATCCATGACAAAGTTATGGACCAAGCAACCCTAAATCCTCAAGTGCCCAACACTAGTCTAGGTTCCAAACCATAGCTTATGAGGATGTTCGGGTTTAGATATGCATGGAATCTTATTAAGTATATATTTTGTAGTCTCTACTACATACATACCTAGAAACTAAGAGGTAATTATGCTAATATTCATCATTGATCAAATCATGTCACGCATGATCCAAGTGTATCTCCCTACAGCTCTATTGAGTTAAAGTGCATTAGGAGGATTGAGATAGGAATGATATTCCTTTCTCCATAAAAGCCTTTCCATTAATTCATCTAATAGGTACTGACTACCTAGGTTTGAACAAATTCATGTCATCTTCCTTCAAACTTTGGTTCTAAACCATAATTGTGAAATTTTTATTTCAAAGATTTCTAATGTGAAGAGAAGAAATCTCATATCACAAATATTCATCGAATGATATCACATATCATCAATGTTTATTATGATACAGATGATTCGCAAACATCAATATGTATGAGATCTTAAATACCTTGGCATCTAACACCATTCCCAAAGAAGGGTGCATTGAACATTTTCTACTTTGAATATATTATTCTCAAGTATGTAAGATTTAAAATTTCAGACACTCTAAAGTTTCATCTCTTTTTTACTAGTCTATTAATCTCATAAATAGACTTATGTCCAAGGCTAGATGCTAGATCATTGTCAAATGATCATCATCCTCATATTGATCTTTTAAGGTTTTAAATTTTTGGTATTAGAAATATTAATGAACCATTCATTAATTTTCCAATTTAGTAGAGTCCTCCAAATATCATATTACTATCTGAAATATATTCATCATAATTCTTTATGATTGTTCTATTCCAGAATTTAGGTTTATTTCCAACATTTAAAAATAAACAATGAATGTATTATAATATCTACATCATAGAGGCATTATCTAAGACTAAGGGCTCTTCCACTGATAATATGAAATCTATCTATCCGATACAGATTGTTGCAACAATTACATCAATATCCATGTAGATGACTATTAAACCTTAAGATCAAATTTTGAAATCTTCTAAAAAATATATGCAGCCAATTGCAATTGTCATTAGAAAAATGACACATAATTATTAGACTTCGATCTTATCAAATAAGTAAGTCAATTTCAATGATTATATACAGATGTATAATATTTCAATGCACTATCTGAGTCCTTCTCTAAGGATTCTAGATAATCTAGATAATCATACTATTAATACATCAGCTTATTGCACTATTGGCATTCATCTAACTCTTTTGGTGTCATATGTATAGAAACCATAGAATTACAGTCAACTCTTTTACATTCCTTCTAATTTCGGTCAGAACCATGCTTCCACTACGCTTCCTTCAACTATAAACAACCATTGTTTAAGATAAAGAATCTCTTATGTTGAATTCAAAAGATTTCAATATAAGAGTACTTCAACATTTATACATGCTTTATTCAATTCATACAATATGAATAGTATGAAGCTTCACAAATGACTTGAGTATAGACAGTAGAATGATGACTTTCATCATATCTACATCCATCTTAAATCCCGAATACTTTAGGTTCGGGCAGGTACTCAAATATTTTGAGTACATCATCTCCTATCGAGCCACCATTCTGCATAATGTAGAGAACTATGTCATTCATGATTAAATGTTGACAATATATATATATATATATATATGTCAAAACATCTTCTTCAATTTTTATAAGTATTATTTGACAATTACGATCATCATCGATAAGTCACTTCCAAAGTACATCCGGTGAGAGATCAAGAGTATAGAGACATACAAACCCTAGGTTGTTGTCTTATTATCTATTTAATTGTCATTACTCGTTATTAAGAGGAAACTTGAAAATTGCAATCACATACAATATGTGTCCAACTGCAACTACAATATCTTAATCATGGATCCAATCCATGATATTTTACTGGTTATTATTGAGTATTGTACTGAGTTGGTTTAATGAGGATTACCTGAAATAAGAAATTTTCATAAATATATATACACACACTTCACTTTGATTTAGGAATTTTTATATCAAAGTTGTCTTGCCTTGTCATCACTGAAAGTTCATTCCCTTAATCACTTTTAATGTAAGAGATATACTTACCATTATATCTCAAGCAAGATCTCCTTTCTTATCTTTGTTAAATCCCAATAATATGAGAACATGTAATTCGGATAAAAAGAAGCGGGAACGCATTTTGCCTTGCAAATCCAACTTGCATTCCCAATTCGATCTTTAACACCCAGGCCCACCACCCTAAGGTGATGTTCACTCGTTGTAAATTGAAACAACCGTCAACAGGATTAGAACTCACTATGCGCAATCCAATATTGCTCCAATAATATGAGGACCCGATATTGGGGCCACTACGCATACGACCATACTCTTTCGAAAAACAAAGAGCAAGATCTAGATGCACTTGTATGCATGAGCTATCACTTTGGACAGGCGTTTCCTACATACAATCCCTGACGACGGAACCATTCGCCTTGACGAGAGACCATGGATGTCACTTATGTGATCCTCCATATCATGTTCAAATTTTAATTAATCATTATGAATTATATTCATTACGATTAATTCTTCCAAGGGAATTACAACTCTATTCATAATAGAGTGCTTTAATTTTAATTGGATTCCAATTAAGCTAATCACATTAAATCAATGATCTAATTAATATCCTCTAACATTCTTTATTGTTACTTGAAATGTGGTATTATCTCAAATACATATTATTCAAATTTTAATAATTAGAAAAATACACCATGATCCCTTCAAACATTATCCCTTCCTTACATGTTGCCATGGCTAGCACTGACGGGAGTGGGATAGACTACTCACGGAGCAACCTACTACCCCAACACTCCCTGACTAAACACCATATCCACCTCGGGTCAGGATAATGTGGATTAATCATTTTGTACTTGAGATGATAATTGATATTTCAACTGAATTTATACCATATAATATTTATTAAAACATTTTTTATTAATATTATATGGAGATTTGCTAAACAAATCCCCAATCCTATTCAAGCAACTATGTATGTTGGAAGATTCATGTAACCAACTGATCAAGATCATTATCTCATCTTTGTTGGTTATGGTAAATCAAAAAATAATTATCGATATTAAATATTTCACAAATATTTAACAACTAATTATTATAGTATATTACCCATTAATTTCTATGAATAAATTGAAAGACAATCACAGATTCTTGATTAGGAAAATAAATTTCAGCAGTGACCCTCACTTACTAAAATTAGCATATCTCAATTAATTTAAATCCAAATCAAGCAAATAAGTTTCCAAAGTTTGATAATTTGATTTACAACAGAACCCAAGTAATTTGTATGCATTTTTAGGCGTTTCAAAATCGTAATTATCCCTTTAATTATGTCAAGACTCGCCATCCCCGAAACAGTGGATACATGTTCATTAAAATGATTATAACCTGAGCAATCAGATTCCAAATCAGACAAAATCAAATCCCATGGTTTCATTATTTTATGAGGAACATTTTACAAGGAATAATTTAGTGTAAATACCTTTAAAGAGGGCGAAAAAAATCACACAAAATAGAGCTGCGTGAATAAAATGCAAAAAAACATTACAACCCCTAAAGTGCCCATGTCATCTTAGGTTTATGGATCGTATCCGAAACCTCCAATCTGGCTCTGATACCACTTGAAATATATGGTAAAATCCTTAAGTGCATCACAAAAGTGTGAGGATCACATAGTATGGGATCAGGATCGACTAGTCGTACTAGTTGCTCGAGTCAACGGAATTTAAAAATGTTAATTCGATGAAACCACATGATCTGAGAACATTTCTCGAATCATTTCATCTGAACCACAAACAAGTATTAGGTGTACCTCTTGAAGGGTGGTTGTGATCGAGTCTCTAAATGAAGAGATCTCTTATCTCAAGTCCAATTCGACGGAGGGGACGCTTGCGAGCGCGGTGATGAAACGCGTGCTCCTCGCAATCCATGTTCATGATCAAAGTAGTGAATATCCCGATCTCATCACACAAGATCTGACGTCTTATTCATGAGCGAGGTGCACCGAAAAATAAGGAGATCTCACAAGCAAATAATATGGCAGTATAATGATAATGATGCGGCATTGGTGACTCTCTCTAGGGCTCCATGGTGGACAACCACAATGAGAGAGAGATAGAGTTAGCGTGTAAAGAGAGAGCATATGTAGTTATTGTAGTTGATGTAACTTGAAGAGAAAGGGGTGCCTCTTCTTATATAGTATTTTAGGAGTCTATGTATCCCAATCCATGTGCACACAAATCCAATGGAAGAGATTGATTTGTGTTTCTTTCAATGGCAATGATTTTATTGTAAAAACACGACAACAATTAATTTAAACTAAATTAAACATATTTAATAAATCAATATAAAATAATTTCAAATTAAATCAATCAAGAATGGAGATAATTGGAAGGAAGATTGCCTCCTTCCATTAAGAGGGGGAACGACCATCCTTTCCTAATGGGAATTGGTGGCCATCCACCCTCCCTGGTAGGAAGGTGCAATCTTCATGTAATCTCATAAGATTATATTATTCCATAGAAATCTCCAATATTTACAATAACACTTTTTGTAAATTATTCCACACAAATAATTCATAAATATTTTGTGAATATTGCAATTATGCCATTGGAATTTTGTCGATCACATTCACAACCCAAAATAAAATGTAAATTACATTTTAAATTAATTGTCCAATCTAAATCCAATTCACATCAACATTTAACTAGCAAATGTAAATTAAAATAGATATCTCTTATATATTTTAAATCACATTTATAATATATATGATTAATATGGATATTGCTATCCATATTATTCATATCTATGATAATCAAATCACATTTAGTCATCTTAGATCTCTATTCTCATGTGCTCAAATAATATGAATCACATTAACATTATTCACATCTTTGATAATTAAATCACATTTAATTATCTTAGATAACTCTCATTAAAATATGAGTCAAATTCATATTATTCATGATAATTAAATCACATTTAATTATCAATTTTCTCAATACTCTGGTGTATCAATGATAACCGGATCTAGCTTGTGGTTAATAAAGGTGTCAGTGTAGAGAACCGCGAAGGCAGATTCGATTGATCAAACAAAAATCAACAAAATAGGAGAGAGAGATACATGAATGAATAAAGTGATTTTGCTCTCCTATTTCATCTGAATCTAATTATTTATCCAGGTAAGTTTTCTTAGGTCGAACTCAAGGTAGCGGATCTACGATGCAAGGCTGATGCAGCCCTAGAACATCTCTCCATCCATCCTTCTTCCACACGGAGATGTCCTCTGTCCTTGTCACGATCGGGATGAGGCGGAGCGTGGAGAAGTTGTGTCGATGGACAAATTGTTTTGGAAACTGGAGAGGTTTGAAGAGTTAGTTGGCTGATGACAACTTTGGAGAGATTTATAACGAAAGTGAAGGACAGTTGGGTAGATATCGAGGGTAGCCGTGGAAGTGGGTGGTTAGGAGAAGAGAATAAAGGGATTAGATGGGTTTTATGATACATGAGGGACGAGGGAAATTTTGGTGAAGAAGTGGCATTGGAACAGATCCAACGGTCTGGTTCTTGATGAAGAAGCACCAGGTGCTGACAAGTGTGAGCATCTTGTTTGCCAGATGGTGAAAATATATTAGAAATTAGATATTAAATAATAAATAATCTTATTTTAAATAGGTATAAAATAGAAAATATAAATAATTAATTAATATAAATTATGGCACAATTAGTTTTCATAAAAAATAAATAATTTCTGAAATATAATTATTATATTAATAAATAGGTATAAATACTACGTGATAAATATGTATTCGATTTTTAACTTAATAAATTAATAAAAAAACTGTTTTTTATATTTACTTAATTATTAGATTTTTTAATAGAGTATATGTGAATTTTTTGATGTTTAATAAATTACTTTGGATATATTAATAAATACGTGTACAGATTACATAGTTAAAATTCATCTATAAATTAGGTTTTTGATTTATTTAAAATAATAAATTATGTTAAAAAATTCTAAAATAAATCATGGTTAAAATACAAGATCATGAAAATAACTAAAAATTATAAAATCATTAAAAATGTGGTTACTATGTTCTAGATAAAATAAATAACCCAAAACCCCAATAGTGATTTGGTCCCAAAACTGACTTTGACTTTTTGCAAACAGACTCTGATTTTAGTGAAATCACCTCCATTAATTAGAAAATATTATTTATGAACTTTAAAGGTGAGTAAATTGAAATTGGAGTTCGTATGAGAAAGTTATGATGTTTGGAAGTTGCGATATTGATAATTTGAATGTTGGATTTCTTGGCATACGTACAAGATGATATTTTTAACTTATTTTTATATTTTCTATAAATTTTTAGAAATAATTAATAAAAGAGTTTGGTTTATAATATATTCATATGAATTAATTAAAAATCAATGAATATTTGATAATTATTAGATAAATAGTGAAGGATGTATAGTGTCTAATTAATTATTTGTATTCTTTTCTTTCCTTATCTCATCCTACTTATTTATTTATCGACCAATCCATGCTGACTTGGTCTCGGGGGTTAGGTTATAAATATACCTTTCATCTATATTTACTTTATAAGTCATATTGTACATATATACATATTTACAATCTGCCTTCTTTTTATTTTCTTTATTTTTTTATTCTTTTATTTATTTACATGTTTTGAATGCTTAGAAGTGCATTTTTATTCATGAATATAATTTTGTTAAAAGATGAAAATTAAAGAGTATTTACATGTATTTGTTAAGGGTTTTAAGACAAAATGCATAATGAATGTTAATGAATCATGGATTCATCAATCAATAATGAAATTATCCTTGAACTTTTTCAAGGATAATGTGCTTTCTCTGTAGATACTTGGAGATAAGGACAGGGCAATTGTATTGTTCCGCGTATAGTGACTTGTATATTAAGATCAAATCTCAAATCCAGATCTCAGGGACCTCCCATGGATGCTTGATTTAAATCAATGCCATAGATCCAATCTTCTCATTGCATCTGAATCACATTCAAAATACTGTCCAACACTTGGACTAAAAATAGATCACTTCTCTATTAAGAGGAGTCATTAAAATCCAGACATGTTTCATCACTCCCTAAGAATGGAAGCATCATGGTTATATAATCGTTTGTGATCACATCATCGTCAAGTATTCTTAATACATATACATCATGCATAGTGAAAGACCCAGATTAAACCTGAAGTTTTAGATCTATTTTAGATTGTATCCTTCAGAGCTTTATCATTAAGTTTTTCATTTAATCAATTGGGAGTTGGTATCAATCATATACTTTCTAACAGTATATAGCATACCCAGATATTAATCATATACTTTACAAAAGCATGTATCAAACCTACAAATTCATTCAAGATTCTGAAGCAAGACAGTTGTGCACGGAATGGTATTCTTCCCAATATCTCAAGAGTGATCTCATGTCTTCCAGTTCAGTAATGAACATGTATGGTCCCTTTGAGATATCATATTACTCATATGCCCTTGTATGCACACCAGCTTGCCGTTGTATAGACCTTGATTAGGTCATCAACTTATTGGTTTGCCAAATGTACATACTCGGACATATAGTAACACATATGTCTCCAGATAGAGGATGCGTGCCTATAACGCGATAGAATACGACATAGATCTTTGGTTATCTTGATCTCATTAAGTCAACTCTTTGACCTAACTTATCTAACACCTCTGAATATCTATTCCTATGCAGGACTTATATCAAGAGGTTGGTTATATATCAACCTTTAGAGAAAGTATTGTCATCTCCTTCTCGAGATGGAGATCATCTGTTAGTAATCACTTGATGGTGTTTGATGAGTCGTCGATCTAACTCTTTAGATATTCATCCAAACAGCAGCCTCTATGATTCAACAACTGAATATACAGTTGTATGATCATTAAGATGGCCATGGTACATAACCCTAATTGTATTGATGGACCTATTATGCAAATTAGTTATCCTTCATTTCAGATCAGGGAAGGATATTTGCAATAACATTTATTACATAATGGCTCGTTGTGGGCTCACATGTCCAACATTAAATACTCTCTCTTTCTCATACTATACTCCACATCTCTATCTCTAAGTGTTGTCCACTTTCTGTCCTTAGAGATAATAATCATTGTCATAACGTTGTCATGTTGCCGCTTCAACTGCTTATGGATCTCACCTCCTTCAGTGTGCCTTGCTTGTGAAGAAGACATCGGATCTCGTGTGAGAAGCTCGTGTCTCATCAATGCGCTTGCAGGCATCTCCTCCTCCAGGTCAGACTTGAGATAGGAGGTCTCTTATTTTAGAGACTTCGATCGCAATCACACTTCAATAGTTAACCGTAATACCCATTTATCGTTTAGATGAAATGATCCGAGAAGTGTTCTTAGATTATGTGGTTTCATTGCATTTAAATTTTTTAAATTCTATTGCCCCAATCCACTAGTACCACTAGTCTCTCTTGATCACATACAATGTAATTATCACGCTTCCATGATGCATTTGATATTTTTCCATAACCTTCATGAATACCGTGTAGTGGAAGGACACAAATGACTTAACATGTGATATTAAATAAAGATCTCTAGTCTGAGAAAGAGATGGCAATCTTTCTTAAGACTTATTTCTGACTGACTTCTTGATGTAGGTCCTCTGCTTATGAATTGTGATTTTGATGTGTATGAATAGTCAAATCAGAGAGTTGACTTGAAGAGGTCGAGATAAACTATGACATGAATCATAATTGTCACGATGAGGCACAAATCCTTTAACCAGAGATAGATATACTTCTATATGTCTGAGTGTACACATTTGTCAGACCAATAGTTTGGTGGCATAACAAAGGTTTATATACCGGTGGTTTGATGTGAATATGAAGACATATGAAATGTATGATCTCTCAAAGAAATCATACAAGTTCTTAGTTGATGAACTGGAGACAGAAGTCACTCATGAGATATTTTGAGGTTAAAAAATGAGAAAATTCATGTTTGTCTTATTTATGAAATAAGACATGAATTTAAGATATTAATATATGATTTTGGAGAGTATATGATTAAGGAAGAAGGGTTCATCTTATCGATACTTACTCCAACTCATATAAAGTGTGATGTGTTTCGTTGGGCTCACTCAGAGTGTGAATTGTTCAACTTAAGCTCAAATGATAGGAGTGTATCATTTTTTGCTAAAGTGGTATAAACCCTAAAATTAGATAGTTAGCCAACTTTCAAGTCACTATACGAGGATAGTATGATCTCACCAATATTATCTTCAAGTATCTGCATTTGTATATCATGAGTCCTAATTGTATTAGGACCCATACTTTTTGATGTCGATATTGAGACAATAATTGTTATTGTCATATTAATTATCCATAGGGTATTTTTGTGAATATAATTCACAGATTTAATTCATTAATTAACATGAATAATGATTCATAATAAATAATATTTATATGAATATGTTTCAAGAGGTAACCTGATCTCATTTTCATATTCACTAAACTATGTGAAATTATTTAGGAAACCATTTCCCTAAATTTAATGGTTTCACAAAGTACAATTTGTTGTGTTGAATTCTCTAGTTCATATGATGAATAAACAATGCTTTAAGAAAATATTGTGTTATATTTCTACGTTTCTGGGACGCAAAGTCCATAATAGAATCATTTACTTCCTTCACATCGAGCATCCTTCTGATTCCCAATGTCGGCATGCATTGATGGATTTGTTGCCCTAATTCCCCACAGAGAAGAGAAATGTAGTAATCGGGTTGTCGACTGACGAGTTTAAGCTGCAAGGACGACCTAAGGATTATTCATGCTAGCTCATCATTACAATGTCGTATATACCACATTTGTTGTGTAAGTACCACACATTTTCCTTTCTCTTTGTGTTCCTGATCCGACCCATCCTCGTATATGGATAATTAAATATGACCTCTAATAGAAAAGTTGAAAAATCTTTGGAAATTTGGTAAAGAGACTTATGATGTAGTCTGAAAGAAAAAATTTCAAATGAGAGTCAGACTCCTATGGATCATTAGTGATTTACTGGCTTATTGTGTTCTATTTGGATGGAGTACACATGGATTACATAGTTGTTTATATTATATGGAGAAGATAAAGCCATTCCAGCTTCAACATGGTATAAACCCAAGCTTTTCTGACTACCATAGACAAATCATCCCTATGGATCACCCCCAATGAAGAAAAAAAATGTTCAAAAGGAATGCAGTGTAAGAGTCATTGTAGCCACCTAGATTGTCAAGAGAAGAATTTCTCACTCAATTATTATATTTAATGGCACATGTTGATGATACGCTTCACATCTTTAGGGTATATCATAATTGGACAAAATGAGCATCTTTTAGGAGTTATCGTATTGGGAAAAAGTGCTTCTTAGGCATAATCTGGATGTGATGCATGTAGAAAAGAATTTGTTCAATAATTTATTTCATACAATATTGGGCACTATTTGAAAGACAAAAGACATGGAAAGCACATGAAGATATTTATTGAACATATACGCTCGCCCAGATTTATCTTTGGTAAAGTATGCAGATGGTTCTTTTAAAGTACCAAGGGAAAAATACACGCAAAGACCAAGTAAAAGGAAGTGTGTGCATGGGCCTTACAACTGAGATTTCTATATCGCTACATTTTGAATATTTTGAAATTATTTGATTAAGAAAAGAATCATTTTATGGCTATGAAGAGCCATGGTTGTCGTATTTTCATGGAGCAACTGTTACCGATTTCATTCAAATGTTTGCTCCCAAAGACAATTGTCAATGTTATGACACAGCTCAACAACTTCTTTAAATGCATTTGTTAATCGAAGATCAACGTATCTAACATGATGACCTTAGAAAGGAATATGTCAGTTTTTCTATGCAATCCGGAGAAGATTTTTCTTCCATTGTTCTTTGATTTAATGGAGCACCTCATGACACACTTGTCATACGAGGCTAAGGTCGGACGACTGGTTAAGTACCACGAGTTGTACCCATTTAAGAGGTATCAATAAATACATATCATTATTGATTATTAAATATCCTTTGTAACAGGTGGGTCTATATAGGTATATGTTCTTTCTGAAATGCAAGGTTCAGAACAAGAACAATGTCGAAGGGTGCATTAGTGCACAATACACCATGGAGGAAGTTATAAACTTCTGCATGAGATACCTATTTGAGCATGTGGAGACCATTCATAGCCTCCTTCTACATAATGAAGTTCCAGCTATAGAAATAGATGCCCGCCTTTCTATGTTCCATCCAAGTGGGGAGTCATTTAAAAAGGGAAGGACTAGTTTGATGACTCAGCATGAAAAAGGGGCTGATGAGAAATATGTTCTAGACAATACAGAGGAAGTTTTTTCATATGTTGAGTATGTATTTCCAAAAAGTAGACACCTATATGAATTGTAAAATCTTAACTTATTTTTTAAAATGTATGGAGTATATGAACCAACTATCAATAGATAATCCGATGTTCAACGAAAATGAGGTAATCGAAGAGTTTTGAATGACATTTACAATGTGGTTTAGAGAGTTTGCATCCGATTGATGGGAAGTCATAGATATCACAAGACTTTGCTTTGGGTCCAAATTACGTGGTGAAATCATTTAACGATTTCTATACTAATGGATCAAGATTCCACTTGTCGGAAGGGGATAAAGGGTTGTCTACATGAAATTCATGTGTTATGGTGTCGAGTTCTTGTTACGGTGAGGACAGTTACATCTATTATGGGATTCTCCGAGAGGTGATTGAATTGGAGTACAATATGCCAACACCAAATCACCTCTACTTATTTCCTTGTGGCTGGTTTGATACACAACGAGGAGTTAATGTAGACTCGTGTCATGATATGGTTGAGGCCCTTTCTGGTAGATATATAAGAAGGTTTAAGCCCTTTGTCTTAACTTCTCAAACTGAGTAGATATGCTACATCCTCAAGTGGGTAAAAAGCGAGAAAGAGATAATCGCTTAACTGTGTTAAGAAGGATGACTTGCTTATACATTGGCACTAGTGACATCATAAAAGAGGATCAAGTTTCGACGAGCTTATTGATTTCTGAGTGAAAATATCCACAACAAATTTCATTACTCCATTATCGATAGGTTAGTGAATGCTAAGAACATCATCTCTTGTTAATCCTTTATTTTTTTTCTCATTAATTTATTACTTATTGCCAATTACATAAATTGTATTCATTGTAGTGTTGGTGTGACGAGAGGGGTGGCTCTTCCACTAGGAGAGGCAACTCTGGCATGTGTGGTTGTTCTGGAGACGACGACCAAGTATCCCCATCCCACCGTGAAGGTAATAAATATTTTGTATAAATATCCTTTATTTTTAATTTACATTATTATTATTGTTTTACAAATATGTCTAGATATGTTATGTTGTTAATTTCCTCTTACAATTGGTGAATCATGGGACCCAGATCTGAGTACATTTGTTGAGAACTGCATCTCTCCTGGGATTTAGGTGCACGTGCACCTGCTCCAATACACAGGGCATACTCGATCTGTCCATCCCCTTTCGACGGACATTAGCCTACTCCACAGTCTTTATGCCACAAAGACGAGCCGATGCTAGATTTGTATGGTGTACGTCTTACCCTTGCCATGACTTGTCCTACCACCTCCCCAGTTGTGGCCTCAGCCCCACGTTGCATCTTGAAGATCCAGCCCGATGGGTATTTCTTCCCTATATTTCTTAATTTACATATATTTGTAGTCTACTATGTCAAGCTTGTACGATGAAGTTAAACGATATAGTTATACACATAATGTAGCGAAGGAGTTGTGCAAGGTCTGGAGAGGTTCCAGGATTGTGATAACTACAAATGGACTCATATGAGTTCGGCTGACCAGCAAAAGATCTTGTGTAGTGTCGATGTGAGTAAATTTATCTGTACTTATTTGAGAGTTCTTTTGACTCATATATGTATGATTAAAATACTTATCAAATGCAGAACACCTATGACATCCGTCCCGAGCACACTCGAGAGATAATATGTATCTCTCTGGCTCACCTGGCCAGTAAAAGGGTTACAAATAGCATTTGCAATGCCAAAAAGGATGCATTGGCCAAACTAGATGGGGAGATTAATTGGGAGAGGGTAAAGGAATTCTTCCTATCTTTGTGCACTCTTGAGAGGTATTAAGTATTTAATTGCTCGTTGTTATTTTTCATATAGTGTTTGACATCCTTACAGTATCTAGTTACAAATAGATGGAGTCAATATTGTGATATCTTTACTTTTGAGGATTTTGGGAGACGTTCTCTTGCAGGAAGGACCGACAGAGGGAAGGAAGATGTTGAATCTAATTGTGGTACCAAGAGACTCGGGTAGTGAGGGCTGAATTAATATGTATTCATCACAATTTAGAATCTCATTGACTACATTTATATTGTTAATTTCAATCTTTGTGAAAGCATGCGGCTGCAGAACGTCAACCGACACTTACGGAATGGTGGGCGAAGATCCATATGCGAGGTGATCAGTGGTCCGCACAAGAAGCCTGGAGAGTGGCAGTGAGTGCTTCTTAGTTGTTGTCGAGATCTTTTCACTACAAGGAAAACAAGTTGTGGTTACAGAACTATGCTCACAGATGTGGGGCTTGTGGCCACAAAATTGGGCTCTGATCACAACACGTCGTAGTCACTACAAGTAACCATAGAAGTTGTCATGACCACGGTTCTTGCATGAATGTCCTCTTTACATCTTTGAAGACTTTGGCCAGCTACGAGAAAGTAGTGGTCATACAATTATCGTGATCACAAGTTTTGGTAGCCATATTCTGTGAACACAACTCATTTTTTTTGTAGTGTGGATGGCGTCAATTCTCTTATTATATGCAATCTATATTACATGTAATAATGAAATCTCGATCAATCAGTATTATAGTGTTTTTGTTCCAATCAAAATTTTCATTATTGAATCTAATCAAATATTCTTTAATAACGGCATCAAATACAACTCTTCCATTCTAATTTCTAAAATAATCATAATTTGTTAGTGCAATTTTCGAATTTTGTTAACATGGTCGATGGTTTATGTTGCTAAATAAAAGGCATATCACAAAAATTCAAATAAAATCAACTATTCACAATCCGCTTTAGTCCAAAAAACCCTCCAAAATGTTACCTTCATCCAATCTAATCTCATTGTTGTAGAATATAGTGATAAATATAACGAGCTGCTGTCATATAATTAGATAATGTGATAAACAAAACATAATTGTCCACAAATTTACTGAGCTATTATACATCATTTATTTGGAATTGAGAACTGCATACACACCATTGTTTAGAAAATCGTAATTGAAATTTTGAATTAAAAATAAATTCGTGCTCTTCAATTAATTAGATAAATTGCACGGTCGATCCTCAGGTTGGCTCACACATCAAGCTGCCTCTGTAGCTCCCAAAGCGTCTCAGCCGATGTTGTAAGCCGCCTCACCTCCTCCTCGGTGAGGTGAACGTTCGCCACCGCCATCACCCCTCCCCTCCCTAGTTGCGCAGGCAGGCTAAGAAACACCTCCTTCTCCTCGCCAATACCATAGAAGCCTCTTGCGAGCAACGAAACAGGGTGGATGCGCCTTTGGTCCCTTAAGAGAGATCGAGCGAGGCTAGCCACCGAGTAGCCAATAGCCCACGAGGTGTAGCCCTTGAGGCGGATGACCTCATAGGCACTGTCTACTACCACCCTCCTTATCCTCTCCAACACCCCTTGCTCGAACTCCTTCGATGTCTGCTTCTCCACATAAGAGAGTATCGGTACTCCCCCTATGCTGATGCTCGACCACAAAGCGACCGAGCTATCGCCGTGTTCACCAACCATGTACGCCTGTAATCAACCGAGATCCTGATCATCTAGTAGAAACTTGTTGCTAAGTTAACACAAAATTCAAATAATTAATCTTAAATTAAAGAAATAATCTAGAAGGTCTTCCTATAGTCAAAACCTTGAACAGTATGAACTTTATTTTTTTTAAAGAAAAACGACTCAGTTCAGTCAACACGTAAAAACCCGTATACGGTATAGAAGATATGCGATTTATAACTTGTACAGTATTTATATGCATATGTCTACGTACGTGCACGCATTCATGATTTTGTGTGTATTTTAGCTTAATAAACATATTATAGTGTTCTTAAAAAGAACAAGGATATGGACAGAATATAGATAATAGCAGAATTATTTTATAAATTAATTAGCTTAATTATATATCGTGTCTTAAGAAGAAAAATTCACTAAATTAACTCACGCGGTAACAATTGTCTCGAATATGGTGTATAAGGCATAAAAATAAATCTACAAAGTTATTTATATATTAAACAAACAAAAAACAAATACAAATATATGCAGATGACAAATAATAGTCATAGTCGTATTTATTCATACCAATTTTGAATCACGAATTCCTTGAATCGTAGACACGAAGTTTCTGCTTTTGATGACAAGGTTTGAACCTAGTAGTAACCGAAATTTCATTTAAAATATTTAGTAAATCCTTATCATGTTAATTTTCAATGTAGTTGAATCCAAATTACGAAATTACAAACTAAAGTCCTGGGCCCTTGATGATGAATTTAGCAAACTAATTAATATGGATAATTTGGAATGCTAATTAATCACAATCTATATACTAATCACTGGATTTACCTGCACATCCTGTGCGTTGACCTCCAGATGATCGGCCAGCAAAAATCTGAACCGGGACGAGTCCAGATTCGTCCCGGACCCAATCACCCGATGTGGTGCGAACCCGGAGAGCTTCCAGGCCACGTAGGTCAGCAAGTCGACCGGGTTCGACACGATCAGCAGCAGCGTCTCCGGCGATCGCTCGACGATCATCGGTATGATGTTCCTGAATATACCGACGTTCCTCTGGAGCAGGCTCAGCCTCGTCTCCCCTCCGGGCTTCTGCCGCGCACCCGCCGTGACAATGCACAGGTCCGAGCCGGCCGTGATGTCGTAGTTCGTGTCCGCCAGGATGCGCGTGCGCGGGAGGAAGGCCGCGGCGTGTTGGAGATCCAATTTCTCCCCGCGGAGCTTGTCGGGATTGACGTCGACGAGGGCCAGCACGTCAGCGAGGTCCTGGGTGAGGATGGTCTGGGCGATGGCCATGCCGACGTTGCCCACTCCCACGACCGTGATCTTGGTGGGGCGGCGCGAGGTGGAGGAGGGATGTGCATCGATCGGCTTGAAGATCGACTTGGCTATGTCGATGCTGAGGCCGAGATCGGCGAGCGACGAAGTCTTCTTCATATCTCTAGGAACAAGTTCGCCCAAGCTTAATTCGTTTTTCCACGGAAAATTATACTTGCGATGGTATTTATAGACAGATGGATTGAGCTTCTTGGGAAGCACGTCAATATTATACTTGCGATGGTATTTATAGACAGATGGATTGAGCTTCTTGGGAAGCACGTCAATATTTCGCTTCAGCGAAAGTCCAGTTGATGACTTGTCCATTAGGAAAGTTCAACGTTGATTCTGATTATTTTTTAGACAGCAAATCAACGCCGAAATGGTAGACATTATGGTGCTCATTATTGAATTGTTCTTTGTTTTTCCTTTGTGGAGAATCCTAAACATTAGCCCTTTAATTTTGGGAGGGAATTTTATATATAGATCACCTATACTACGTGTCCAAAACGTACGGACGTTCTCCAAATAAAAAGCAAGGCAACTACTCATACTATTGCCTTCATCGAATAACACTTTTGGAGCTAACGCTTGTGCCCTTCTAAACTTACAGGTAATATACGAGACATCAAATGGTGTCATGTCCGAATCCGACTTGAAGCTGTTGTTGTATGTGAACTTAAGCAAATGTAGGCATTCAACCTTTTTTTATTTAATTTGATTCCAGGACCAACATCTAATTAGCTCAAAGATGAAATGTAGTTGATATTTTTAATATATTTTCTAGATTGTTTTGTGATTTGTTTCATTTTAATCCTTTGATTGGCATACCTTCCTATTTATACATAGGGACAGAGTTGTCAATAGATATTATTTATAGGAATCTTCCTGTAACTATGAAATAAGTAGGGTCACAAGGATTATTGATAAATTTCCGAAATCGCATATATAAAACAACAAAGGGCGCACACTAAAAAAGCCCAATTTTCATATTTTTCGCATCCAGCCTACACGGAGCACGTTACTCGGTGGCACGTTCTTATTGATTCTTCGTATATTCTCATTGTTTTTTTAACGTTGGCATTACTTTATAATCAAGGGAAATTTACATACAAGTCATTAAACTATAAATTTGATTTCAATTTTATAAATTTGAATTTGAAATTTAAAAAGGTAACAATGCAGTATAATATCTTTAATATTTATCTCAATATGATTTTCATGTGTTATTATTTAAGATTAGAAAGATAAAACGATGAATTAATTTTAAAGTGAAGATTAAGTTAAGACAAATATTATAGACCGGTATCATATTGTTATCTTATAAAGTTCAGTTGTGAGATTGAAATCAGGTGTATAGTTGATGAAACTTTTTTTAATTTATTCTACAATCAATCATGTTTTTATTATATATTTGTTCACGTCATATCCGGAAATAAGCTTGTCTTAAAATAAGCCTATATTACGGGATCTAATCTTCAATTTGACAATAAATTTGTTCTTAATAACTTCGGCCAATTCGAGGAGGAAGACTATCAGGGCCCGTTCGGTAGGAGAATAAGCAAGAATAAGGATGGGGAATAAGGAGAATAAGGGTCTATTCTCCATTCGGCTGGAGGATAAGAATAAGGAGAATAAGGTGAAATAAAAGTAGGTAAGGTGTGATAAAGATAGGAATAAGAGTGAAATAAGATGAAATAATGGAGAATAGTCGTATCATGGGGAAGCGTGTTGAAGGCTTATTCCCCTTATTCCATTCCCCCTTATGCTCCTACCGAACACGGCCTCAGAATTGGAAGCTAATTAAGTCATGGGATCTATAGATGGTAAGATCCTATATGTTAAAAGATTTGATCGGAGCTCTAATCCTATAGGTTGTCTTCTATTCCAAACTTGTAATTAAATGATGACAGTAACAAAACAGGTACTGGCGAAAGCATGTGATATAAGATCACGAACCGTTATCAAAATATCCATGGCAATCATTGAGCAGAAATAATATCAATTCCATAAAAATCCATTCAAACTAAGAGTTCCATTATTACAACTCCAACATGGATATTTTTGCAAAAACTATTCTAAGAATTAAAATAACATCTCAACAGTTCACATATGCATGTAGATATCGTTCAATACCACAAGTTGAATCATACCACGTCAGAAATCTCGAGAAATCCGTAGCACGATCATGATTATGCAGTCAACCAGTTCTTCACCTAAAATTGACAAACATAATTTTTTCATTAGCCTAATGCCTAGTATGCATCGGGGTCCATGCATGGATATTCTAACGGTCCTTGATCCGTTATTATCCATGTACTTAAATTTTCATGTATACACATCATTCTGTGTCTAGATAATTCTCATGTATGTCTAAGTTTGATCCATATCATGTATAATTTGGCTTCTTTCATAAACATGGATATGCATGTATAATATGTAAATTTCATAAGTAGGTATAACAACCATATCTTTCAACTTGTGGAGCATATTTCATAAAGTACCTAGCAATTTACTTCTGAAATCATGTAAATCACTTTGCATAATAACCCCCATGACATTGATGATTTACTTTTCTTAAATCAATTCTTGTACAACATGTAATGTTTACTCTTTACTAAACCATTTTCTTGCATACTCATAATGGTTTACCTTTATAAATCATTTTTTCATAACTTTCATGTATGTAACTTGTTATACGTTTTCAACTGCTGGCACTTGTAGTCCATGGTATGACAATGTAGCTACAACTGTAGAGGGTTTAGCTTTTGCCTCCTTGGTTCCTTGCGACCATAAATCCCTTACGACGTTACCCCTTGCGGCATTAACATGATTGTAGGTACAACAATAGAGGACTTAGCTTTTGCCTATGTGGTTCCTTGTAATCACACGCTCCTTGCGGCGTTACCCCTTGGGCTAACACGACCCTTTATGGCCGTCCATGTGACTCTTTGTAAATATGTGCCTTAAATCCTCATCCTTTATACTTCATGTGTGTAATACTATCTTATTATCAATCTGTTAGTGATATGCAAATTAAGTTAATAATTTTAGGAATATAATCATATGATAAAAATATGCATTCATTTGCATCTAAATTAATAAAACGGGTCCATATTTCAGATACTTTGTGAATCATGTCTTATCATATAGATCTATGTATGTAGACTATTGGGTCAAAGTTGTTACATAGTATTAGTAGATCTCAATAGAATATTGCATCTCATAGATCTTAGTAGACTATCGGTTCAGAGTACATTTTGATGCATGAAAAGAAATTATCAAATAGTCTGTGTACGGATGCATAATGTTCATACTAGTTATTACTCTATTATCTGTAAGTTTGATTTTTAAATTACGTCTTGCATATATTTGCCAAAATAGGTAAGCTATGGAATTGTAAGACCATAAGCATGCATTTATTTATCTGTATCTAAGGCTACAATCACTGAAGCCAACATTCTGAATTCATCTAAGCAATAATAACCATTTTTTACTAAACGTGCACATCTAATTTTGACATATAATTATTCATATCAAACGAGTATATGACTTTGTATCTTATATAATAATAATGATTACTTGTGATCGGAAAACAAGATCATCCATTTGACATGATATTATACACTTGCCATTATCTCATTCAACTTTAGGTATTATAATCAAGAGGCTTAGAATGGTATCTGCACCATGTAACAATTTAACATATTATCATTTAATACCATATTAACAATATACTATGTAGGATTTACGTGATGGTCTTTCACTGTCCAGGATTTACCATAATTTCTCTATAATTGGTAAAAACAGAACAAGAAAGGTGTTCGCGTGCAAGCAAATTCTTGCAGAAAGTAGGTAATCAACATATGAACATTAGTGATATTACATAGGTTCCTAAGCATTCTACATGTTCTTACAGAGATCTTCATTTCCAATATTGGATCGATGTTCATATTATTCTAAAACTAACATATACGCAGACAGAATATTATTCTAAATTGGTTAATACATACTATCGTAGAGGTCTGATACATACATAGATCTTATACGTTGTTGGTTTGGAATACATATTATCCTATCTGTCACATGCATTTAAAGATCATAATCCGGTTATGACTATTGTTGATAAGTAGGGTCCTACGTTGATACATTCATCTAGAGATCGCAACATATATTGATTGTTGTTCTTACTTAAAACCTAAACCAATACATACATTTAAAGATCGTCATCTGAAGCCGATACATACATTTAGAAATTCATTTGGAATCGAATCAGTGTATATCCACTATAACATAGAGCCGACACATGCATGTATAGATTGCACCTCAAACTTGATCTTGATTTTTTACGCAATTCTAAATCCGATACATACCTTATGTCCTATGCATAACTCTCTCGGTGGTGGTCATCACGCCTTCTTCCGATCTCGGTGGTGATGTCCTATGCATATAGGTGTCAATGTGTAAGGAGTTTTGAAATTAGTGCAGTTTATGGGATAACATGAATGGAGAAATCCAATTCCTATAGGAAGATAATATTAAACGATCATCTGAAAAGGCAACAAGGAAAGTCCTTAACAACATATTTTTTTCATGATATAACTGAGATGATCATATATACCTAATGAACCATTCACTTGTTCTCATACTTCTTGAACTCCATATCACTATCACATCCTCTTCGGTCATCTTATTACCATGTCTAAGGTAAAATCACTTCATTCAATAGGAAGCCTCTCCAAAAAAAGTAGATTTTATTGTGTTCAGTATATCACTACTTTATCCTATCTTTTAATTAAAATATCCTGAAGATCTTCTCCTTATGGTAGTCTATAATTCCAAAGTCATCTCATTTAATGCATCAGATACTTAACTTTCTCCATATCACGTTTACTATGTATGATGAATGGATCGTTGAGAATAAAGACCTTCAATATAAATCGACCAAAGCTTTGTGCATGACATCTTCACTGCTAAGTCATAATTATTACAACTCTAACTATTGGTGTGTATCCTTGGTAATTTTATTATTCAGAGATGACTTGCGACCTTTGTTCACCTTAATTCCATAATGAGGGGTCACCTGAGTCAGAAAATCAAATAGTCTACTAGTTGCCTCTACTACCTAAGTTTTACTCTATTCTTCTTAGTCGTGGGTCACGATTATTTGTGGATATCCTATACTCAAAGGAAATCCGTCTCTGATATCATTTGTAACGGAATGGATCACATCGACCGGTAGAAGCATGCGAGATAACACAACTGAACCGTTACAAAAATGTGCATGGCAATCATTGAGCAGAAATAATATCAACAGTTTCCGTAGGCATATAGATATCCTACAATCTTCACAAGTTGAGTCATACCATGTCAGAAATCTCGAGAAGCATGTAGCACGATCCTTATTATGCAGTCTACCATGTTCTTCACCTGAAATTGACAAACATAAAATTTTCATTAGTCTAATGCCTAGTATGCATCGAGGTTCATGCATGGGTATTCTAACAATCCTTGATCCGTTATAATTCACGTACTTGGATTTTCATTTATACACATCATTCTGTGCATAAATAATTCACATGCATGTCTAAGTTCGATCCCTATCATGTACAATTTGGCTTCTTTCATAAACATGGATATGCATGTATAATATACAAATTTCATAAGTAGGTATGACAATCACATCTTTCAACTTGTGGGCATATTCTATAAAGTATCTAACAATTTATATACTTCTTAAATCATGTAAATCACTTTGTATAATATCCCCATGACTTTGATGGTTTACTTTTCTTAAACCAATTCTCGTACAACATGTAATTGTTACTTTTTTATTAAACAATTTTCTTGCTTACTCATAATGGTTTACCTTTATAAATCAATTTTTTTGTGTAACTTTCATGTACATATCTTATTATGTTTTCAACCGCTAGCACTTGCGATCTATGGCATGACAGTATAGCTACAATTGTAGAGGACTTAGCTTTTGCCTCCATGGTTCCTTGCAACCATACGCCCCTTGCGACCTTGCCCCTTACGGCATTAACATTTATTGTAGGTACAACTGTAAAGGACTCAGCTTTTGCCTCTGTAGTTCCTTGCAACTATACTCCCTTTGCGGTTTTGCCCCTTGGGCAAACACGACTCTTTACGGTCGTCTATGTGACTCTTTATTAGTTTGTGCCTTAAATCCTTATTCTTTACACTTCATGTGTGTAATACTATCGTATTACCAATCTGCTAATGATAAGAAAATTAAGTTAATAGTTTTAGGAATATAATCATATGATACAATATGCATTCACTTGCATCTAATTTAATAAAACATGTCCATATTTCGGATACTTTGTGAACAATGTCGTATCCTATAGATCTACGTATGTAGACTATTGGGCCAATGTTGTAGCATAGTATTCGTAGATCTCAGTAGAATATTGCATCTCATAGATTTTAGCAGATTATCGGTTCAGAGTACATTTTGGTGCATGAAAAGAAATTATCAAATAGTCTATGTATGGATGCATAATGTTCATACTAGTTATTACTCTATTATATGTAAGTTTGATTTTTAAATTACGTGTTGCATATATTTGCCAAAATATGTAAGCCGTGGAATTGTAAGACCATAAGCATGCATTTATTTGTCTGTGTCTAAGGCTACAACATTTTAAATCCAGCTAAGCAAAAATAACCTTTTTTTGCTAAACGTGCACATCTAGTTTCGGCATATAATTATGCGTATCAAACGAGTATATGACTTTGTATCTTATATAATAATAATGATGCTTATGATCGGAAAATAAGACCACCCATTTGACATGATATTATACACTTGCCATTATCTCATTCAACTTTAGGCGTTATAATCAAGAGACTACGAATGGTATGCGCATCATGTAACAATTTAACATATTATCATATAATACCATATTAACAATATGCTATGTAGGATTTACATGATGGTCTTTCACTATCCATGATTTACGATAATTTCTCTACAATTGGTAAAAAAGAACAAGAAAGGTGTTCGTGTGCAAGCAAATTCTTGCAGAAAGTAGGTAAATCAACTTCTGAACATTAGTGATATTATATAGGTTCCTAAGCATTCTACATGTTCTTACAGAGATCTTCAATTCCAATGTTGGATCAGTCATTACAAGAAAAATGAGTTGTGACCACGGAATGTGGCTACGGAATCTTGTACCCACGATAATTCCGTGGCCACTAGTTTCTCATAGCTACAATCCGTGGCCAAAGTCTTTATACAAGAATTGTGGCGATGACAAGTTCTATGATCACTTGTAGTGGCCACAACATTTTCTGATTAAAGAACTCTCACGACGAGACTTGTAGCTACGGCTACTGACCAGGATGTATTATGGGTAAAGCCCAATTTCGTGACCATAAACCTCACATCCGTGAGAATAGTTCCGTAGGCACAGCTTATTTTCCTTGTAGTGAGTGTTCATATTATTCCAAACTAATATATATATATAGAGAGAGAGAGAGAGAGAATATTATTCTAAATTGGTTCGCAATACATACTATCGTAGAGGTATGATACATACATTGATCTTATACTCTATCGATTTGGAATACATATTATTCTATCTGTCACAAGCATTTAAACACTACAAGAAAAATGAGTTGTAGCCACGGAATGTGGCTACGGAAACTTGTGGTCACAGTAATTCCGTGGCCACTAGTTTCTCGTAGCCACAATCTGTGGTCAAAGTCTTCATATAAGGGTTGTGGCCATGATAAATTCTGTGGCCACTTGTAGTGGCCACGGCATATTCGTGGCTAGAGAATTCTCACGACGAGACTTGTAGCTACGGCTACTTGACACGACATGTCGTGGCCAGAGTCCAATTCTGTGGCCACAAACCCCATATCCGTGGCCATAGTTCTGTAGCCACAACTTGTTTTTCTTGTAGTGAAAGATCATAATTCAGTCATGACTTTGTTGATATGTAGAATCCTACGTTGATACATTCATCTAGAGATCGCAATCCAGATTGATTGTTGTTCATACTTAATACCTAAACCAATACATACATTTAAAGATTGTCATCTGAAGCCAATATATACATTAAGAAATCCATTTGAAATCGAATCAGTGTATATCCACAATAACCTAGAACCTACACATGCATCTATAGATTGCACATCAAAGTTGATATTGATTTTTTATGCAATTCGAAATCCGATACAAGCCTTATGTCTGACGCATAACTCTCTCGGTGGTGGTCGTCATGTCTCCTTCCAGTCACGGATCCACGTTCCTCTCCTCCTCCAATTCGAAGCCGCATTCTCTTGCGACAAAGATCAATACCTCTTAAAAGCCTTCTCTCTAGCTTTCTCTGTCTAACCCTCTCTCTCTCACACACTTTCTCTCTTTCTGACACTCACGTTGAAGGCCCAAAAATGACTTGAGGGGAGGACATCTATTGGATTTTTTTATCCCTCTCAAAGGATCAATTAATGGATCATCAATACCTATTAATTTAGAATTGAATCAATAATAATAATGGAGAAATATAAGGAAAAATGGGATCGAAAAATATGTAGCCGTTACAATTATAGATTATTTACAAGCAATACAACGTAGGTAATGTCCTCTTTTATTAATTATATAACAACATATATTATTCGTTAAGAAATTATTTTTAAAATCGGTAATCAAGGTCATAACCGTCGCTATATCATTAGCGACGGTTCATGTAATATATGTTGTCATGTCATAAAAATTTACTCTAGTTTCTATCGAATTAAGCAATATGTATATCTTATAGGCAATTTTATGCTAGTTTTCGTCTATGGCAACGAACAATTTGAATGTCTTTTGTTATGTTTTCCAATATTAAATATTAACAATGAAAATTGCTATTATAAATTTATGCTTTTTAATTAGTTACTAATGACACATTTGTTGCTAAAAGTTCATATAACGGTGTCTTCTTCATTGAGTTATTTGTTGGTAAATTTGACAGTGATCATAAGAAGTCAGTGACCAGTTGTTATATGACTCTTTGTTAGATATATCCAATTAGAATAATCTAATAACAGATAATATTTGTTGTGGTGTGTGTAAGACTACTAAAAATGTATGAAAGATCGCTATATTTTCCAAGATCTGATTTGCATGAAGAATTCGACAAAAAGTTGAGCATTATTTATAACTAATTATTTAATTCAATCAACTGTATGATTGCTGTTGGGAATTGATAATCTTTAATGTTTAAGGCATCTTGTATAAAGTGCTAAGTGTGAGGGTTGCATATCTCCATCTGTATGATTAGATTAGGAAGTTAATTAATTCCGGCTGTAAGCTTCTAAATAGTTGACAAATGATTAGCGAAACTTGTAAAAAATATATACTTATAAAAGAATCTGTACAACAATCCTCTACGGAGAGTAGTGACGAGAGCATTTAAGATTATAGAAGAAAGCACGTGGTTGTCCTATAATAAGTGAAAGAAAGGACCTGAATATAATAGTTTCTCCATATAAACAAACTCATCCTCCCCACGTTATCTCAATAAACCTACCTCCTATTGGCATATCTCATTGCACATTCCATTTCACCCACGGGTCGAAAGAGTTCAACATGGGAAGTCCTCTATAACTTGGGACCTTCTACTTGATCAATAAAAATTTATTTCAATGTAATTTCTTTTTTATTTTTATTTTAATTAGATAATCTATCATGAAAGGAAAAAGGGGTAAGTCAATTTCTTCTAATTTTTTCCTCCAAATTAGTGTTTTCCTCCTCTACGTGTAGAAAATGAATTAATAATCCAATCAAATTACGAGAAATCTCATAAAGTGCTTCTTTTGGAGTTCAACTCCCATTTGTCCATATTTCGAGAAAAAGGATCTCTTTCTTTTCATTATCATTACCATAGGAATAAATACTATAATTTCCATTTCGAAGAGGAAGGGTTACAACATCTATATGATAACTTCCACCGTGATTTGTGGATTTGATACAATATCCACGATCTCTCTTTGCTTAAGACGACTAATCAGTTTATAATTGTTGCAATATCTTCTTTTATTTATATACAACAACGATCATTTTTTGTTGTAAAATTATATTGATTTTTATTTTCATAAGAATACTCTATTCATTCATTCATTAGAACTGAATAATATATTAGTACTGAAAAATCAATGATTTACATCCACTACAACAAAATTGACTTAAGACAAAGCATAATTTGATATATACTTCTACGTCAGTAGTAGTTAAATATATAATGATATGAATATTGTAATAGAATAAAATGAGTCTACAGTCTCATTTTTTTAATCCGTCACTATATCATATATTATTATATATACAATGGTAATGTTATTCTTTGTGATATTACTAGTTATACTTGAAATTAATTATGAATGTCATATATGTTATTATATTATTACTAATGTTGCATACATGTTATTATATTATTACTAATGTTGCATGCAGAAATGTTTATCCATTATATTTTTCAACATTTTTGTTAATTATCACTGATTGTTTAGTTCAAAATTTTTGTTATATGGATTGTCACGAATAATGTAGCACTGAATAGGACATGAATCACTAATATCAAGTATGTAATATGATTTCGCAATGAATAATATTATATTGTTATATATTTAACAACAAATGATATGGTGGTGGATTTAGAAAAAAACATCACTAAAGTCACGTTGTTGTTGTGTTTGCTACTTGATTCTTTATGTTTGCATTGAATATTGTATTCTTTGCTATATTTCTAGTAGAAAATCATATAATAACATTTATCCATTGCATTTTTCTTATGATTACTATTAAAATTAGCAACAATTAATACAAATTTAATGAATAAATTAACAGATAAATTGTTGTTATATGATCTTTTAGTAAGAAACACGACATTCATTGCTAAGTACAAGAGCAAAAGCTATATTTGTACATATATTTAACATCGGAAGTTATGCCAACGAATGTTTAGATTATTCATTAATTACAATGAACCAAATATCGTAGTAATTATGATTACACGAACATTTAGCAATGAATAATAAGTTTATTGTGAACCGTAAGAGCAAAAGTGAATTTTAAAAAGAATAGTATTCATTATTATAATTTTTAATACGGATGATATAATAATAAGTGTTCAATTTATTCATAGTGACATACCAAATTTGTTGTAGTAGACGTACTTCGAACATAGAGTTCATTCATTGTAAAAATTCTCGATGTGATTTTTCATTATCTTTCTAGCATCTAAAACGATTCTTCTTCTTCGGTACCTTTATATATAAAAAGTATGTTCCGTCGTTATATTCCATTTTTGCAAAAAATCCAATGATATATCACCAAATAAAAAGTGCTTGCTAAGAAAACAGTACGTAATAATACTTATAATAAGAAGACTAAAACCTAATCAAGTATACATCAAGCAAGCTATAGTTACTTCCAAAAGAATTTCTTCCACTTTATCGAAGATGGTGACATAAATTTCATCACTTGGCCTTCTTTCTACTCCAAAAGAATAGAAAATCTACCTTTGGCCTTCTTTCTACGTAAGGGAAGAGGTTTTTTTTACCAAAATAAAATTGAATTTGTATTTCAACATTCTTTTATAGAGAAGATACTAGAGAGCGAGAAATATTTGA
The DNA here is from genome assembly GCA_037367405.1 of Ottelia alismoides. Classification (NCBI taxonomy): domain Eukaryota; kingdom Viridiplantae; phylum Streptophyta; class Magnoliopsida; order Alismatales; family Hydrocharitaceae; genus Ottelia; species Ottelia alismoides. The sequence goes on along the minus strand of JAZKJV010007580.1, from coordinate 16,720 downwards.
TTAATATAAGTACTGAATCCTTATATATATTTTAAAACATGAATATAGATGGATATGACGAATATGGAAAATATTTATCATATCTTTAAAAATGAGTACTAATACAAAATAAGTACAAATCGACGGAATAATAACATAAATACTTTATATATTACTTAAATATATGAGTTTAAGATAATTTAAACATGTAACTATAATAAATATATTCATTTCATAATAATTATATTAACAATACAATCGTGAAACCTTTTTTCGTTTAGAGGACAACACGTGTTTTTTGCATGGCGATGTTGGAATCTGATGAACACATGTTTCTTGGTTGTGAGAAGGCGAAGGATCTCTGGTGAGTGCTAGATGTGGCTTGGATTTATCATAACATGTTGTCTTTCTAGGAATCCTTATTCAATTCTCATTTCCGTCCAAATGAGGAGAAATTAGTATCGACTTCATGCTTATGGGCATTATGCCTTGTAAGGAATTGTGTAATTTTCTACTCATAGAGGTTTTATATTGAAAATATAGTCCACCATGCTCGGACTCTCCTCGAGTCCTGATTATTTTAATTATAATTTTTAATTCTATTGCGGCGGACACCTACGCGTGTTTTCCCCTTTTCTGGCCTCAAAAAAACAATTATATTAACAATGGCGAATGAAAGCATAAAATTTTATTTCATACAGTTATAAATAAATCAACAACTATGTTTACATTAATGTGTATACGAATACCAATACGAATATTTATCCATATATGTATTAATATATAAAAAGGATATGAATGCGAATGAAATAAGGATACGATAAATACTAATTGATTTAATGGCAAACTAGACACATCGATGCATTGCTAACACAAGATTTTTATCCAAGTTTCTTTGCTTGGCCTATTTTGTTATTTTTTAGGCCATTTTGAATTAAGGCGATAAAATTAACAAGCAAGTGCTAAAAATATATAAGTAATAATTAACTAAATTGTACAATAAACATGAGAAGGTTTCTTTGTGTGTTTTCATAGATAATTTTTTTATTTCATGGATTTATATTTTTAAAACAATTAACTAAATAAAAAACAAAGAAATATCATAGATATCTCAAAACTTTTATCCTAGGTGAAGCAAATAGTAAGAATATACATTAGTATTTTGGATATTTTCCTACCACTTTGATGTTCTTTAGCGATTCTAAAGTGAGTAGATCTAAATTAAGTATTTGAATTTTAAAAAATTACTAGATATCGTCTTAATATTCCAAAAAAATTAGAGAGGTACCTCAAGGCATGCTTAATCAAAGATAAATTTTAAAAATCCATAGGAATTCATTAAGGGAGTCGACAACCATGTAGTTGAGGTAGTCATGGCTCAGGAGTTGTCGAGCCAAACATACCAGACATCATCGGTAAGTTTTTTTGCCTATTATTTCATGATAAGATATATATGTTTGCTTAATTTTTCTATTGATTTTATAAATTTGAAACGACAATTCATGGGATCACGTCCTTGTTGCATTTGCAGCAAGCCCTCACCTATTGGATGGGGGCGCCTCCCTACTTGGCTCATTATGTGAGTATTACTACTAAGACTTCTTCGAGCGATGGCCATAAAGCCATTCTGTCGGCTTCGCATCGTGTCGAGCGATTTGTAGAGCTGATGGTAGTTAGCAAATGTCCACCACCACCCTTGAGGGGGTTTCCATCCCTAGCAATACTTGGAGTTCATGTTGAGTTATAAGTACCTAAATTTTCAAGATTGTTATACTTGTTTGTATTTTTTATATATAATCAATATCTCTAAGTTATTACAGGATGACTTTAAAAGATCAACATGATGTAATCAAGGAGTTAGCTAAGGCTTGAAAAAGGTTTGAGGATTGTAGGGAGTGCATATGGACAAGAGGATACTAGATGGTATTTACGCAAGTCCTTGAAATTAAATAAATTATATAACTTTGTACTTTTTAAAAATAATTGACGAGCTTTGTTTCAGTTCACAAAACACATACGCACTACCTTCAGGTCATTCTCGTGAAATTTACCGGAACACCCTCATCCACTTGGCAACAAAAAGGGTCACTAATGGTATTTACGGAGAGAAAGAGGAAGGTAGTCGTGTTCAAGTTGGACGGGGCTTCTGATAAAGAAGGTCAAGGCACTTAGGTCCTGGATGATTTACTCTCAAGAGGTTCATGTGTTTTTTCATATAGTTTACGAATATCATATGCACTTACTTCTCTTTTTAAATAGGTGGAGTCGATATTGTGATTTATTGGCATATGAGATTTTCAGGAGGCAATTAGTGGTGGGGAGGATAAATCGGTAAAAGCATGAGATCTGATCGACCAGTGGAGCAAAGAGTTTCGAGGTGGTCACAGATGAGATGGTACATATATGTGATGTTAATTTATATCTGATTCTTTTCTATGTATACAACTAAGGAATGGTGGAGAAAGACTCACATGTGTGGGAATGCGTGGTCCACGCCTGAAGCACATCTATGTAATGAAAGTAAGTCTAGCATGTTAGATGATGATCATATTTTTTAAAAACAAAATAAACTCTTTGGTAGGAACACTACTTTGAGATGTTATATGCCAAACACGTCTACATCCCAGTCGAAGAGCATTGACTTTTGACCCTCCTATATGCCAAACAATAATTGATGAGTGACATGTGGGATCGAATTAGAGGTAGGCTTTGGGTGGTACAAACCCATTATTCATCAGGACTCTAACTACAGTATACATGGATCTGCGAGTGTCGATGGCATTCCGTCCTCACAATACATGCAACCAACAACATCTACCTTCAATCCAATAGAATGGTTGCAGATGTATCAAAATGATCAACATCTAGGACATGAAGTTGGTCAAGGCTAGGGTCTGGGCCTTAGCGCATCATGGAAGCATGTAGATCACATCGAATGCAATCTAGGACAACTAGTCGTGCTAGCTGCAATGGGCGACGGAATTTAAAATTTTTAAATAGATGAAACCACATGATTTGACAATACTTCTCAAATCATTTCATCAAGATCACAAATGAGTAATTATGATTACTTCTTGAAGCGTGTTTATGATCATGAATCTCTAAACAAAGAGATCTCCTTTTTAAAGTCCCATCCAATGAAGAATGCACTTGCGAGATCGTTGATGAGACGTGTAGTTCTCGCAATCAGAGTTGATGATCTAAGCGAAGAATCTCATGATTTTGTTTCATGAAATACGAACCCTTCTTCACAAGCAAGAAGCACTAAAGAAGGCAAAGATCCATGAGCAATCGATCTGTCAGCACAATGATGACGCGACAACGGCGGTGCTATCAAAAACCCTCAAGTGGACCCCACTAGGATTTGAGAGAGAGAGAGAGAGATCATATGGCTGTGTATGAGAGATGTTTAGAGAGAGATTTATTGCAACAACTTGTGCTGAAATTATTGTAGTAAAAAATCTAGGTCTACCCTTCCTATTACACTAAATTGGATGGCGTAGATGCATTTCTAATTCAAATCAATGGTTGAGATTTTGTTACAATAATTTTCAACAATAATTAATTAACTAATTTAAAAGAAAATAAATATGTTGCAAATAATCTTGACATATTTAATTTCAACTAAATCAACAAGATTCTCATGAATAAAGTAGGACTAAGGGCCTCCTTCCATTTAAGTGGGTAGGAGAAAGCCTCCTTCCCCTTTAAGATCCATGGACGTCCTTGGTGGATTGGAGAGAGAAAAATCTCTCTCCAGTCACCATATGATGTAATCTCATTACATTAAATCGTATTCATGAGTTAATTATCAAAAATAATTCTTACAAATTATTTGTGACAAATGCAATCAAACCATTGATAATTATCACCATATGATGTAATCTCATTACATTAAATCGTATTCATGAGTTAATTATCAAAAATAATTCTTACAAATTATTTGTGACAAATGCAATCAAACCATTGATAATTATGAATCAGATTCAACCACTCAATATAAAATGTAAATTACATTTACAATTAATTATCCAATGTGAATCCAATTCACATCAACATTTAATTCATATATTCTTTGTACAATGAAATCTCTCTAACATATTACAAATCACATTTATAATATTTATGAATATTATGGATAGTAATATCCACATTAATTACATATTTGACAACTAAATAATATTTAATTATCTTAGATGTCAATTATCACGTGTTCAAATAATATAAATGATGTTCATATTATTCATGATAACTAACTCATTTAATTATACATTTCCCATTGCTCAAATATATTATCAACAATTGAATTATTCTTGAACTTTCAAGAACAATGTTCTCACTCTGCGGATACTTGGAGATAAGGTGTAAACTAGGGATTTGCGCTGGTCTAATGTCTCACACAAGGCATAGACATTGTTATCCAGGCGACTGAATACGAACCTCTAGAAATTCAACAATTAACCCACGGTTAAGAATCACGTAATGAAAATAGAAATGTGGAGTTAAAATTTATTATAACTCTACAAATGATGTGTATAGTGCAAGCAAGTGTAGAGTGTCAAAGACAGGGGGCAAATAGAAGATCGAGGAAAATTAATTCAAAAAATGTGAGTTCTTCTTGTCTATGTGTTTTTCGTGGGTTTTTGATTTTGTATTTTTTAGGGGATTTTAATTTTTATATTTTTGATTTTTGATTTTTGATTTTTTAATTTATTTTTATATTTTATGTTTGTTAATTTATTTTTATATTTTATGTTTGTTAATTTATTTTTATTTTTAAATACAATATAAGACTATATAAGGTTATATAAGTAATATATAAGGCTATATATACAATATAGGGTAATATATATACTAATAAAAATAAATAAAATACAAAAAAACATTTTTGGTTTTAAATTGTTTTTTTACTATTTTTAGGATTTTTAATGTATTTTTTGCTAATTTTTATGTATTTTTAAAGTTAAAAATATCCCAAATCGGGGAAATAATAAATATATTAAATTGAAATGAAGATTAAGCAAAGCAAATGGCATCCAAAATTCTTCAAATAAATTTTAATTAAAAATATATAACAAAAAGAAAATTACAGAATAAAAAATGGTATTTTTAGAATTTAAGAGATTTTTTTCGATTTTTATAAAAGGATTTTGGAGCTTTTAATTTTTATGTATTTTCTTTTTCTAATTTTATGGTTTTTGGATTATGGAGTTGTAAAATAATTAGCTAAGCAAAAGATATGTATTTTTGGAATTTTACAAAAAAAAATATTATTTTTTGGCATTTTACAAGTCAAGTAGGGAAAATTTGCTCCTTTTGAATTTTAGAAAATAGAAAAGGTCCTAAATGCAAGATATAAAATTATAACGTGAAAATATACTGCAACAAGAGCTTAACCCTATTTTTATAGATTTTTTGGAGCACTGATGAATCCCCATTCATCACTCTTTTTTCTTTTATTTTAGCTAGATATCTTGGCAAAATACATTGTATATGCTAGTAAATATAATAAATTACAAAATTACATGCTTTGTGTAAATATCAATAATTAGCATGTTTTTGTGTAAAAATAAAAGAATAAAGAAATAAAGAAAAAGAGGGAAATATTTAGAATAAATATTGAGTAACCTGAACCCAAGGAAGGGCCAAGCATTGGCCTGACCACAAAATAAAACAAGTAGAGAGAGATAGGGCCATTCTCATTATATATTCCCCCTTCATGTATATATTTTATTTTCATAAACAAACGAAAATGAAAATGGGTTTTTAATAATTTGTATATATTTCTAAAAATAAAATAAAAATTAGAAAAATAAAATAAAAACAAAAAGAAATAAATTTTCCGATATCTATTTATTTTACCCTTATAAATGAATAATAAAAATAAAATAAAAATTATTTTATATCCTAAATGTTATGTTGTAAATAAGTAAAATATAAATTGGGATAATTATACAAAAATAACCTAATAAAAATATAAAATACATAGGTATTTTTACCTTTACATAATATTATATTATGTATATAACATAATTTATTTTTCAAAAAAATAAATAAAATCACTAAAAAATAATTTGAAAAATAATAAACATTTTTTATGTTGTAAATATTTTTAAATAAAATCATTTTCTATTTTATTTTGAATTTACAAATAATTTGGGCCTGGAATTATCTGATTAGTCCACGGGGGATTGTTGACCCCCGGTCAACTCCTCCCTTGGACCACATCCTTCCCAGATCTGGTTTTTGACCCGATTTCTCCAAATATTTCCGAATCGATCCCACCTCCATCTTCTTAATCCCAAGGCTCCTATTGCCAAGGAGTGATCCATGATCCATGCGTGCCTTCCCTCTTAGGGATCTGCTCCTTGGAATGTGTGCCCGATCCCCATGTTCTCAAACCTTCACTCATATAAAGCTCGACCTGGAGCTGCCTTTTTCTGCATCTCCGGCCATTGCCTTCGGCTCCCAGGACCTCCATTCCTTCGCCTTGAGTGACAACGAGCGTAAGGGACTGTTGCAGCGAGGACCGAGGAGCTTTAGCCCCAGATCCGTCGAATCACGTCGCTGTGCTCCGCCACCGGCAAGCCTGAGCCTCTGGAGACGTCGCTCCATCGAGGCGAAGATCCTAGGAGGACCAGCACCTCCAACATAGACGGATTCCTCCATCAGGTAGCGTAGATGGTCTTTAGTTAGCTTAGATTTTTGAATCTGTATTTTCCGATCAGAATCCTTCGCCGACCATTTCTCTGCGCTCCATCACCCATTTGCCCATCCGAATACCCTATCACCTTCGCGAGACTCCTCCCCACCTTCTTCGCTCAGTCACTCCCCCTGGTTTGCCCCGGAACCGGGTATCGACTCTCCTCCACCGCCGCTCGTCGTAGAGCATCGTTCCGCCTCCCCTGACCACCCATTTCGCCCGTAACCGGGTCGAGGCACTTTTCCCTCGACCCAGCGTTTGTTCTATGCAGGATTGACGAAGAATGAGCCTCATCTGGAGGTTCAAACCTTGAAGCACAGGTGCTCCAGGTACACCTCATCGCCGGAGCGCTCCAGCTACTCCCGGCCTCATCAGAGCATTCCATCAGCTGTGGACCATTACCAGCTTTCGTTTCCCCATCCCAGCAGCCTTGGAGGAGTCCCCTAGTGCGCATATTGGTTGGACGAACTTCGCTGGTGACCTGTTCTTCCAGGGAGCTTCTCCACCGTTCGATCGAGCCTCGTTGCCAGATCTGATCTCCACCGTCCATCATCCGAGGGGCTCGTAGCCGTCCATTCCATCTGAGGATCGGATCAAGAGCGTCCATCGCCGAAGGGGTACCAGCCAACACCAGCCATCAGATCTTAAGTGGATTCCCTTCAGCCGTTGGATCATAATAAGAGGGTGAATTTCACTTAGGCCCTTCTTATTTTGCATTTCCTTTGGAGTCCTATAAATATTTTATGTAGTTGTTTTTAATTTGGATAAATTGTACTTCAAACCTCAAACTTTTAGATTTTGCATTTTAGTCCCTCTGTTTGTGGTGCACATGCTTTGTCACATGACTTTCTGGGTATTTGCATGTATTATGAATGTTATGGTTTGAAGTTTTAGCTTCAATATTTGCATTTATACCCCTGTGCATGCTGGATTTGAACATGTGCTGAATTTAAACTGAAAACTGCATTGAACCCCCTATCTTTTTTGCACGTGTTATGATTAAGCCCCTGAAACTTATTTTCTTTACACTTTGGTCCACGTATGCTATGCCTCTCTTATTGGTTGAATAAAATATTAAATCAACCCCAAACCTCTTGAAATTTGGACATGTGGCCCTTGCCACTGTATAAAAATTTCAATGATTTTCTGGGACAATTTTGTTTTGATTTTCTATTTTTAAAAATTCAAAAACCCTCATTTTTTTGCTAATGTATCAAATTAAAAATCAACTAAAAATATTAAAAACACTCCGAAATTTCTAAAAAATTTTGGTGTGTTTATTTTTGTATCATGTTGCTTCTATCAAAATTTTGTTATATTTGGACTTATAAAAACCTTAAAAATTGAAAAACACTAAAAACTGTATAAAAATCTTTAAAAATTATAAAAATTCAAAAAATACAATTTCTTTTTCTCTAGTTCAGTTTTCACTTTTAGTTTATCATAAAATTGTCTCTGGAATTTTATACGCTATTTATTTTTTTTAAATAGCCTTTAGATTCTGGATGCACAACGATTTCCAATGCTTGTCATTTCATTTTTATAAAATCAACTGAAAATTATAAAAATCTGAGAAAATTATCAAAAACACTTGAAAATTTACAAAATCCAAAAACATTTTTATTGCAATTTTCCGACTCTTTTTGTGGTGTTAAATAATTCCTTGATTGTGACTTTGTGTCTTTGCTTTTATATTTTCTTCATAACTAAAATCACAAAAAAAATTAAAAACTCATAAAATCCACCAAAAATATTTTCTTATCTTTGTTTTGATTTTTGACTACTTCGTAGGCTTTTTAGCTAATCCGTGCTCCTTGAGTTCGACCTTGGTCTCTATACCAAGTTAAATAAAATATCGAGACCGCTATTTGGCTTTATTGACTGATTTCTTTATTTGGTGGTCTTCGATTTTCTTGTTGATTGAGCTTCGAGATTCGGGTCGCAATTACTCGTATTTTTACCTTTACCTGAATCACGAAAGTCTCGTCATTAAGCACAAATGTTATTTTTAATAAATAGAAAACAATTATAAAAATACATGTACTAGAAAGGGCATGAGTGTAATTTAATTTAAATGCAAGGTCAGTTATGCAATTTTTCCAAAAACATATAACTACAATTAAAAAACTTCTGGACCAAAAAGAATATGAATACTCGTGAGGGTATATATGTAAAAATACCACCTCACATGGGACGACACATGAGGTAACATAGATTGGACCCGGATGCAAATATAATAAATGTAGGGGTTATTTAGAAAATGTTACATAAAATATTAAATGTATTGGACTTGCGAGCCCACGGTGAGCCATTATGCAATAAATGTTATTGCGAATATCATTTCCTGATCTGAAATGAAGAATAACTAATTTGCATAATAGGTCCCTTAGTATAATTAGGATTATGTACCATGTCCATCTTAATGATCATACAGCTGTTGATTCAATTATTGAATCATAGAGGCTGGTGCTTGAATGAATATCTAAAGAGTTAGATTGAGGACCTATCAAGTACCATCAAATGATTGTTAAGAGATGATCTCTGGCCTGAGTAGGAGATGGCAATCCTTTCTCAATTAGGTTGATATATGACCGATCTTTTGATGCAGGTCCTCTGCATACGAATAGAGATTCAGAGGTGTCAGATTAGTTAGGTCAAAGAGTTGACTTAACGAGATCGAAATAACAAAAGACCTATATCATATGCTGTCACGGTATAGGCACGCATCCTCTGACTGGAGACAGATGTGTTGCTATATGTCTGAGTATGTACATTTGGCATACCAATAGGTTGATGACCTAACCAAGGTCTATACACTGGCGTGTTGGTGTGCATATAAGGGCATATGAGTAATACGATCTCTCAAAGGGATCCTACAGGTTCACTACTGAACCGGAAGACATGAGCTCTGTCATGAGATATTGGGAAGAATCAAATTCCGTGCACGATCGTCTCGATTAGAAGCTTGAATGAATTTGTAGGTTTGATATATATTTTTGGAAAGTATATGATCAAGACCTAGGTATGATATATGCTTTTGGAAAGTATATGATCAATACAAACTCCCAATGATCAAATGAGAAACTTACTGATAAAACCTTGAAGTAGGCGGTATAAAGTTGATCTAATACTTTGGGTTTATTCCGAGTCTTCCAATATGTAGGATGTACAGGTATTGGGAATACCTGAGGGTGATGTGATCATAAACGATTGTATAACCATGACGCTTCCATTCCTAGGGAGTGATGAAACGTGTCTGGATTTTAGTGACTCCTCTCAGTAGAGAAGTAATCTGATCTTGGTCCAAATGTTGGACATTGATATGAATGTGATTTAGTTTCAATGAGAAGATTAAATTTGTGGTCTTGATTTAATGAAGCATCTATGGGAAGCCCGAGATCTGGATTTGAGATGTGTTCTCAATATCCAAGTCACTATACATGGAACAATACAATCGCCCTGTCCTTATCTCCAAGTATCCGCGGAGAAAGCACATTATCCTTGAAAGAGTTTATGGATAATTTCATGGTTGATATGTATATCTGAGCATTGAGAAAATTGATAATTAAATGTGATTTAATTATCACGAATAAATGATTCATATTATAAGGAGAGATATATAAGATAATTAAATATGATTTAATTATCAAAATATGTGAATAATGTGAATGTGACTCATGTTATTTGGACACATGATGAATCCTCATTCATCACTCTTTATTCTTTTATTTTAGCTAGACATCCTGGTAAAATACCATGTATTTGATTGTAAATATAATAAGTTACCAAAATGCATGCTTTGTTTAAAAATGAATAATTAGCATGTATTTGTGCAAAAATAAAAGAATAAAGAAATAAAGAAAAAGAGGAAAATATTTAGAATAAATATTGAGTGACCCGATCCGAAGGGAGGGCCAAGCAGTGGCCTGATCGCAAAATAAACCAAGTAGAGAGAGATAGGGCCATTCACCTTGCACATACACCCTCCTTCATGTGTATATTTTATTTTCATAAAAATAAAAATAAAAATGGGTTTTTATTAATTTGTATATATTTCTAAAAATAAAATAAAATTGAGAAAAATATAATAAAACAAAAATAAAATCATTTCTCCCTCTACTTGCACATATACCATGTATATAGGAATAATAGACCTATTTATTTCACCCATGTAAACAAATAACAAAAATAAAATAAAAATTATTTTATATCCCAAATTTTATGTTGTAAATAAATAAAATATAAAATTGGGGTTTTTGTACAAAAATAAAATAATAAAAATAAAGATATAAAATACATAGGTATTCTATACCTGTATGTAATATTATATTATGTATATAACATAATTTATTTTTCAAAAAAATAAATAAAAATCACAAAATATTAATTTGAAAAATAATAAACATTTTTTATTTTGTAAATATTTTTAAATAAAATCTTTTCCTATTTTTAATTTAATTTGTAAAAATTTTTGAAATGAAATAATCTGATTGGTCCACGGGGGATTATTGACTCCCGGTCAACTCTTCCCCCTAGACCACTTCTCACCCAGATCCGGTTCCAACCCAATTTCACTAATTTTTCTAAAATCGATCCGACCATATTTCTTCTCGATTCAAGGCTCGATTGTTGTGGATGGACCCGTGATTCATGCCCGCCAATCCCCTTAGAAATCCATGCCTCGATCCACGAGCTCCACTCCCATCTTCATCGGACCCTACATCATATATAACCTGAAGAGCCGCCATTTTCTTCCATCTTTGGCCATCGCCTTCGACTCTAGTGATCTTCATCGTCCTTCCTTGAGTGACAGCTTGCGAGGGAGTGTGTAGCAGCGAGGAACCGAGGCCTCTAGCCTCAGATCCGACGAGCTCCTCGTCGTGCTCCGCCACCGGCGAGCCCGAGCCTATGGACGAGTCGCCCTATTGAGGCAAAGATCCCCCGAGGTTCAGCACCTCCAGCACAGACGCCTTCATCCATCAGGTACCCTCGATAGCATCTGGCCTTCGTTAGATTTCGATTTTTCATTTGCCAGTCAGAACCCTTCATTGGACCCCTGTGCGTCCTCCGATCATCCATCTGCCATTCCGACTAGCCATTCACCTTTGCTGAACTCCTCTCCACGTTCTTCACCCCTTCAGCTACCCTGGTTCAACTCGGAACAGGGACATCGCTCTCCTCCGCCGTCTCCTCGCCGGAGAGCATCGCCCCGCATCACCCAACCACCCATTTCACCCGTAACCAAGTCGAGGTACTTTGCCCTCGACCCAGCCGTTGATCTGTGCAGGATTGAACGAAGAAGGACCTCGTCTGGATGTCAAACCACTCAAAGCACAGGAGATCCAGGACCTTGACGTCGTCGGGGTCTTCTAGGACTCCTCGGCCCTATCGAAGCAGACCATCAGCTGCGGACGTCCTCGAGCTTCGTTTCGCCCATCAGAGCAGCCTCGAAGGAGCCCCAAGCGCGCGTATTGGCCGTTCGAAGTTCGCCGATGAGCTGTTCTTCAAGGGACCCTCCCAGTCGTCCGATCGAGCATCCTCACCAGTTTTGATCCCAATCGTCCATCATCCGAGGATCGCAGCTGTTTGATCCATCTAAGGATATAATCCTGAGCGTCCTTCACCGAAGGGGTGCAACCAACCACAACCGTCCGATCTCACGTGAAGCCCCTTGGCCGTTGGATCTTTAATATAGGGGTAAATTACACTTAGGCACTCCTTAGTTTGGCTTTTATTTTATAGTCCTGTCAATGTGTTTCTCCATTGTTTTTATTCGATATAAAATGCATTAAGGACCTTAAGTTTCTTTAATTTGCAATTAGGCCCCTCTGAGTGTGGTTCACGTGGTCTGTCACGTGTATTGTGGGTAATTAGCATGTTCTTCCCTAGAGTTTAGTGCTGTTGATGTTTAAAGTTTTATTAATTGGAATGACATTTATGCCCCTCTGAGTGTGATTCACGTGTCGCCCACGTACAGCCTTGGGCTTTTTGCAAATTTGGCCCCATACTTTTTACATGTGTTATCATCTAGCTCCTGGAATTTATTTTCTTTACACTTAGATCCATGTGTGCTGTGCATGTTTGATTGATTGAACAACAAATCATCTCCAAACTTCATGAAATTTGGACACATGGCTCCTGCCATGTTGTAAAAATTTCAGTGAATTTTTGGAACATTTTTGTTTTGATTTCATATTTTTTAAAAATTCAAAAACCCCTTATTTCGCTACTATCTAAATTGAAAAATAAACTAAAAATACTAAAAACCCTCTAAAAATCCAAAAATTTACCGTTTGCTAGTTTTGGTGTGTTCTTGATTTTATCTGAATTTTATTGCATTTGGACTTATAAAAACCCAAAAAATTGAAATACCCTAAAAACCTTAGAAAATCATTAAAAATTCTTAAAACATAAAAATGCAATTTCTTTTCTAGTAGTTAGATTTTTATCTTTATTTCATCATAAAATTATCTCTGGAATTTTATAGCTATTTGTTCTTTTTAATAACCTTTAGATTCTGGCTGCACATTGGTTTTTATTTTTTTGCCTTCTTTCATTTTTAGAAAAATAACTAAAAATCATAAAAATCTGAGAAAAATATCAAAAACACTTGAAAACTCATAAAATCCAAAAAAAATTTTATTTCAATTTTCTGACTTGTCCTTGTGTCTTTAATAATTATTGATTTGTCCCATTTTGCCTTGCTTTATTCCTTTTCTCATAATTAAAAAAAATTTAAAAATCCTAAAAATCCACCAAAAAAATATTTTATCTTTTTATTTTGATTTTTGACTACTTAGTAGGACTTGTCTAGTCTGTGCTCCTTGAGTTCGTCCCTGGTGGCTATACCAAGTTAAATAAATAGCTAGACCGCTATTTAGATTGACTTGTTTGATTTTCTTTGTATTTGGTGGTCTGATTTTTCTTGATTGAGCCTGACCCAAGGGGTTGAGGTCACAACGACCATTGATACCTTCTCTCCTTAGTCTCTCGATGTGCACGCTCATCAGAATGGCACCGTTGCTGGGGAGCATGACTTAGTAGTCGGTTATCTTTTTCAGCTTTTTGTATTTACTTGCATTTTCTAGCAATAATTACATATTCCATTTTTATCACATTTTTATAATAATCTCTGTTTGGCACATCTCTTGTTTACTTTTCTTGTGAGGGATTGAGGACTGAGGCAGCTTTCTTCGAGAAGCCGACACAACCGCGGGAGTCAGAGGCAGCTCTTTTCTATATAGAGTTGCAGGAGAGCGCGGGGACGGCGAACATGAGTTTGGGAGCGTAGATAGCCGTAGATTAGACTTTTGTGGTGATTGTCAGGGTCTGTTTCGCCGAGCACCGGTGTGCTCGGAGGACCTCACCGCGATTTTTGCCAGTTTTGTTTTCACCACATTTTATACTGCTTATCTGATTCTCGAGGATTTAGCCTTAGTCGTAGGATTTTACTAATTATGATGTAATTAATTAAGGCCCAACCCTATTTATCTGCTTGCACAACTCAGTAAGAAAAAGTCAGATTAATTAGGCTCGAGTCCACATGCCGTGAGGAACCACATACAACGCGTGCAGGATCCAGTGTGGCGGACATCGAGTGGTTCGCTAGATTGAACTCAAGACTTTAGTTTGATTACTCGACTACTGTGCTTCGCGTGTAGAATTGCTTCGTCTAGTGTCGTTTTCCTCGTGCATCATATAGGTAGTTTTATTACTGTCTTTACTTTTATGCGTAGATCACCCTGCGTGTAGAGAGATGGAGTCAGGTATGCATTTCTTACTATGCATGCATCATTGTGTTTGATCACGCATTGGCTTTTTCGCCTTCTCCCCCAGTTTTCAGGCTTAAATAACCAGGAGAACCGAAAAATTCATTAGGCGTTGTTTGATCTGAAAAATATCTAAAAAAATAAAAACTGTAAAATTGAGACTGCTAAACACATTTGACACTAAAAGACACCTCACATAAAAATCTATCTTGGGAGACTAACCCCCTCATTATTTGATTTGGATGAGCGAGAGAGTGACCCGCATACTAGGCTAGAGCTACATTCGATTTCCGAGCAGATTATCGGCCTTTTATACGGGACAGTCTGTTGGGAGTATTGGATTCCTATCAGCTCGCTTAATCGCTCTGAAAGACTGATCTGATCACCTAATAAAAATTGATATGATAATTGACTGAACCTTTATAGTCTTCAGCTCAGCGTTGAGTAGGTGAATCGGGAGTTTGCTTTCTGATCTTGTGTGTTTCCAGATCTCATCCGCATTCACTTGCTAGATCAAGATGATGGGCAGGAGGTCCCTTAGGCAGCCTTTGGCTGCACCGCTTTACAACACTCCAGCCCGCTCATCTAGGTTGGTTCATGAGAGCCGAGACCCGGTCTTCGAACCCGAGTTCGATTCCACCCTGTTCCCCCTTGACCAACCTTCTACCACCTGTTCTGAGATGCCAATACCCGATCAGAGAGAGCAGCAACCAGTTGATTTATCAGCTCTTGAGTTTGGGTCTTTTGCCTTTGCAGAGACCATGGCCAGTAGCAAGGAGCATAACGGCAGTCTTAGAGCAGAGCAGACTTACATGTTGGACCAGGGTATGATCAACAACACCCTGCTAGTTTCCCTTGAGATGATGCAGAGACAGATTCGAGATCAGGGAGCTTTCATGGTTGAGATGCACCGAGAGATGGAGAGACTGAGAGCAGATAGAGATCAACCGAGAGCCGCAGGAGAGGGAGATATTCCTGACCAGCCTGAGGAGACAGTCCAACCAGCACCACCAGCCAGACCGATGCGGGAGTTGCACAACCCTGTATTGGTGCTCACACAACGATGGATCATGCTGCCAGCAATTGTGGGGGACTTCAAGTTCCCCCCTCAGACGATTCAGCTTCTTCCTCGCTTCCACGGGCTCGCGATTGAGGAGCCACACCTCCATCTCCAAGAGATGATCTGCAACACTGTTCACGATCGGCATGTGGACGAGAAAACCATCCAGATGATCGCCTTTTCGTTCTCCCTCGTAGACAGAGCAGCCAACTGGTTGAAGCATCTAGGGAGATTTGTTACCACATGGGAGCAGCTCCGAACCGAGTACTTGAACAAGTACTATCCACTCAGTCGGATGAATTCAACGAGGGCCTTGATCAGCAACTTCTCCATGCTCCCCAATGAGCAATTCCACGAGGCATGGGAGAGAATCTGAGAGCTCACAGATCAGTGCCCCCACCACGATATATCCATGCCCCACCTTGTTCAGAGCTTTTTCTGCGAGCTTACACCGGAGTTGCAGGGGTTAGTGAATGCATCCTGTAGGGGCTCATATTTCACCAAGGATGAGGATCATGTCTGGGCCATCTATGAGGAGATGGCCGAGAATTATACAATGATGTCCCAAACCCGCCTCTACACTCAAAGGAGACCCCAGCCACAGGCTGTGTCGTATCATAGGATAGCATTGGTCGATGCCGGTCCTTCTACTTTGTCAGCGGCAACAACACAAGAAGAGTCGATAATCGTCGACATGGGTATCATCAGCGAGAAGCTGGACCGGATTGAGTTGATAGCGAAGAAGCAGTGCCAAGGCATGACGCAGATCGATCAGATGGCACAGACGCTGAGTGACCAGAAATGGCTTCTCAGCTCCATCTCAGGTCACAGGCAGACACCGACAGCAGTTCGGCCCAGCCCTCAGCCCAATTTCAACAGGTTTATCTTGTTCAGGTGGAGCTCTCCCAGCCGCAGCAGCAACAGTACGTCCAGTCGCCACCATCTCAGGACAACCAGATGGTGATGTATCAGCCGGACCAGCCCCTGGCAGTACTCCCCCCACCCACTTACAAGCAAGAGCCGTTGATGGATGTCAACGGGATATGGTATGACCGACCCCAGCCTGGGATCCGACGAGACCATCCTGGATTTCGTTGGACGACCGGAGGTACCAGTTCCGAGCAGCAACCTCTAGTTTAGGGTGGCTAGTACGGCAAGCAGCCGAGAGTAGCACCAGCAGCCCTAGTTCCCATCATAGCAGCAACAGGA